>WKFP01013844.1:2223-29143 GCA_011057875.1 Pterocles orientalis
GGCATTTTTGCCTGCCTTCCTCTTTGTTGGGATGCATTGCCCCTGAGCCTGGAGGAAGTGATCCTTGAATATTAGCCAGCTTTCTTGGGCCCCTCTTCCCTCCAAGGCTTTATCCCATGGGACTCTCCCAAGCAGGTCCCTGAAGAGGCCAAATCCACATTGGATTTGTATGTAGGAGAACAGAGGGTCTTTGGACAGGAGGATTTTCCATGGCAGTTGAGGAATACTACTAGTGTTGCTGTACTGTACTACTGGGTGAGCTGTTGACTGTGGAGCCATCGTCGTGTTCTGTTTCATATTACACTTCAAGTAACTTCTTCTTCACTTCAGGAAAAAAAGTTATGTTCTTGAAACACAAGCTGACTAAAACTTCAAAATGAGAATGAGTTTCATTAACCTATTTTTTCGGTTTCCAAGTTCTGAGCTGAGTCAAACAACCCACCATATTCCTTGGAGTATGTCTGCTGGGCTCCTCATGATCTTATCATCTCATCTCAGGTACAAGTTTTTCCTTGACACAAAACCAAACTCCCACTGGAAAAGGGACAAGCCTCAAACCTGGGATGCCACTGCAGCTGTGACTGCACTGAAGCAGATGGCCCTTCTCTGTCATGAGTATGTTAAATGTACCTTAACCCACAGACGTTTTGAAAATTCAGATTGAGGTCTGTGGGTTAAAGGCTTAGGCTCTCCTTAATTCATCTGTCAGGTGTAAAAGCAACAAACTGTATTCCCGACATTTCCATCAGCTAGCACAGTGACTGCTTTTTCTTACGGGTTGTGGAATGCATCCAGCTATGACCATGCTTCCACATCTAATAAAGGTCCTTCTAAATAATAGCCAAAAAAGGATTCTTTAACCCATGATCTGGGATAGTTGGTACTGCAGACCAAGGCTTAGACTGATTAAAGAAGCAAAAAGGTAACCATGAAGGTCCATATTGTCTCTGCACTCAAAATAATGACAGTTTTTTTTATATACTCAACTAACTTTATGATTTCCAAAAGGAAAACTGTATTTATCAACACAGACTTTTTGAGAGGCTTTGAGGCAGACACAGATGCAGAGCAAGGGTCTGAGAAAGGATAAAAATGCCAATGCATAATACTTGTCAAGCCGTTGCCAAAACCCAAACCAGAAATAATTAACTCTTCATGAATAGCTAAATTTGGGGAGTTAAGAGGTGACTATGTTCCACAGCCAGCTTAGCAAAATAACTGCATCTTGTGGGCTTTGCCATGAAGTTAGCTGAGCTTGGAAAGCTGGTCCCATAGTTCCAGTCAAGCTGTGCAAATAATCTGAGCATATTTAATATATGTAAATTAAATTAATGTTAAACCACCATGTCTCTGTGGCAGCGGATAATACAGAAAAAGCAAATGGGATGCACAGCAAATGGAGGTGATTCAGCTGTCAGACTGTGTGCATGAGTATTTCCCCAACCTCTTCTCTAAATGGACAGATTACAAAAGTACAATTTTACTTAAAAGAGCAAATATTTAATACATTCAAAAACTGCGACACTACTATTATGTTTCTTTCTGCTTAGTCCTGCAGTGCTTTAGCTTTAATGTTCAAGCTTGATAAAATTCGTTTTCTAAAAATAGCCTGCCAGACTATGCCTTACACTTCATTATTTTATGAATACTCCTTTGGACATTCCAGGCCACAAAAATCAGCCCCCAAACTTGCATTGTAAAGAAAATATTGTTCCTTCCTTGGGCGGATGAATTATTAATTGAGGTTGAGCTTTTTTGATGCAGGAAGTTCTGATGAGTTCTGTTTTGCAAGAAGGTTTTCAATCTTGTATCTCAGAGCTCTTAGTGCAGGCAAGTAGATATAAAACTGATGAATTATAAATGTTATAATGCTGCCAAACTCTGAGCTAAGGGAAAAGGTGGCAGTTCAGAAGGACACATATCTTGAGTCCCTAAGAGCTTGGTACATAGGTCAAAGGTGCTGCTGGAGAGGTTGCAGCTCTGCTCGGGTTGTTGTCAGCAAGAGAAAGCAGCTTAGTTTTAGGGTTGTCTGTGCAGATTTTCTGTTGCTGGGGTTTTTGTTCCTCTTTTTTCTTAAACCAGTGGGTACTCTAATAATGTCACACGTGGGCTTTTAATGGGAGTGGGTAAAGAGACAAGAGCATGAATACAAATGATTCTTTCACTGCTTCTTAGAGAAAGCACATTAAACTTGTGTTGAATAGAATGAAAAATAAAGCTGCCTCTGGGATAATTTTTTAAAATAATGTGTAGTATTGATGTTTTACACATTTAGTTGGAAGGGGATTACTGAAGTGTGCAATTGCTATTGTAACTGAAGGGCTGCAGTAATGAAGCACAGAAGGACTTTTTCCCTTGGAGATTTATTTTTTGGTGGTGCTTCTCTGTTTTAAAGAAAAACTGACTGACAACAAAAAGCCTAGATAAGAACAAAAACCTTGTGAATAAATCAGGATTTTTAGTTTAAAAATTTTCATTAGTAGAATGACATGTTATGTGAAGTATTCACCTTAATTATTAAAGGAAGAAAGAGGGGTTTCTAGTCCTAAATATCCTGTTTCGTAAACCTGAGCCAGGTCATTAGGAGCAATCCTGAAGATGGTAGAAAGAGGTTTGGGTCTGTGTTCTCCTGATTTTGTCCTGCCTCGGAACAGAGTGAGGACCCTATTCCAGCTTGCTGGGTTATTAGGATATTTCCCCAATGACACCTAGTTGCAAAGCCCCACTAATGATGCAAAGGCAGAAGAAGGTACCTTATGGGTGTGAAGTGGTCTTCAGGAAAACTTCCCAGAGTGTGATGATCCCTTGTCTGAGTAGCGTGAGTATGACCACTGTCCTTGTCCAGCTGCAATGTGACATTAACCTGTGGGGAAGAGACTTGCTGGAAAGCGGCTGAGAAGTTTGGTCCAGGGTCTTCTGCTGTCCTACCCCTATCAAGCACGGCCCTAGCAGGCCTCCATGATTGTATCCTTCAGCAGGTCTGGGGACATCTTTTTCTCCCAAAGCTGGTGTGTTCCTCTTCTTAGTCATACTCCATGTATTTTGGCATGCAGACATGGGAAAGACATTTGGGGTTTTTAGTTTTAGTTCTTTTTTCTTCTTTATTCAATTTCCCTCTATCTCCACAGTTCTTTTTTCTCCAGCATAATCCCAACCCCATCTCACAAATACCCTCCCCTGGTCTGAGTTTGAACCCTATTTTCTCCTCAGTCTTATCAAGTATCAAATTATTTTTCCTACATGTTACACCACAGCTATAACTGTAGTAAGACTGTCTACCTTAGGAAAAAAACCCCAAACCCAGGCAGAAAAACTGTCCTAGGTAGAGACATACTGAGAAGAGTGGTGAGGAGGGTAAAGTGGGAGGAAGAGGGACAAAGCCAAACAAGGGTTACTGACCCAGTCTATACACCTAAAGGACACGACAAGTTTCAAGGCAAGCTGAGTGGCATGGAGATGTGGGAACATGTGATGTGGCTTGACTTTGTCCAGAAAGGCTCTCCTATTCTCCCCATGGCAGAGCTTGTGTGCCTCTGTGTCTTGGAGAACAAATTAAGTCCAGATGGTCAAGTGATGGGAAGACAACATGGTTCTTGGTCATACAGCCAGCGAAACAGCCTGGGGAGGCAGCCCCTCATCACCGCTTGAGTCAGATGCCCTTGAAATACTGTGCAGCCAAGTCAGCTGAAAATGTAAGGCTGAGAGAAGCTCTCATTTACATCCAAAGCCAAGCAAGACTGATTTCTGCAGCTGCCGTCCAGCTTCTCTGCTTTCGACTGTCATCACTTTCTGTGTTGCACTGCCATAAATCCACGCTGTTATTGTTCTTTCATGAAACACCGTGTGTTGATAGATAATGCTTTCATTAGTCCTAGCACCATCCTGCCTGTTCACAGAGCCAGAAGTCACTAATTGTTTGACAATTATTTATTAGTTGACTGCATACATGAAGCATTTAAGAAAATGCACACAGTCAAAATTTACGCTGAAATGATTGGTGTTACAATAGTTGGCAAGGGGTTTGTATGGAGGTGAGAGCTCCCCTGAAGTCAAGAGCAACACCAAAAAATAATAGGGCAAGAAAGATGCCTCATACTTCTTGATTTAAATAGATAAGAGAAGAGGGAAGGTGAAGAGGTGAAATGGACTCTTTGACTTGGGAGCACAGCAGTGATTATCAAAGGAGCTGCTTTCTCTCAGAAGGAGCAGATTTGTGAAGTTCAGATTTCAGTGGGGATGTGTCGGCTGTTGTCAGCAGGAATGGAGGAAATAATTCCAATGATGCTGGCACATTTCCTTTTAATGTGTTTACTAACATTCACCTTCTGTTCAGGAATGGAAAAATCTTGGCATGCAAACATCAAATTACTTGGAAATTTCTGTTCTACGAGGACATTTTGTGTATTTCAAAGCTGACATTGAAAAACAAAATACAATCCAAAACCCACAGCCTTTTCTGTTGGGTGAACCAAGTTTTCTGCATGTCAGATTGTTGATAAAACACAGAAGTTACGATCCCAGGTCTTGCGAAACTTGGTCCTTCCCATGGGAACACAAAGCCTGTTAATACTCAGCTTTGCAGCATGCTCATCAGTTGTTGCTGATGTCAGGCTGATGCACTTCTCAGGGCAAAAACTCCATGCGCAGGCATGCTGCGAGACCATCCATTTCAGTAGGAAACCCTGTAATGTTTTTCTGACTCAGACGCAAAAGGTCAGAACAAAAGAAATTGCAAGCTGAGGAAGGCAGTGCTGAGGCTGGGTTAACTTGCAGGTGCTGTCACAGCTGGGCACCGCGTGCCTGTGGAGGGGACGGATGTGTGGGGCATGCCATGTAAACTGGAGACAGCCAGTGCTGCTCTGGCTGCTGAGGACCCTCTGCTTTGGACTGATAACAGTCACAAGACCTCATTTTGATACTCTCCTGGTTTAGCTGAAATGGAATGTGCTCTGGGGTTTGATTATTTTGGTTTTGTGGATTATACACTACATGGATGGGAAAGCAATGAGATCCCAGGAGAGCCTTCTTTTGTGATGATTAAAACAAATAAAATTTGAGGTGCTCTGTCACTTTTTTTTTTCTTTCAGCTACCTAAGTATAACTGCACTTGAAAAGATTGCGTGACATGAGGGCAAACAGCAAATTCTTCTTTTCAGAAATGGGGGAAGGTACTTCTTTATTTATATAGTTGGGGCCTGATTCATTCCTTTGATCATGAATTGCAGCTTGTCTGTTACAAGTATTATTTCATACTTCATCTTTTCTCATCTAGTTTCTTTTCTTTTTGATCTTGCTCTGTTACTTCTGCCAGTTGTGCTACGTGAGGAGAATAAGTAAACTTGAGATCTGAATTGGCACTGGAAAGACACATCCCTCCAGCCAGTAAATGGCTCGTGTTGGATGCCTTGGAAGTTTGACTGGGATGCAAAAGCTTAGCGGTTGTGCTGGACAGTGAAATGAAGAGTTTGTCTGGCATCCATCTGGCATCATCTGCAAAGCATTCCTCTTGAACTTGGCTCGTTATGGCCTGGTGTGCTCTAGTGCAAAGCAGGCACACAAATATGCAAACTCTGAGCTCTCAGGGAAAAATCCCAGGAAAGACTGGGGAATTTGGTGACCTTTTTTTCCCTCAGGAGATCTGAAGGTTGTTGTTTCTTTTAACTTAGAAGTTAGGGCAAAAAGCTTAAATGTTTCCTCCTCCTCGCAGAAGTCAAAAAGAGTGAAGCTATGGAGACTTCCATTCCTCCACACTGATTCGGCAGGTAGGCCAATTTTGCCCCTTGAGGCGGAGGAAGAACTTGCAGCTGCATGGAGAGAACCAGAGTTGGGAGGTCCATCAACCCTGCTTGGCTCAGTGCTTTTCTTGATGGCCATGTCTCTGAAGCCTTTCCAAGCCTCCCCCTTCACTAGCTGGTGAGTTTCTGGAAGAGCTCGCTTTCTGAGTGAACACTGGCCCATTTCTTCAGACCAGTGCTCACACTGGCAGTGACTGTCCCGTTGTCTAGTACTTTGGCAGAGAGTGGCATGTGGAAAGCCCAGTCCCACATGCCTGTGACTGAGCAGCCATCCAAAACACAGAAATCCTGAGTACACCACGGCATTTGACTTGTGGCCACTCCAACTTTGAAGAGGGTAAAGGACTGTCCCTGCCTGGGCTTGATGGTTTGGTTTTTTTGTTGTTGTTGCTGCTTTGTTTTTTCCTTTTTTTTTTTTTTTTTTTAGATTTTTTGATTTCTCATGTCTATTCATGCTCCTTTCCCTCCCCTTCAGATCACACAGTGGGAAGGACAGGAGGGCACTTCTCTGCATTTCAGGACCACTGCAGTGCTTAAGTGTATTAATGTGCATTCAGAGGGATTTACAAACTTCTCTTTGTAACATATTGTAGGAAGCAATGATACATTTTTGCAAATCTCTTGAAAGATGCGAAAAAAACAAATCTGTCATGAGTGTGTGAAATTTTGATCATGAAATTTACTCAGTTGATTCAGTAGCAGGTTTTTCTCCCCCACTGCTCCTTTTGAAGTCCCATCCTCTGGAAGCAAGGGACTACTTGAGAAATTCAGCTTTCATTTATTAAAAATAAATCTTTAGCTCTCATAATCATAAGTGGATATTTCAAAAAATAAAAAGTCTCAGAAATCACAGTGTTAACTAAAGCACCCAGGAAGATAAGGAGAATAAGAAGAACTGAGCATTGTCAGTTTACAACTAATTATTTTTAAGCTGAATCTCCTGACCGGCTGGATTTAGCTTTTTTTGGTTTGAGAATGCCACAGGCTGTCAGAACTTGTCTCCACTAAAAAAGCTTTTCCTAATAAAAGCAATTTTTACTGGTGTGATTTCAAGCCTGATCAAACCTATGCTAACCTAATTTTTAATTCACCTTGCCCTTGTTTATGCAAGGTAATAAATTGTCCTCCACATTATATTACTACTATGTCATAGTTGTTGCATTTTTCTCTTTTATGTGATAGATTTACCCAGTGTAGATAGGAGGGTTCAGATACACACGTACTTCACAGGGTACATTTCCAATACTTGAGGAGTCCGTAACAGGCTGTGTTATCCCTAAATCCCCATTTCAGATCTAACCTCCAGTCCATGGCAACTGAAGCACAGCTTGCAAGCTTGCAAGCCAATGTGATGAGAGTTGGGGATACACAGATGCTATATTTTTTTCCCATTTTTTATGTCTATGACTAGGTAAAGATTAGGTCCTGCATTGCTAGTTTCCATCCCCTCTTTTTAGCTATAAAGAGCTCCTTCTCCTCAAATTTTGTTTCAATAAAGTCTAATTCCAGGACATGGAGCTACAACTCCTTCCCAGCTGAATACGTGAGTATACTGAGCACATTGATTTTTACAATTTTAGACAGACTTTTTTTTCCCTGTTAACCCCAAAACCACCAAAAATCCTAGTGGGAGAGGATTTCTTTCCTTCCTGTCTGATGGCATTTGACCTCGGCTGGTGAGGAGCCTTTGTCGTGGTGCTGGGTTGAAGAGGCAGAAAGGAGGTATGGGCAGAGCGGGCAGCCAGCAGCTTTGCAAGCAGCTGACACAGAGTGAGTTTCTCTGTGTGGGGCTGTGAGCCACTGAGCAGCATCAGCCTGCCAAAAGCAGTCATGGAAAGGGATGGCAGGGGCTAGGGAGAAGGTTTAATGAAGGAATGCCTGCTTTGTTTTGTGCCATGTTTTAAGGAGTGTGTGTTTGTTTGTTTGTTTGGTTTTGTTTTGTTTTAAACAGGCAGTAGCTTAACATCTGTAAATAGACAAATCCTTCTTTTCTTGGTCGACAGAGTGCCATGGTCCTCTCCCTTTGTATCTGTTAGTGATAACAGTTAATTCGGATTGTACCAAAGAGACTTTGTTTTTCCCAGCTCATTTAAATGCAGAAATCATCCTTTGAAGTACCTGATGGGAGCTTCTCTATTGGGGCATGTGGCCCTTCATCTCTAAGGCTGATACACCCTTTGGCCATGGTGGAAATCCCATGTAACATTAATTGTGACAAAACGTCAGAAAAATACTGATGGTCTTTGCAGCTGCCGGCAACACTGAGAAAACAGTGGTATGCAACTGGCCCAGCTCTGTGGATCTCTCCCAAGGTGTTTGCTGCCCATGGTGGTTCAAGGGCCCTAATGGGAAGCCTTGGAGAAACTTTTATCCTTGGTGTTTGGCCCATGGTGAGTATTTTTTTGGCTTTGAAGTACACGTTAGGCTTAGCTTATAGGTAACTTTTTCCATATTTTTGTGCCTTTGAGAAAGGTGATGGATGCATAACCTGCCCTTTCTCAGAGGTATTTCAGCTTTGTGGCTGTCTCTTTTCCCTGTGACAATGATTTGCAAAAGGAGTCTCTTGATGCGCAATGAGGACTGACAGGCAGTATGCCAGGTCTGCACAGGGCAACAGGGATGTGGGGAACAAAGAGCTGACAGGAAGAGCAGGCAGTGGGGCCAAGTGGGTTAGCACAAACACCACTGGCCATCTGCAAAGACAAATTAGGTTTCTGAAAGCAGTATGGCATTTGAATTGAGGCTCCTCTCTAATCTGAATTTGTACTTCTGGAAAAAAACAACCTGGGATTACATTTGCTAGCCATTCGATCAATTTAGCTGAATGGGTGGAAGTGTTATAGCTCCAGGTCTGCTGGGGAGGTCTTCCATCCCCAATGCTGAACACTTAATTTAAGGTTGGCAACAGGCTGATAAACATCATCAGGCAGGTTTGTTCTCTGCACCCAGGCAGAAGGCTTAAAGTGCAAGAGTGGCTTAAGGAGAAGGGACTTGGCAGGATTTCACTTTTTGAAAGGGGAGTCCTAGCTGATGGCTCCTCAGTGGTGTTTAAAAAGCCTTTAAGGAAAATAAGTAAAAAGACAAAGTCAATATATGTAGGCTGTTTCCCTTCTGTTTCTGTACAAGCTCTGCTACTGTCCTAAGTGAAAATACGGCCAGTTGCTCAGTGGTAAAGCAGTGGGATGGTAGTATCCTCGCGAGGGTGGTGATGATTTTCTGCTAAGTGATTTAATATAAAAAATAAATAAGCTAACCATTCTTTCTAATCCCAGGTGGAGCTCTGGGGGTTGGTAAATGACTTTTTGAACAACCCCACAGACTCACAAGAAAGTCCCTGAGCTGTGTGTGCTGGGCTGGGTGAGCTCAGGAACAACCAGCTTGGGTGGACGGAGGCTTCTCCCTGGCCGGGAGTTTGCCAGCGTGGCTCAGGCCAGTTCAGTAGCAGTTGTGGCAGACTTGGTCCTGCCTCATGCCCTGGGCATAGATGAAGTGACCCACCAAGGTTTCTTCCAGGACTGTTTTCTGTTGGTCTCAGTTTGCTTATATTTAGGCTCAAACTCTGCTTATCTGCTTCTTGAGGCATATTTCCATCCAGGGAATTGTGTTTATTTACCTCCATTTTACTTGCAAGAAGCTGGCAGAAAACTGGCAGTAATAAAGGGATTTTTTTGTTTGTCTGTTTTTTTTTCTTTAGAAGTGAAATAACTATTTCAAGGTGACCTGCTGCTTTCCAAGTGCACTGTAGCTGCATTAAAAATTTTGTAAATACAAGCAGAAGTGTTTTTGACTTTGAGTTGTGTTGAATTAATCACCCATTAGTTATAATTAAGATATACTGTTAGAGCAATCCGAGATCTGAGAGTTTATTAATACTCCAGGTAATCTGGGCATCCACAGTGGATAGGATGGAGGGGCAGAAGCAGGGTTTTTTTGTCTGTGACCCTTCCTGCATGCAAGCTTGCTGGAATCTGATTGTCTTACAGTGGAAAGAGAAGAAAGCAAATAGGACTCAATGGGGGAATGCAACTCTCCTTTAATGTTGGTAGAGGAAAAATCCATTCTTTTTGGGTAAGTGTTTTAGAAGCTGCAGCTGATCTGTATTTTGTTGCTTGTTGTTATTCCGGGGCAATAGTAATTGACATATCTTTAGCCTGGTGCCATACTTTACTTTATACGTGTAACGTAATCCTTAAAAAGCTTTGAATATTGATGCAGTTATGCAGTTGAGAAAAGAAGGCGATAAAGGGGACAAGAAAAAAAAAAGACTGTAAATAAAAAAAAAGGAAGTAAAAATAAAGTGGATAGGAAAGTGATGACCATTTCCTCTTACAGTCAGCAATCTGGTATGGAGAATCACAGGCAATGGCTATGACTCCACAGCAAATGGAAATCCTTGGGCCATGGGGGGGATGCTGGGCAGCAGCAGGTGCAGGGCACCTGTTAATATCCTTGTATCACTTGCAGGTTTTGAAAATCCCAAAGATCTGGGATTTTCACCACCCAAGTGATTTCAGTGTGCTTCCATGCCACTAGTAAACCCTCAGAGGACACGGATGATAGGAGGCAGGGGACAGCTGCTGCTGCAGCTGAGATCCCAGCATTGGGCCCAGCCAAACTTCTTTATCCCTGAAGACAACGGGCACTGCATGGGTTCTGCTCTTCCCCTGTGGTCTGTGGTGCTGCTGAGACCCTGTGCAGCCTGCTCAGGGCCAGCTGGGTCCCCACCAGTGCTGGTGCACTCAGTGCACTCGGTGGTGCGTGAGCATGGCCAATGCCGCAGCCTGAGCAAGGCATGGATGGGGGGGGATGCGGCTGCACCGTAGGCTGCCAGCTTTGCATACACGCAAAGTCTCAACCCTTTGCTTGTTTGCCAGAGTCTTGTTTTTGTGATTTGTTGTTTTTGCTGTGCAAGCGAGCACCAAATCAGACCCAAAGGCAAGCGCTGCAGAAGGCTCTGTGTGTTGCTGGAAAACAGCCTGATAAAATAAACAGATGCTGTCATAAAAAATAAAGCAGATGTCTGTTAAATAGAGCTTCCCCTGAAGAAAAGGAAAGTATTTCATGCAGTGTACATTGAATTTTATGGGGGTTATTTTGGTTATTTTTGACTTGTGAAATTGATGAAGCCTCAGCCATGTGTGTGTGTTGCCATGAGGCTGCGTGTGCTTGGAAGGGGTTTGCACCCAAGGCTGAGAAACTGGAGTGGCTGAATTTTTCAGTGATACCTCAACATTGGCACATTGTGCGCTCTGGCTTTTCAGAGGAGCTAGCTATTGAGTTTTACATACAAAGAAAAATAGTTGAGGAGTATATAGTTTGAACTCAGAGGACCCCGACTATTTTTTTTTTATATTATAAGAGAACAAGACTGCTTCTTGCAGTCTGCTTTCTTGCAGAAAACCTGCCAAGATAAAATTGGTAGAAGATGTTGTGAGGAGAAGGCCAGTTGCAGGGGGGATGCTGAAATAAAAACCCCACTGATCCGGGGTAGCCTCATCTCTCTGGAAGTAGGAAAAGATGAAGACAGCATCAGCCTGTGGTACTTCCTCAGGATATATTTTACAGCATCAGCCTGTGGTACTTCCTCAGGATATATTTTACAGCATCAGCCTGTGGTACTTCCTCAGGATATATTTTACAGCACTTCAGAGGAGGCTGCAGAAAAGCCTCAACAGATTTGGGAGTAGTGTCTCAAGGAAGGCTTGAAAACTGGGAATCCTTTTCTGAGTGGCCTACTGATACAACCCAGACTTTGGCATTACTGAAATAATGTAGTGGCGATCCAGGAACAGCACCAATATCTGCTCTTTTCAAGCACCTCATATCATGTCATTCCTAGTTTTCACTTTGTTGACGTTATTTTGTCCAAGACATTCCTATTTTAAGGTCTTGCACTCTGTGATTGCTTTTATTTTTTTTTAAATTGGATTTTTTTGGTACAGTCTAAAACATGTCTGTTAAAACTTAGCTATAGTACAGTTAGCAGTCCATTTGCCAAGGAAGTGCTTGGATATTGCAGTGCCCTGGCACATTTGGGAATGTATTTCCCTCTTTGTGCAGCATTTTTGAACAGCTCCTTAGGGGAGGCTGGTTTGGATGCGGTTAGGCTTGTGCTCTCACAATTACCCTCCAGGGAAACTCCATCAGGCTCAAAAAAACAAGTAAACAAATTCATGTTTGAAGGTATCTCTGATAACTGTTAGGGGAATTAATTCCACAACTTCCATGATGATTTGATTTCCCATTCCTTGTCAGCACTTCAACCTCTTCAGAACTTTTTGATCATCCTGAAGAATTTTCCTAGTAAGTTGATGTTGGAAAATATTTCCCTTATTATTAAAAAAAAAGAACAGCCTAATAAATGAAAGTGTTGTATGTTATAATATTTAAGACTGATCTTTTTACAAGCCCACAAAAGCAAGATGATGGAAAATGTCAGTCTGTCCTGGTTCATGTGCCAGTTAGTGACAGGGGGAACTCCCAACCCAAAAGCATGAACTTCAGCTCAAACCAAATGTCCCTTTAGCTGTAACAGATATACATTTTTTTGCCAATCAGCACAGAGGAGGATTTGAGTAGTATCTAGAGGTATACATCTGCTAGCAATACTCATCAGAAAACAGATTCTTTTAGTCTGCAAAAAAAGTTGAGATCTGGGGGGAGCTCCCCCTCCTCACTCCAAGTTATGCATTTGCAGAGACTGTGCACAAGAATTCATTTTATTTCCATTTTAAACTTTAGAAGAAAATGTAACCTCATACAAACAGCTTGAAAGATTGTTTTTTTTAAAAAAATCCATTTTGAAATACATCTTTCTGAAACATTTGTGATAGAATAAGGTCCAAATTCATTTTCATGAGATTATTTCACTCTATTTTCTTCCAATTTTGGTAGAATTGAAGTGGCATTTTCCACTGTCAGTGGAAAAATTGTCAGTTAAAAAATGTCTGGATTCTGGCCACCTCCTTTATGTACCCTCCTACACGTGGCCCTCATGATGTGGTGACAGCGCTCTTTGATTAGTGGACTTCTCTTTAGTCCCTGGACTTAACCTTATCCATACTAATTGGGCAGGCCAGCATTTCTGCTTAGATTTCATTTAACCTCCCACCACACCACAGACTTCCTCTGCTATTCTGTGGTGCTCTTCTGGAAAGTTATCCTTGCCTCTGTTTACATTTTTTCCACAGAGCTGGAAACAAAAAGAAAAATACCTTTTATCACAGTGTGTATTCAGAGTTGTGACTACTGTGAATCAAAAAGTTGTTGCTGGCTAATTAAATGTGGAGGGACAGTAACTCTGCTTTAGAAAGTATATTATTTCTTTCTAGTAAGGAAGAGTGATACTTACAGTGACCACTGTCTGGCTGTGTACTATGAAATGACAACTTTATTTGCACTGAAAAAAATTCTATATGGTGAGTACGTAAATGAAAGGTTAGAAGTGAAAAATAGTAAGTTAACACGTGCAGGTTGTATTTGGCAGTGTACCAAGGAATCCAGTAATGCCTAGAAAGATGCTATAAAAACTGGCATGTCCAAACCAGATCAAAGTAAGCTTGTTTGTGCTAACTTGGTTGGTTTTTTCCTCTCTGTTCTCATTAAGGGTGTTTGTGCTTAACTTTTCAGCTTTGATATGTGCATTTGCATGTTCGTTTGTTTTGGTTTGTGGTGAATAACTTTTTTTGCCAAATTAGTTAGTCGTTGTGTTGTTTCCTCCCCTCCCTCCAAGATTTTTGTCTTTATTTAACCTTCTACAAGGGCCCCTTCCTTCAGCACAGCTCAAGGATAGAAAACAGCTGTACCTTGTTCCTTGGAGCTCACGGCGGAGCTCCTTGTCTATGACACCCACAGACAGAAGAGAGTGCCTCTGGAATCTCACTTTTCATCTTGCTCTGTTATTGGGATATAAACCATGTCTACCGTTACTGCTTTATATGCTTAGCAGATGGCCTTGCTGAAGCATGCCATAGGGATCAAGTTAATTTTTTTCTTTTCTTTTAAGTGGCTGTGGGATTTTTGTTGAGTTGTTTTGATTGTCTGGTCCCCCGACTCAACAACAAACCACCCAGGGCAGATTCAGCACCTCAGGAGCTGTGAGCAAGCCCACTGCAGCCTGTTGTGGGTAGCCATGTGCTCTGCACCTGCATTGAGGCTCCCGGGTTCCCCAGCTCCGTGGGGCTCTGTTAGCAGAGGAGTGGCCAACTGGTGCTGCTTGTCCTTATGTGTTGGGCCCCTGTTCAGGACCACTGTGGTGGCACGTCTATTCTGTGCTCTTCTGTGCTCTGTGGGTGGCTTGTTTTGGCAGTGGGCGGCATGTGGGGATCCCCAGACCCACCATGTTTCCTCCAGCCACCTGGCAGGTCTTGCAGGTGAAACTTTGATGCCAAAGCCAGCTGTGGCGGAGCTGTGATTTGCCTGTTTGTGTTTTCTGTTTGAGAGTACAAGGCCTGGCATAATGATGCTGGGGAGATGCTCTGTTGCTGACATGCTGAACCCATGCTGAGAAACTTGGGATGGGGAAGCCCAGCTCAAGGTCCCACCAGCATCTTTGGGGCTGTGAGCAACACCTGTTTGACAGCTTGACCTCCCCACCTCAGTTGCCTGAAGGGTATAATGCATCTAACCAAAGGCTTGGCTTGCTTTGGCAAACAGATGAGTTAATTCAGATATTCTGAAGCATCCCCTCTGCCACCTCTTGTGGTGCAGTACAGAGACACCAGGGCAGGGTGAGCTGCCAAGCCAGGCACTGGGGAGGGAGCTTGGTACTACGTGGGGGCAAGCGGGCAAGCACTTGCTCAATAAACCTCCTGCCCGGGGGGCACAGGGACTGGCCAAGGCAAGGAGGGCACAGGCTGAGCTGAGCAGGTCTGCTCTGCCACACCACACCATGTCCCACTGTCACAGCCCCTCGGGAGAAAGCCAAGGATGAGGGCATCCTCAGAGGGACAGTTCTGTGGCACACATGAGGTACATAGAGTGGAGGGTCCAAAGGTAAGTATGTGTCGTGGTGCTTTTCTGTCATGTGGGAGCTTAAAACAACTGGCGAGGTGAAAAGCAATTTTAGCCCTGCCTTAGGACTCAGCAAGCACAAACACAAGCCCAGTAATTCAACAGACCCAAGTGAAGGGCATTTTTTTCTGCAGAAGTTTTTTAAAGATTTTGCTGGTATGAGGTGAAACCATTGCTGTCATCAGTAGCATCAGTTATCACAGTGACGTTATCACTAGCCGTACAACACAGGCGACTAGCAAATTTAAGCTTTCAGCTATTAATCCCTTTAATCTCCCTGTGTTCTAAGCAATGCTATAAATTAGCAGAAGTACCCTTTTTCAACCCGCCCCCGTTTTTATTTTCATTTGGAAAACAAATTCAGTTCACTTTATTCTTCCAGATTGAAAGGCAATGTTGTGGGAATTGTGTCTGAATTGTAATGTTCCTTTTATTGCTAATATGTTATTGCCAATAGTTGTTTGTTTGTTTGGTGTGTGCTAATTTTTGGATAAAAAAGAAAATTCTGGAGACAGCTGGATATACATTAATCTTAGCTGAAAGCTTTTCATCAGATTAACCCTGGAAGGCAAAAAGGATGTGAACACAGCTGGAATAAATGATTGTTTTCTATTTTAAAGAAATATCCATAAAGCTCTTTATTTCTGGGATTCACACCATGTATTACAAAATTATCTTTCTGCCTTCTTTCAGACTTCCCTTTAGAACTGTCCCAAGAGTGACTTACTATGTACCTTTATTGCTGTTGAGCTGCTGAAATACCTTGCCCAAATCCTTCTTGCCCCTCTTCTGGACTCTCAGTGGTAGCTCTGATTTCTTATGGATTTTATCTGTTTACAGTAAGTTTGCTGGGAGACTAAAATCAAGGATTGTTGGGCATATGCATAGCTCAGCAATTGTGCCACACTTTTGTACTAACGTGCCTGTTATGTCCTGCAGTTTCCTAAAAAGTGCATCTTTTACTGTTTGGTCCTGGAGGGCAGTCAAAGCCCTCACAGGAGTGTGGGCTTTAACTGTTGAGCATCCACCACCAGCACAAAAACCAGTGTCAGAAATTAAGTGTCAGAGTTTCATTTTGAAGGCAGAAACTGAAAATTGGAAGAATAGAGTGGGGAATTGAAACTAAACTTTCATTTTGGACTCAGAGAGAAGTCTTTTGCTCTCCAGGTGTTGCAATAGGCAGGTGCTGGTGTGCCAGTGCACACAAGCAATGAAGAGGAGAAGGGTTTTATTCCTCTGCCATGTGGTGTTTGCCCAATGTCCTGCCTCCATAAGGCAGGAGAAGACTACCTTTTGTTCTTGTTGGCTTTGTTCTAGCAAATTTGACCAGAAACCAAACCCAGATTCAGTCAACCCCAACCTACCTTTTTGTTTGGTTGTTTTTGGCGAATATGTTTTTGGAGGAAAGAGGGAGAAAGACATGTGCAAGCCCCTGCCTGATGGCTGTCTTCTTTCTTTGAACTGTTGCATGTGCAGCTTGTGCTAAAGTCGGTTCTGTGCCTGTGGGCGATGATCTCTCCCCCTGTGCTTAGGCTGTAAGCTGAAGGCAGCGATGCTTTCTTTGAGAATTTCACACCACTGACTCTCTGGTATTGAAGGCTGCACCAGGCTCAGTGCTATCAAACTGAGCTCTGGGTGGGAAAGGTGAAGAGGTGCTTGAATAAAATCAATGAGCATGTGTGAATACGCTACTCTGCTAAAACCGCCAAGTGCTCCAAATTCCCCCTGGCATTTGGGACCTTTCAGTACTTTGCCTGCTCTTTTCCTTTTGACTGACAATGCCATATAGACCCCCACTGTCACTGTGCTGCTAAAAAACAAAGCAAAACAAAGCAAAACCCCAAGGAAATGCCCAACCCTAAGCTAGAAAGCAGGTGCAAAATCCCCCATTGCTTTGATCCTGAATATTTCTATCCCCTCTTTATGTGTCTGTGACTTCTACATTTCAGTTGGCTTCCAAAGAAAGCTCATTGCAGAGGAGACTGTTGCAGCAATTCCAGTTGTCTAGAAAAGGCATGTGTCAGCTGACGACAATGGACTCTAGCTGCTGTGAAAGCAAAAAGCACCTGGTACTGCTGTGACCATGCCTGACCCACAGGGTACATCTGCAGTGACAGAGGGATGCAGCACTGAAACCTGAACGGCACGGCTGGTCTTGGGGGACTTTACGCATGGAAACGAAGCAGACACTCGAAAAGAGCACATCATTTACAGAGGCAGTGTTGTAGTGGCTCCTTTTGTAACTTCATGATGTGGTGCAAGGGGTAGATTCAGTATACCTAAAGTGTGGGAGAGAGGTCTGGACAAGTGCACTTGAACTTAAATTCCTGCAATTTTTTTTTTTTAAAATCAATGTCTGCCTGCAAAGTCTGTACAGACTGTCTGCCTTTCTCACTGCCTTCTACATGACAGTATCTGAAAACTTTCATAAAGATTTCCAGGTTGCTCCCTTGCAATCCCAGACTCAGAGACGTGTGTTTTGTTATGGACCTGAGATTGTGAGAGACACATGAATTGTGCAACCCATGGTCTTACAGAGACCTTCTGACAGCCAAGAACCCACCCAACCTCTACTCACAGTCTGATGTCGGGGCCATAAAACCTGTCTGCTGCATTTATATGACAGATTGAGTTCTGAGAAAATATTACTGGGCAGATTTGGAGAAAGGATATTTTAGATAAAAAGCAGTGTAAGAAGTATGCTGAGACAAACATCTAGGGGTGAGTGGATCTGTAGTTTATTTTCCTACAGTTTACGGGAAAAACAAAGGATAATAATAAAAAAAAACTTTTACTGCCTATATGACATCGTATTTGCTGTTGAGCTAAGTGTTTTGATGAGAAATACAGCAATTAGGTTCTGGGCGATTCTGTATTGCTGTTTAGGTAGGGATTAACTGTTGCTGCTGACTGAGTGTGTGTGTGCTTGAGCCCCCACTGCTTTCTGCTGGAGCTGTGGCTGCTCGGGCTGGTGGGTGAGGAAAAGTTTCCTTGCTTGACAGACAGTGTATGAAAACCTGAGAGCTCTTCCCTATTCTACAGCTGAAAAATGTTAAGAAAGACTTCCATGACAGCTGCCTGACCTACAGCTCCTTTTTGTCACCTCTGAGGAAGCCATAGACCTTTCCTCTCATGTTTGTTTCTCCCTCCTGTGCAGACCACATGGGCTGTTGCACACCCACTCCCTGGCACCCAGCCACACTGTCATGGGTGTCCAGGCAGTGTCCATGCCATGTGCAGGTGCTCTCCTGGAGCTGCTTCAGAGGGACAGGTCTCTGACCCGCCCTCCTGTTGCATTGGCCAGAAAGCGCTGGGACATTTAACTTGCTGCCTGAACCCAGAAGTACAGGGGGTGCAAACTCCTTACTGAGTTTCCAGTGGAGAAAGAAGCCTTCCCTGTTGTTCATTTATCATCACTATAAGAAACAACTTGAGATCATTGGGGAGGGGGACCTCAATATGTTCCTGTAATAGGTCAAGCCCATAAAGAAATTTTGGCTTCGGTTTCACTGTAGGCATTTATTTCCTTTGTGCATTTCAGTTTGTGGGAAACAGGGAAGAAAAAACTTAGACCATCTATTTTATTCTTTCCTGGAGTTTATTAACCACCAGAAATCAAGCAATACTTTCAGTAGAGTGTGGTTATTATTGCATTGTTCTTGCTTCTAATATAAATGTTTTTGAGATGCTCTGCTCTTCTGACTGAATATGTTTGCATTAAATCAGCAGTTCCATTTTGTTTATTAAAACCAAACTTTCCCTTATTGAGTATTGTTGTAGAATTAATTACCACCCTTTTACTGAGTTCCTTTCTTTTTTCAACGAGGAAGAATTAAAGCAGCAGACACTGGGAATACATTAGCCACAGCAGTTTTCATAAAGGTCTGGCTGAGGCCTTGAATCTGCTGTTTTGTTATGCACGTCTTGACCTAGAGATTTTCTCCATCAAAGCCTTAGAAGAAATCCTACATATTTACATCCGAGAAGGCCATACTAGTAGGGCCTGAAAAGAAGACTCTGCAGTATTCTGCAGGGTGGGCATTTTCTCGGTTTCCTCCCTCTGATATAGTCTATGGCAAGAAATAGCTCAACCTTCTGCTTTATACTCTCTTCTGTGAATGCCCTATAAACTTCAGGGCCCATGTTGACCTGTTAAGGTCTGGTTGCTGCCAAATGTAGTCCACCCAGGCTCTGTGCATGTTTGTCACACCCTGTTTTTGTGCCTTGGAGCCAAACAGCACGTGGAAACTTGTGGGTAGCTCTGCTAGAGCCAATGGCTTGGGGTACGCCAGGGTAAGTTTTCTGTCTGAGAAACCTGGCTACTTGCCTGGAATGGCAAATCCTGCAGTTGCTTTGGCAAAAGCTTTGTGTTTTTACAGAAGCCCCACACATGCCACTGAATTTTTATTTTCCCATGAGTTCTGACATTTTCCACGTGTATTTCAGTGAGTAGCCATTTGTAACGCTCATTTTCCTATGGCAACTCTGGAAGAATTAGTGATATAAACCATTCAATGATTCTAAACTCACACAGGCTTCAACAGGACGGCTGAGTCGATGGCTTGAGCCGGGAGATGTCACAGCAAAGGCGAGCCAAAGTCTGGCAGACCTCAGCCAAGCAGGCTGAAATGTTCTGGGTTTCGGCCAGATCACTCTTCATACTTCCAGACACATCCTCGGTATGTGCTCGCACATCTTGGGCGAGTGCCTGCTTCTTTTGATCTGAGGCAGTATCTGGGTGTCTGACTTTGTGGTGGGAAAAGAGCCTGGCAGAGGCATGCAGCTGCTACTTAGATACGTGCAAACAGCCATGCTGACAATAAGAGGAGTTTGGGTTCCCTCTGGCTTAGAGGGGTCTTAGCTCACAGTTAGCAGGCACGCAGCTTGGCCTTCCTTCAGACTCCGCTATTTTTTACCTTACTCTGCTCCACAGTTTATTTGCTGGTTGCCAGCTCACCAAGGTTTGTCTCTTCAATTCATCTCAGCAGAGCCTAAGCAGCAGCAAAGCCAAAGCCCAACCCTCTGGTACAAACTGGAGAGCATCTGGACAGCAGAGTGTGGCTGTCAACTGGAAATGCAAAGCACGCGCTTTAAAAGTGTTTTTAGTTCTAACAACTGCTTCCTTCCTCACTACACGCAGATGTTTCTGGCTCACGGGGATAAAGGAGGGAAACGCCTGGCTGACAGGTGATGGAGCGAGGCATGGGAGCTGCAGTGGGGCTGGAAAATCACACCTGTGACAAGGACACCCCTGGCAGAGGCAATGGCAGTGTTCCAGGAGCTGAGCCCTGGACGAGGGGACAGCATGAGGGACCCTGGATCAAACCTTGGGAAGTGGCCACAAGCAGCATAGAAATCTTCCCGTAGCACCAGGCTGTAGGAGTCTATCACAGCTCTAACAGAGTCTCTTTTGGGACTGAGGCTTGGTCCAGAGCACGATGGACCTCCAGATGGACCCTGTGGTGGGATTTCATCTAGGAGGTCTGAACCTCTGGTGACTACAAATGTGGAGCTGCAGGGATTGCTGGGGACAACAGGCATTTTGCACCAACTGGAGAGATGGTGAATAAAGACCATGGTCCAGCCAAAACATCCTTCATTTAACTGTCAGGGGGGAGAAATGAAACTGAAAACTGGATTTACCCAATTTGTCCATTCCTTCCAACCATGAATGTATGTCTCTGCAAAAGGATGTTGGAGGCTTCAGTGCAGTCGGGTGAGAAGTAAGGAGATTTCTCAATATTGGTGATTCTCCCCTATAATATCACGGCCTGATTTCCTGTTGTCTGAGCATTGGCAAATGGGAGGAGGAGTTAAAAGAGGAAGATGCAGTGTTCAAGTAGTCAAAGTACTCCTCTTTTATTTCAGTCCTGAATCAGTTCCAGTTTCTGGCACTTCTTATTAATGTCTGTGGCAGATCTTCTGTGGTTGTAAGGATGAAGTTCCTGAGAAAAAAACAGGTCCCCAACCCAAGCTATTGGCTCATGATGTCTTGGCTGAAGAGAAAAGCATGCATGTGCAGAATAGGAGGTACAACATTTTAGAAGATGATATGGTCGGTCCTTGCAGCTAGGCATTTGCTTGGTGCCAGGAGGCATGGCTGGGTCTTGGGAGGGTGTCCCTGCAGGTGTGTGAAACAGCACTGCCCGCTCCAGTCAGAGTGGTAGCTCAGTGTATATGGGCAGTGCTGGAAAAAAATATGAAATGAAGGAACGATGACTAAACAGCAAAAAAACCCCAGAAGTCACCTCCTGTGTGACTCGCCTGCAGCCCTGGAACTCAATAAAAAATTGACTGTGGGCTTAAGTGGTGCTTTTTATTAATGTGACATTTATATGGGTAGTAAAACAAAATGTAAAATCTGTAAGACTCGTAGTATTGCGTGTTTACTTTTCCTAGGGTTTGGGGTTTTTCTACTTTTTTATTAGCTAGAGGTAAGTTGCTTTAACAAACATTCATGTAGTTAGTGAAGAGAAAAGGGAAAGTTTATGAAATGTCTTTGAGCTCCTATAGCTTCATAGTAATAGCAGATATAGCACAGGGATGCTGCGTCTCCTTGTAGATAAATTCCTAACTGGCTTTTTTTGGTGCCTGCTTCGAGTGTTAACATGGAAATTGAGTTTATACACCAAATCCCAACTATCACTTACTCACTGGAGGTGGTACTTCCTACTGCGCTACTACCTACCCCAGCAGCATTATGCAACATAGAATCTTCTAACAAAATCTGGGCATGCCAGAGAAATGTGGCTTTCCAGTGAACAGTTTGATACTGCACAATACTAGTTATCAATGACACAATAACTTGATTCCTGGGCCAGCAAATACTGGAAAAACAACAACAAAAAATCCCTCAAATATTACCTAAATCAAGCATTTTTTGTTTGTTATCAAAGCTAAGGATTTAAACCCAGTTGCCACTGGTAGTTCTCACTGTGACAAAGCAGCTTTTCATGTTCAAGTTCTGTCACTCCTCATGGCCCAGAACAGGGTCCAAGACCCCTAGCAGCTCTCATCAAAAACTTTCCTGATGCACACTACCTCTTCATTTTAAGCCTGCCCTGTCTTATGTGCTGTCTATATTGAATTGTGAAAGACTCAACAGTGAGATGAATAGCTCGTTCCAGTGGGACAGCATTGCGAGTGATAAGGAGGCAGAGAGATGACTGGGAAATGTTACGTTAATATTCCCTAGGTTAAAAAAAAACAGAAAAATAAAGCAGGCTTGCATAATAGCAGAGGTAAGTATGTAGGCACACACCTCAGGGAGAGTGTGTTGCTTTAGTTTTCATGATGAACACAAGGCACTGTGAAAGCGTGGACCGTGCCCCCACTGGAAAGCTGGGGGTGCTTCAGGGATCTACAGACCTCTACACTGGGGGTGCAACAGGGAAGTACAGACCTCTACACAGGATGCTTTGTTTCCACTTCGTATTTTGTTGGAAAAGTATGAAAAAGAAAGGTGTAAAGGCTAGCTAATGAAAATGTATTGAAGAGAGGCAGAAGAGTTTTCTTCTCTTTAGACGACTTATCAGTCATCTTTATAAATTCCTACTGATTCCTCATTATGAAAAATAAGGGACTCACTACAGTAAGTCTTGGAGGATGAATTTATTATAAGGCAAGAGCAAGCAGCGCTGGGCAGCACGGGGGATCCCTTCCTCTAGAAGCTTATTTATTACAGGTTTTAAACTGAGCCTCCCTTCCCGAGATATTGGGTATTGTCTCACCCAAATGCGATATTCTGGACTGATAATTTTTACTTTTATTGGGTCTATTTTTAATTTACCTCCACAATCCTCTGATGCCCAGACTTCAGGGTTGACTACTTCCTCATCTTCTGACTGAAGGGTCATGATTTTAGCTCTCATTTCTTCCTGTATAGGTATCGCTCCTATTCCGTGAGAGACTTGGAGGTCTCTCCCTAAAAGATTGTGACCCGCCTGGGGCACAAGTAACAAGTTCCCCACTGTAATTTTTGTTTCACTTTCCACTTGTACTTGTTTAATAATGGGAACTTGAAATCTCTCTCCTTTTGCCCCTATTACCTTTGTGGTATCTTTACTAATTTGGCATCCCTTTGGAATCTTTGTTATACATGTTTGATCTACTCCGGTATCTACTAGAAATTTGTATGTTTCCTCCTCGGGTCCAAGCTTCAGTTTTATCAAGGGCTCTTTTTGATCATCTGTCCCCAAAAGGTAGAGCCCCTGAGACCCCTAATCTCGCTCAACTTCCTTGAACAGTTTTAAGTCTTTTCGCCATTCTAAACAGTTCCTTTTTAAATGTCCCTTCCCCCACCTGAATCTGTCGATTAACCCGAATAGCTTGGGTATTTTCACCCTGGTCTTTTCTCTTGTATTCTCTTTTAATACTCCTACTCCCTCCTGGTGGGTTTAGAGCCTTCTGCGATTCTTGAATTGTGGATACTAAGATTTTTGCTTTTGCTTTTTCGTTGTCTCATTTTACATATACCTTTTGAGCTTCCCTCAATAGTTCTTGGAGTCCTCTGTTCTGCCAATCCTCTAACCTTTCTGGTTTCTTTCTAGTATCTTCCCAAGAGTGACTCAAAAATTGAATTTTTAATACTGCTTGCCCAGCTGGAGTATCTGGATCGATGCTTGAATAATGTTGCATATTCTTTCTCAATTGCTCCAGCCATCCACTGGGAGTTTCATCTTTCCCTTGATGACCCTCAAATGCTTTATTTACATTTTGTCCTCGAGGGACTGCCTCCCGAATGCCTGGGATTAATAAGGTCCTATAGTCAGCCATTTGTTGTCGGTCCACAGCTAGATTGTGATTCCAGCTGGGAGGTGCTATGGGCATTTTGTTGTCTCCTGGTGGTCCCTGTTGGTTTTCCTGTTCCCATATTCATATACCTGTGGTCCTAATCAACTGTCTTTCCTCAGCAGTAAATAAGATTCCCACAATAGATTGCATTTCGCCCGAAGTATAAATATTGGGTCCAAAAAATTGATCCAGCTGTTCCGCTACTCCTAAGGGGTCTTCTAATAATCTCCCCGTGTCTTTTTCGAATGCCCTCACCTCCCCAGCACTCAAAGGAGTGTTTACAAATCCAGTTCCTCCCTGAGCCCAAGGGTACTTTCCTTAAGAGACATAATTTTGTTTCCCCCTCTGAACTGTCCCACTCCTCTCCTTAATTTTCTTCTTTTACCAATAGGGCCCTTACTTCTCTTGGGTTGGCTTGCCTTCTCCTGCGAGCCCATGTGTTTGGACATACTGGTCCCTGATTTAAACAAGCAGTAGCTGACACAGCTGGTGAAGGTGGGAGAGGTTGTGGTGGAGGATTGCAAGGGGGAGGTAAATTGTCCAGAGGGTCCCATTTGGGTGTTGTTGATTTTTCTTGTTCTAATTTGTAAATCTTCACTGCACTTGGCCAAATTTCTCCCTTCCAACAAGAGGCATATTCACTTTCTTCCTGACTAAATGGTTCTTTGCTATTTACATAAATGTTGAGGGCTTGACATATCCATCCCTCAAATGATCTGTATCTTGGCCAAAAAAGGTCTTCTGGTCTTGTCTTTTCCTTAATCCATTCAATCATACAAAATTGGACCATTTTTGATTTATCTTTTTCTTTTCGTACTTTCAACATCATCCCAACTAGATATCATTACCCCCAATGGACTGTCTGGGGGGATGTCTGGCAATGCCTGTTTGCTCCCTTTCCTTTTGGGGCTTCCCTTCTTACTTGATCCCTGCCCCATTTTTCCAAGGTCCCCTCCTAACTTCCCTTCACTGACCCACAGAGGCCCACTCACAGCTCACCCACTTTGTTCCTTCACCTGCTGTCCCCTTCGTGGGGAGACAGAAATGAGGTTAGAAGAACTCCGCACTCGGGTCATGGCTATGCCACGTCTCACTCACTCACTCACTCCAACCTCCTTTACCCACCCAACCAAGTGATACTTACAGTCCAATGTTCTCACTTGGGTCTTTGTGCACAAGAATTATGGGCTTTAGCTGCAGCAACTGGGAGCTCGGTAATTCCTTGCTTTTGCCTTATTCTGTGTTACTCCGGTCCGGGTGGAAAACGAGATTGAGGACAGGCCACTGAAATCGGCGGGGCGCCTCCCATCTGAGGGTCAAGAAATCCAACAGGGCTCGGAGTAATCACGTCAGGGTAACCAATCTGTGAAAAATAAGGGACTCACTACAGTAAGTCTTGTAGGACGAATTTATTGTAAGGCAAGAGCAAGCAGTGCTGGGCAGCATGGGGGATCACTCTGCCACAAACGTGCGCACCCTCTGGCATCGTGTTCAGCCTTTTATAGAGTTAATTATTACATATTTATTAGGTTTCTCAATACACCTATACATATGCATTATAGATCCCCACTTCACATGCAAATGACGTTTCCTCCCCTTCGAGTAAGTGCAGTATCTTCTGGTGGTGGTCGTCAGGGGTCGTGAAGATGAAGTAAGACATCTTCCTCACCGCTGAACTTTTTACCTCAGTTCCTTGCGCATGCTTTGTAGGTATTTGCCCCCTTCCAGACTGCAACACTGGTCCTAACCAGTTAAAGCCCCTCTTTCTTATAGGGGATACAACTTGTAGATGTCCCCACTTGAGTAATAAATCAGAGGCCAGTCCTTTGTCTTACCAGGAACTGTTGCCACAGGCCTTCTGTAGCAGGCCTTCTTTTGCATAACAACTTACCGACACAAATCATATCCTGGTTTCTCACACTCACTATCCTTACAAATAGACACCAGTGATAGAATTGCACTTAAGGATGAAATGATGAATTCAAATTTGAGAAGAGCTTGAGGCTCTGTACAGTTCAGCTGTTCAAAGAAGAGAGTTAGAATTCTGACTGGGAAATTCAAGCCATTATACGCTTACACATGAATGCCCACACATACCTAACATATTAGTATGTTTTTCCCCCGCAGTCTCCATTTATCACACAAATTAAATTAACTGTTGAGAATAACTTGGGCAAGAGGGGTTTTGTTTTCTTGGAAGTAAATATCAAAACCAAGATACCTTTTCTCTCCTTGTCCTTTTGTACGTGTGAACAACAAGCAGATCAGCACGCTCTCTGCTTTCCAGCATGAACACTTAATTTAAAGGAACTGGCTGTGATGTTCCTGTTTGCTTATGATTCGGTGATAACGGCTTCGTAATGGTAGTCTGTAAATCACTATCAGCATTTTAACATCTTCTATGGAAATTCCAGAGATATTTAATTTGCTCACTTGGTATATAAAAGCTGTTCCCGCTGAGCATAATCTGTTGAATATAATTCTTACTCAATTACTAGAAGCGCACTGCAAAAATTCTTGAAACTTGGTAAGGGAGCTGTAACACACTCAATACATCAATTTACCATTTCTCTTCTCATTTGCCTTGTAAATCTAGCTGTTTTCATATTTGGAAGTGTGTTTTGAGAAGGGGAGTAGTTTGTGATTATGTGTATTTTTATGTATTTACATGTTTTTAAAACTGTCTTTTATCCTCTCTTTCTTTCTGCAATACGTCTTCATAAATCTTAGACCAGTGGGATGTAATTGTAGTCTCTTACAGTTGCAAAAACCCTAAAAATTTTATGAAATGCTTTAATGAAAATGACCATTTTCCATTTTTGAGATGATGTATTTAGTTATAAAAGCTTCAGGAATGAACTATGTTACATGAAATAACTAACATTACAAAGGATTTCTAATTTTTAAAAATTTGGTTTTAAAATTTCTGTATTTTTTACTGTTTAGGCATACTCCTGCAGCAGAGTCTCTAGTCTGGGGTTAGTGATCTGATAATGAAAGCATAATTTTTATCATGAAAAGGTACATCCAGTGTTTGTAAATGCCAGCATTTCACTCGGACATCAAAGATTTGGGTTGAGACAATGAGAAAAACAAGTGCTAGACAGGAGAACTGCTGAGGAAAACTTATGCTTGGGAGCCACAGGACAGAGAAGAGCAAGAACTGCTTCTGTCTAGGGAAGCAACCTGTACCGAGAGGTGAGAAGCACCCCCAGGACTCTCCCTCCTGCCCGTGCACTGTGTTAGGACCTAGACTGCCCATGTATATTACTCAAATTTTCTTGAGGAATGGGTGGATGGAGGAGGAGCTTTAAGTACAA
>WKFP01013844.1:30473-49400 GCA_011057875.1 Pterocles orientalis
TTGCTTATGATTCGGTGATAACGGCTTCGTAATGGTAGTCTGTAAATCACTATCAGCATTTTAACATCTTCTATGGAAATTCCAGAGATATTTAATTTGCTCACTTGGTATATAAAAGCTGTTCCCACTGAGCATAATCTGTTGAATATAATTCTTACTCAATTACTAGAAGCGCACTGCAAAAATTCTTGAAACTTGGTAAGGGAGCTGTAACACACTCAATACATCAATTTACCATTTCTCTTCTCATTTGCCTTGTAAATCTAGCTGTTTTCATATTTGGAAGTGTGTTTTGAGAAGGGGAGTAGTTTGTGATTATGTGTATTTTTATGTATGTGTTTTATTTTTATGTATGTGTTTTTAAAACTGTCTTTTATCCTCTCTTTCTTTCTGCAATACGTCTTCATAAATCTTAGCCCAGTGGGATGTAATTGTAGTCTCTTACAGTTGCAAAAACCCTAAGAATTTTATGAAATGCTTTAATGAAAATGACCATTTTCCATTTTTGAGATGTATTTAGTTATAAAAGCTTCAGGAATGAACTATGTTACATGAAATAACTAACATTACAAAGGATTTCTAATTTTTTAAAATTTGGTTTTAAAATTTCTGTATTTTTTACTGTTTAGGCATACTCCTGCAGCAGAGTCTCTAGTCTGGGGTTAGTGATCTGATAATGAAAGCATAATTTTTATCATGAAAAGGTACATCCAGTGTTTGTAAATGCCAGCATTTCACTCGGACATCAAAGATTTGGGTTGAGACAATGAGCAAAACAAGTGCTAGACAGGAGAACTGCTGAGGAAAACTTATGCTTGGGAGCCACAGGACAGAGAAGAGCAAGAACTGCTTCTGTCTAGGGAAGCAACCTGTACCAAGAGGTGAGAAGCACCCCCAGGACTCTCCCTCCTGCCCGTGCACTGTGTTAGGACCTAGACTGCCCATGTATATTACTCAAATTTTCTTGAGGAATGGGTGGATGGAGGAGGAGCTTTAAGTACAAGCAAAGATACCAGCAGAAAACAGCAATTGTGTTTTTGGGTTGGGTTTGTGGGGTTTTGTCTGTCTGTGTGTCTGTCTGTCTGTGTGTGCCTGTGTGTATCTGTGTGTGCGTGTGTTTTGTCAAAAACTTTCTCTTTTACTAGTCCAAAAGCTGAAATTTCAGCTCATCATGCTTAGTATTTTTGGAACATGGGTAATCACGTCTCCTAAACGACAGGTGACTAAGGGACCCGAGAGAGCTCAGTGCATTTAGAAAGTCTAAAACTTTCTGGAAAAACTGGCCACATCCTTCAGCCTGTCAGAAAAAAAAAAAAAAAAATCTCTTGCCTTTGTGAATTGTTTGTCCTGCCTTTTTGTACATAGCAAGTTAAACTGTATTTGCCCCTGCCTCAGCTGCATAGGAGGACCTACTATATAGCATCTGTGTGGGACAGAGGACTTTCTGCATGGAAATCAGAGTGCTGCTTTCTTTCTGCTCAGTTGCCGATTTGGCCTTCTCGGCTAGCCTTGAGGAGTGGAAATCTTGTTTATTTCTTAGCAGTCTCTGTTTGGTATCCCACACTTCCCTCTTAAATATCTGGTATTGGCAACTGCTGGAAATGTGATGCAGACTAAATAGACCATGTATTTATTTATGCAATGGCTTTTTTTTTTTTGGTGTGTGTGTGCTGTGGTTTGTTTTTTGGGGGCCTTTTTTTCCCCCCTCCAAATCCAAGCATCTTTCTTTGCACTAAATACACTCTTTTCATTCCCCCTTGTATAAACCACTTGTATAAACTATGGAGTATCGCTATCTGGGGATTTCCCTGCAGATGCAAAAGAAGACATGAAGTTTGAAGCTACTGGAAAAAGTGGAAACTCACAGTTCTACAGCTATTTCAGACAGTCCTTGAAACATTAAAGCAACTTTTATTACAGGAATTAGTTACGTTACACTCATTTATTAAAACCTAAGGACATCTTTATAAAAACTACTGTATATAAAGACAAGAGCAGTGCAATAGCAGTGTAAAACACATTTTTGGTTTACTTGGCAATCACTTTAGAAAGACAACATGATTCATAATATGAAGTTAGAGAATGCTGCAAAAAATAGGACAGGATTAGATCAAAAACTAGATTAGCAAATCAGTGGACACTGGCACATCTTGATTTCAAACATCGAGTGTTATGTAAACAGTATTATTGTCAATGTATTAATAAAGAGCGAGAAATCACTGCAACCCTAGAATTTCTAGTTAGCCTAATTAGCCTAAAATTTGACTGCAGATTATTAAAATAGACTATTGCACTGTATATATTATGTTCTTAGAGATTTACTATTTATGTAAAAGGAGGACTAGAAGAAATGCCTGTTTTATACAAGAGAATTTTTGAGGTTGAGAGAGATGTTTCTTCCTCGTGAGTGAGTGAGGTTTTGTTTTCATTGCCTTACTTTTCATACACTGTCACTGGTGGCTAAATAAAACTGACTTTAAAAGTCACTTTGACATGTTACTTCATCACTTCTTCAAGTGTACAGTCCACATACAGAAATTACAGCCATAATAAAACTTTTAAAAACAGTTATCTAAAATAGCTGCTACAATATGCTGTATTGAAGCATACATTAAGAGGCCAGATTGTTTTCACTCTGTGGTTTTGTAAGATTAATAACCAGGCACGAAAGATGGTTAATTACAACACCAAGTCCTGCACAAGCTTTATAACTTATCTTTTTTATGTCCTATGTTATACACAGCAATTATTAAGAATTTGGACACTCAGTTCTCAGTAAAACTGAAGAGAGAAAATGCAATGGACAAGGGAAGAGGCTTCTGGAGCACGAAGGTCATTAATAGCCACAGAGAGAGACAGCTGCCATTGCTAAACAGGGTGTACATGGGAATTATACACTTCTGTAAATGTAAATTTTATATCCTTTCTTTTTCCAGCTATATCAGGGTGGACATAGAGGAAAAGATATTTCTTTTTGTCCAGGTCTTTTCTGTTAGAGAGATGTTGTGTTTCAACCACTCCCTTTCTGCAGAAATAATTGAAGAATTCATTGCAATTTCTCTGGTTCACCATAACTTTGATCAGGTAAATGCAGAGGGACATCAGAGCACTGCTACATGGATGATTGAGATGTTCAAGTGACTGTCTAGCCAGTGCTCTTCTACAATGTCCCAAACACTAAGGGAGAAGAGACGATAGTGATGGTGGTAGGGAAACACATGTAGTGCACTGTTTTCCTTTAGTTTAAGGTCTAACAAGCATTCAGGATCTTATATTCTGCTAAACTAGAGAGGCTCTCAGATTATTATAACAGCACAGCTACGACACAGATTTATCCATAAATTAATTGGTAGGCAAAACCAGATTTTCAGCCAGAGTATCTACCTTATATTAACTGTCTCTGTATAGAGAATAAAAGAAAACAAGCAAACAAACAAGAAGCACATCAATTGCAAGGTATACATGTACTAGAAGTAAAGCATAAAACTGCTCATTAATAACACACAATTCCCAAAGGGAAAAAAACCCTTACAAAATACAGTAAGTCACACAAACCAGTATCTAATACAAATTCCTTCATGAACATAAGCTTTTTACAAAGCTCTCTGTGGTGGTCATCAACTCACAAAGAAAGTAGGTGCTGGTAGAAGGTAAAAGGAACAAACAGTTACTGCAAAGTGTCAAGGTAAGACTGATTAATGTAGATACGTACTTTGTTGGGTGTCTGCAGGGGTTATGGATCTTGGAGCTGATGTGGGAGTGTGGAGAGTGATGCTGGCAGAGGCATGGATGTCATTGCTTCCAGCTACTTGGTTTCTTTTGCTTTTCTTTCAAGTTGGCACTAGTATCACCGCCTTACATCTCATCGGATCAGCTCTCCCAGCACCAGGAGTGCTAACCCCTTCCCTGACGAAGCTCTCATCATCAAGAAGAGAGCAGTCTGGACTGTATGCCAGTATCTGCAAGCTACTTATAGGGTGTCTTTGCTGGAAGTCCTTTTTGTTCCCAGATGAAGTGTTTTGAATGGCTCCGTGAAATGCTCTTTTCAGAAAACTAGAATCTCTTAGGTTTAGTGTGAATCAAGATTTTAAAAATACTCAGTTTTACTTGAAGTGCTACGTTTCTCACAATGCAAAACACCCCAGTTGCACTGTGGCAGTTCTGTTACTGCTCCACAAGCTGAGTTGCATGCAGAAGTGCGTATATATGCAAGAGCTTCTATGAAGAGAGAGAATGGGCCAGGCCTTATGCTTACCTAGGACAGGATGGAGTCTAATGCCTGCAGAGTGGCACTCCCACCTGTGTTATTTTAATCCTTTCTTCTTAGCTGTTGCCTGTCCTTACTCAGTGATATTTGGCATTTTTTACTAGTTGGTTTACAAAGAAAAGAGGCATCCTACTCACATTGGGTCTTCCTTAAAGATTGGGCACTCCTGTGGTCTCCAGCCTTGTTGGCTCCCCCAGTATTAGTTACTCTCTGTGGCTTTAGTCTTGTACCATCACACACTGTTAGATGTTCATTAGCTCAAATCACTCAGTAGTCTTTTGAGTTCAACAAAAGACAAAATGCACTCAAATCAAAGAGGTACAACAGGAAAACATTATTGTTCACTGACAAGGTGTTCCTCATGTTGGTTATACAGTAAAATATAAGGTTAAAGTTATTAAGATTTGCAGGTCGAAATATTAGGCATGAAGGATTAATTTGGCATTAGCGTGGCTTTGCGTTATGATTTCTAGATGAACTCCTCTGTTTGGTTGTCACTGCCAGGTTCTCCATGTATACATCTTAAATCATCGAATTTCACAGGATTTGTTCATGTAATTGATGATGTATGATTTGAAAATAAACCTGTCCTGTGGAAAGTTAAGTCAAACTGTTGCAACCTAGTGACCAAATACATACTCCATGTACTTCTACAGTAGCATCATTGCCCTTCTGCATTACAAATGAATTCTTAGATTTGTGAGGGGTAAACTCTGAAGCCAGTCGGTGGCTGAGGGAATTGGATTATTGCCTTGTAAAGCAAAGGGACAATGGTATTATTGCTTTTGAAAGATATAGTTTGATGATTTTCTTCTGTTTCTCTTTCAGCTTTACCCAATAGGGGTGGAATGGGGTGTCTGTGTTGCTTCTTAATAAAGGTCCCCCCTTCAGGATGGTGTGTGAAGCTGAAGTCCAGATGTGCTCAGGTGTTTGATGTCTTAGCTGAATCATTGCCAACGATCTTAAAATGTGTATTAAGGTTGAAATGCTTGCTACCCTACAGTTTGACTCAATGAAAGGGCTTCACTTACCTTGTAATGCATACGACATTGGTAACAGTGACGGGAATTGCCAGCATCTACCCTATTGTGACAAAATATTCACCAGAGAACTTTGGAAAAGCTCACATTCAGTATTCTGACACTTAGATTAGGCTCAAATGGCAATAGATGGATAGGGAGGCAAATAAAAGTTATCTACCAAAGGTTTGTCTTGTGATCTTTTTCCACCTTTGTGTGGATTTGCCAGAGCAACTTAATTTTCTTCCTATTGAGCATTTCCTCAAATATGATGCTTCCTTTCAGAGACAATATTGTCAGTCTAGAACTAAATATTGCTTACAGACTACTTTCTTCTGGAGACTCTTTGTATACAATTTTCCTATAGAAGTTGTCTGAATGGTTTCTCTTCAGATAACTTGCTCAATCTCCCTTTTGTAGTCTTTCTGTCTCTTGCTTATCCATAATTTTTTCAGCTCTTGTAATTTAGTTGATTTTCGTGAAAGCTGCTCCTTCAAGTCTGATCTTACCTCTCCCATCTTGAGGCACGTCAATATAATTTTCTGGAAGACAAAAACCACAAATATTCCCATAATGTTTCATGAGCACACAATGTCATTTTTTTTTCCTGTAAAGAGAAACTTGTCATTTTCTCAGTTGTGGATTTAGTTTGGGGAGGCAGGAAAAAAGAAGGAAAAGCATGAGGAAGAAAAAAGAAGTGTTAGGAGGCCTCTACCCTCTCTCACAATCTTTATTTGGCCCAGTGTCAGCTTGTGTGATATGGATGGTTGCATTCTCCTTCTCTGTTTTCTATATAGTCAGAGCGGGAGGCTAATATTGTTTCTCCCTGTTTGTATTAAACTGGTCCTGGTCCTGCAAAATATTAATCATGCATTAGGTGTGCAAGTTGCTTATTCTCACCTGTAACCTGGGGGGAACATGGAGTGCTGCCTAGCTCCTGGGTCTAGGTGCACATCTGAGATGCTGATGATGTGCCAAGCCCACCACTGAGCGAGCACCATCAAGAGGGAACCCTGGGAACTTAGCAGGGAGATAGATCATGGAGCCTTGGCTGCTGCAGACAGCAAAGGCTGTATGCTACATGATAAAAATCAGATTTCGCCCCAAATTCCTCTTTCTGTATGTATGCCAGCGTACCCATTCCACATTGTTGTGTTGTCTACTACCTGTGAGATTAAAAGATCAAATACTTGCCAGTAAAGGTGAAAGAGGAAATGCAAAGAACTGCTAAACTCTTCACTTCTACTGCTTATAGTCTACTCTGAAAGTACAAAGTGCAGAGGGCTTCCTTCTGCAACCATAAAGTTACTTTGAAGTAAATGTTATTTCCTTGGACAATTTCATTGTAAAGTGCACCTGTGACCACACAGTGAATGCCTTTATCAAATGGCATGGCATCTTCCTCCTCCATTCATTACCACGGTATGCATCAGACCAAGCACACTCTAAGCTCTATTCCTTTCATATGATGGGAAAATGTACTTCTATTTCCACATATGTAACTGAGTACATATTATATTAATGTGCTTTCCTTGCCGAAGTGTTGTGAGTGTTCATAATTTTTTTTTTGCTTGCAGTGCCTTCTGGACATAACAAATGCTTTAAATCTGCCCATCTTTACCTTGTGCAGAGTGTGCGTGTAATTGGCTATGTCATCCGTCCACATATGAACTATGGCAGCGTGTAGGTAAACTGGCTGAAAGCCCAAGCACGTAAAGTTTCAAGGTAGACCAAGATTTCTAATCATAATAATAAATTAAATCAATGCATCTGTTTGCTCAAGCAGGCAAGCAGCATAATGGTATGAATACAAGCTGCTGGAGGCACAATTTGGTATCCTAGTAGCAACAATACTTCATTAACTTCTCCCACCAGAGTTCTTTGCATATTGGGTATTCCCAAGTCTATGTGTTACATTATACATATTGCATTCCACTGATGTATCAAATACAAAGAAACATCTGGTTCAGACAGCAGAATATCTGTGGGAATCAGCATGTTTGAGGTCATCTAGTGTTTACCCATCAAATCTATTCATTATATGAAGCTTGAGTCCCAACTTCTGTATCAGCATAACTCTGTTGAAATTGCAGTGGTGAATCTGCTTGGAAGTGGAAGGCAGCCACCTGAGCTGTAGCTCAACTGTACTATCTTAATTCAAATTTAGGCACTTCTGACAGTACTGTTAGCCAGGGAAGACCTCTGAGCAGAAATATGCAATTCCCTCATAACCAACTCTGAGGATTCAAGCCTTCACTCAAAACTCAATCAAATAAAACCTACGTCAAGGTTTGACAGTTAATTGTTTTCTAATAAGCAAATAGCCTAGACAGTCTTATTAATGTAAAAAATACAAAGAAATTACTTTGCGTTGTTTTGTTCTGTCACTGACCTTGATGTTGGTAGAAATGGATACTAAAAAAACATGCAAACCTGCCTCTTGTGAGGTCTGCAGGCAAACGAAGCTTAAAACAAGTTCTTTGTATCCAGAAGAGAGTCTGCTGAGATTTAGTTAAAACTAATTTACAAAATACCTGAGGAGAGAGAAACTGAAGAGTATGAGCATGTATCACAGCTTGGATCCACCTATGTCCTTCACAGCACCTTCAGTTGTTTCTTTTCACTCTTCTGTAGAGCGCTATATGTGCTTTAGGTCAGATGAAATGCTTTACTAATATACAATCTGCAAGATTTAAATCACTTGATAGTTTGACTGGATGCGGTTTCATATGTTTATTTATTTATTTTTAAAGAGATGTTTAGAGACAGAGCCCATAGAGCAGGCATTTGTGTGCTACAGGACAGACTGCAATTTTAAATGTGTCAGACCCATCAGCTAGTTACTTTTCGTGTACCTGAGAGTCCCAAAGATCCTTCTTCCAAGATTAATGTAAAATCAGGAGTGTCACCAAGGTGGTGTAAAATTACAGCTCCTGGATCCAAAGATCACACAAATGTTCATGAATAATTGTATGCAGCACAGAAGACAAAATAACACTTGTGCGAGTAGCTTAAATTCCCTGACACTTCCCCTAATGTGTGTGTAAAGCTACGGGAGAAAGAGTGGGAGCATGCAGAGCCAGCAACACATAGACCACACTCAGCTCTGAAAGCCTCTTATATCAAGTACAAAGTATTCACCCTGCATTTTGCGAGCTCTGGGCTGAGCCTGGTGCTGAATCAACAGGTTCTGCCTCAAACTGAACCCTGACAAGTCAGGTGCCAGCCTGAAAGGTCCTCTTCCTCTAGTGAGAAGTGAAGAGGAGGATGTGATTGATTGATTGATGGCTGGATCAGTAAAGTTGAGAGGTACTGCTTCAGATTATTTTGCAACAGTGGGGTCATTGAAAATACTTGCATTTTCCAATGAAAGACGAATGCAAATTTTCACGTGCAGTTAGCCAGAGTATTATATCCCAGCCTCCCAACACAGCATGCTTGGCAACAGAAACCCCGTATTTGTCACTTCTGATCACTTCTACTGGATTTTAATGTATTTAGAGCTGAAGCATGTGCTCTGGAGCTATCTCAGGTTGCACCTACTCACTAGCAAAAGCTATGTCATTGCGTAGTGCCCCAGGTTGCCGTCGCTGGTCTACCTGACTGCTCAGTGAACAGCACCCAGGCAAGCTGCCTTGATTTTTACTGCCTGGCAAGGAAGTAACTAACTACCAGATTATCTCATCTTCCACAGCAATGCCTTTGCATGGTGGCTTAGTTCTGCTGGAAAAAAACAATTACATCCATTAATAATGATTAAGAACTTCTGGAGACAAGCTTTTTTTCAGGGACTTGTGTCATTTTCTGACAAATGAAGTAAATAGTAGCCACATTCACCATTCCAGGGCCTCTTGCTAAGTTAGCGTTCACATAAAAGTGCCATCAATCACCACAGCCCCTTCAGACCTGAGATAACAAAGCAAACGGCCTCTGCAAGTGTCCAGATTTCTCTCTGGCATAAAACTGCATTGCACTGATCTAAGCAGACCTGCACTGATCTGCGCCTGTTGAGGTTTTGCTGCAATGCCTTCAAATTTGGTCATGCTGGGTGTGGAAGAAAAGGTTTCACTCGCTCTGTTCATAGGAAGAGCTTGGATACCAGGCTAGCAAACAGCTTTCTGTAATAAGAAGCCCTTGGCAGATACACTGATTATTATAGGCAACAGGAATGTCCTCCGTCCCCATAAATGGAAGGACAAGGGAGGACAAAGCACAATGAACTAGATTTTGAAAAAAGCCTCACAAGATTGAAAGGAAAGGATATGAGAAATGAACTGCAGGACAAGCACCAAATGAAAAGCCATTCAGATGTCTAAATAGATTACAAACCAGAAAGAAATAGAATATAATCTAATTCCTCTGCCTGTGGAGTCTGCCAAAGAGTAGGGAAATTATTTTTCTAGCTTGGCATCTGTACACTCCTATGGCTACGTTATACATAGCATATAACACTATATCCAATGCTGAAAGGTTGCTCGTGTTATCAGGTCTAATTCTTAAAAGTCATGAAATGCCAGAATGAATGCTACCCATGCAGTCTCAATTTGGCCATCTTGTTTGTGTGAAAGAAAGCAGAAAGTCTCAGAATTTTTAGGTGGAGCTCCTCATCTTTTCTTCTTTGGGAGAACATCAAAATAGCTGAATGATTCAGGTTTTTCCAACATAGGAGAAACTTCAACAGCAACCAAAATTTGCTTCAGGTTGGCTCAGTCCTGAAGAGGTTGAATGTTTTATTTTTTTGAATTGACTTGGAACACTCCAACACTAAGCAGTTGCATTGGATTTTGCCATCCAGCCATAAAGGAGCAGTAGTTTTGCCCCTATTTTCATCGCCAGGCTAAGGATCTTTTACTGGGTTACATTGCCTTTGATGCAGCACAAATTCTCCTCTGGTCTAGCTGTCAAATGCATCATGACACCTGCATGAGGTTAGATGAGAGGACTACCTTTAAAAAGTGGCAAATCAATTTTGTTGCAGCTGTTATGTAAAATGACCATCATCACTGGTAGCCATTGCTAATGTTTCTAAAATAAAAGCTGGGTCAGGGAAGATATCTGGTGCTTAAGACTTTAAACAAAACCCAGGCACTGGAAATTTTTGACTTGAAAAACAGACCCTGAATTTTCAACGCAACTGTTATTTCTACCGTAGCTGACAATTGTGCAAAGGTGGAGAGAAATGTCAAAACATGTTTGAAAGCAAACACTTCAGGAAGGTGTTAGGGTTTAAACAGAATAAATGTGCAACACATGCCAGATTCATCAGAGTTAAGCAATTCCCTTACCTGCAGACCTAAGAAAAGAAGGCAGAAATACCTGGGAGGCGTTAAGAACAAAACCAGAAGCATCTACCCTGGCAGGTGTGCTCTAGGTCATTGGGGGACGCATAAATGGGACCAACTGAGAGAACCCCCTTGCTAAGTACTCAGAAATGTCTGGGACGCTTCTGTCCATCAGCTGTTAACAAACACCATGGTACTTCCTAATAGGACCATAAGCCCTGGGAGGCATGGGACAGATGGGCTTGTTAAACCTTGATCATATTCTGTGGGGACATTTTGGAGGGGTTCCTATTTGAGGGCAGGCAATGACTGTATTAAGCTGGTGGCCTGTAATTTATCTAATGCAGGTGTGAATGGCAACTAGAAAGGTTATTACATGTTCTGGATTAAGCATAGATGGAGAACTGTGAACCACAATGTGCATTGGTCATGGATCCGGGGTACAGCACCAGGGTGTTCAGGAGATTAAGCAGTTCCCTGTGGGTTCATGAGAAGACTTTTTCAGCAGGATTTCTCTGCCCTGTCGCTCTTTTGGAGGACATAACCTACCCTTTTGCTAATACAGGTTGCGAATCGCTATCCTTATTTAAGAGCATCAGGCAAAAGACAGGTTGGTTGCAACAGTGAGTGGAAGAAGATACATTTAGCTGGTGTATTCTGGAAAGACAAGGCTTACTTACATGTCTTCTGCTACATGCCCTGAGCAGTGCTGGGATGTGCCATGTACTTCCACATACACAAGGCTATCAGGAGAGACAGTTTTTGTTGAGGTGGGTTAAAGATTATACTAAGCTTACAGTAATCCTACTGAAGCATCAGAAAGCCTGCTTTCTGCAATCAATGCTGGAAAAGTCACAATCATGTGAGAGATGCTGTTTGTTCATATTGTTGCTTTGCAGGTGGGAAGAAACCATTTGTATTGTACGAGTTGCCTTTGGATTGTGCTTGCAGCAATGTATTTGCTCATGTTGCAATGTGTCAGCATCAGTAGAATGGCGTACTGAATGAGGAACAAGTCAGACATAAGGCGTGAATGGGACCGACTCAAAAATGCAGGTGGAATAGGTCCCACCTACCAGTCACTGGAAATGGGGCTGCATGTCACCTGTCAGACTGCTCTCCTCCCTTCTACCTGGGAAATACAGGTGGGAAATAGGCATGTGCTTACTTCCATTGTTCCCTCAGAGCAGAAGCGCCTGTCTATCTTACGGAAGCTATCACACAAAGCTTTAACGTGTTACAAAAGTGAACGCTCTCAGCTGTGTTGGACATTGGAGCGTTGTAGCAATATACTCAAAAGTAGCATTGACTGTTTACAATGCTTGAGAAAGGATTAGCAGAAAAAGCCAAATGCACCAATTATGAAGCAGTGCAATTTTAAAGAAATTTCCATTTTTAATAATTTGAGTGTTGGTAAATTTGGCTTTTAAATTGCTTGTTCCATTTCTTAATAATATAACCTCTTTTAGCCTGGATTAAGCTTGTGTAACTCCCATAAGGACTGGGGGATATAAACCAAACTGCACTTCACATCACTGCTGAGAGCTGCTCACTGGCTTTAAAGGTGTTTTAGCTACTTTGAGCAGACCTTGTGTTCCTAGGGGGTGGGCTGGATTTGGCACTTGTACAGGAGAAGGAGCTGCTGGTGGATGGCAGGTACCTGCCGGCCAGGTCCTTGGTTGTGCTGCTGTCTTGCAAAGGAAAGGCTGGAGGGTCAGGGGAGATGCAGGGCTACGCTCTGTGCCACAGGGACATACGGCAACTTGAAGGATTTGCACTCTACTGCTGCTTATTTCCTAGCTAAATCTGAACCCAACACTAAGACCTGCTAATTAATGACAGCCAAGCCCCACACTGGTGTGTAGTCACACATGAAATGAGCTACTCACACCAGTGGAAGGTCTTTGTTTGCCTCTTTGAATTACTTTTTAAGTTGGTTCCATTACTTCTTTTGCCAATATAGAAGTCAATTATGTTTGTCAGAGGAACACTTTGTCCATAGCATGTGTTTGAGCTCCATATTGGTGGGTCTGCTGGTTCGGACTTGTGTCTAGGGCTGAATGCCAGAGAGCTGGGAAACAAATTGCAACCAGTCAGAAATTGCCTCCCAGCTCTCCCCTGCAATGATGGGGAGCGCACTCCACCAGTGTTCTTTTTGGCACAGCGTATGGTCTCATTACCAATGATCTGGCTGCTTTTTTGGTAAAGTGAAGCTTGGGATCTGGTCGGATCCCAGGTCTGTCTCACAGACGGATGTGGGAAGAGACTTGGCATCTGGAGTGAGCCTGGGGAGCTGCTGCAGGCGAGGACTTGCCTTCCTTACCGCCTCCACCAGGACTGTGGGTGTCAAAACAGCAGCTGGCTTAACTTTTGTTATTAGTATGGCTGCCTGGCTAACAGACCAAAGCTAGGAGAGAAAACGGGTTTCCTGTAGAGTTTCTGGAATATCTATAATTGTACAAATTAAATACGTCTTTTGTCCCATCAGCTGAGTTGGTTGGGAGAGGAATGAAACCACAGAGGATACAATTTTCTCTATTTTTTACTAAAGGCCATATTTTACAATTTTCACTTACAAAGAGCAATGATGTGAAACCAATAGCGTCGCTAACACAAATAAATATTACTGACTGTGAATAATAGTTCCTGAAGTAATCCTATGCTTCTGAAAGTCAAGTATTTTTCAATTAGTAGCATTTTTTTTTTTAATTTGATAGTTCCTCAAGTGGTTGATTCTCCTGAAAACAGTTCTGGAAAGTAAAAACACCCAGTTCTCTTGGAGAATTTCTGAGGGGTTTTTTTAAAGGAAATATGAAGCATTCAAAGTTTTGATTTATGAGTGTTGAAAAGAGAAACAGATGAGGGTTTGAGGACATAAATTGAAAGATGATCACTGAAAAGCTGCATGTGTCTCCCCTCACTGAAGAGCTGCAGTTTGATTTTTAATGTCCTGAAATGTTTTCTTCCTCCTCTTAAGGTTATTTCAAAAAACCCCCTCAAAACACCCTGGGCCTTCCAAAGCATGTTAAAAGTGTGGATTGCCAATTATAAGTAAAACTGAAAATTAGCTGGACTTACTAATTTGCCAGACATCTATGAAACCCTCAAGTCACTACTAGGGTGCCTGAATCAGATGCATCACTTGAGGCTGAAATTTATCTGCTTGATTGCTGCAGAATTTTCCTGGAGGCTAATGTGTGGCAACCATCAAATAACTGATACACCTGAAGGCAAATTAATTCACATAGTTCACAAAAAACCCCCCCTGGTTTCATTATGTATACAGTTTGAACTGCCTTCATTTTTTTTCAAGACCTCAATGAATCATGATGCCAAAGGATATCATGTAATGAACTCAGACTTCTTGTTCCACTTGAGACTGTGCTCATTTTCTTGATTGACCAAATAGCTTTAATTGCATTCCTGTCACAGAGGAAGATGACTGGAGATATTTAGACATGGATAGGTCAAGAGGAACCATTGCTAAGGGCAAGATAGTATTTTTTTGCCTGCTTCTTTAGGGTCTGTGATAGGCATTTTGCTTTGTAAAGGAGATTATTGCTATGCATAATTTAACAACATAGATAAGTGGGTTTCATCTCAACTAACTTCAGACATCAAAATGGTTAGACATCTTCATTTCCAGAGAGTCATCTCAGGCTCCTTTATTGTCAACAGAAAGCAACAGACACCTCTGCAGAGCTACTCTCCTCCTCCTTGGATAGGCATTGAGTGATGCTGCAAGGACTCTTCTTTGTCCTTACTGGCTCCAAAAGAAACTGATGGGTGCTCAGTTCAGGTGCAGGTACCTAAAAATCCCATGCTTCACCTAGGGAATGAGTAGTCCCACTGCCCTCAAAAACTGAATTATAAATATTACAATGCTAGGAAGGACTTCTGTTACCGTCATGGTCAGTCTCATACTGCTACATGCAAATATGTAATCTTTTGTGTAAATATATCCAGCTCTGTGCTGTTTACAGTCCAGTACCACTAACTGGAAGTTGTTCTGTAGTCTCCAAGTTCTGGTTAGAAAACTTCTGCCCACATGTTTATTCATGAACAGATTTGATTCATGTGTTTAAGATCTGTAACATACTGAAAGATTTTGACGGAAAAACCAAGGCCTGTAGGTTTTGCTCACATACAGCTAACTCTGGAAAGAAAAGCAGCTTCCTACCCTACTGTATTGGGTTTGTATGGCAAGGTTTTGTAAGCAGGAGAGCTACAGGGCTGGATTCTGTGAGAAGCTGCTAGAGCTTCCCCCATGTCCAACAGAGCCAGTGACAGCGGGCTCCAAGATGGACCCACCACTGGCCAAGGCTGAGGCCATCAGCGATGGTGGTAGTGCTGCTGTGGGTAACAGATTTCAGAAGGGGAAAAAAATCTACAAAAGGGCTAGACAACGGAGTAGTGAGAATATGAAAGAAACAACTCTGCAGACACCAAGGTCAGTGAAGAAGGGGGGGGAGGAGGCTGTCCAGGCACTGGAGCAGAGATTCCCCTGCAGCCCATGGAGAAGACCCTGGTGAGGCAGCTGTGCCCCTGCAGCCCATGGAGGTCCTTGGTGGAGCAGATCTCCACCTGCAGCCTGTGGAGGACCCCTCACCTGAGCAGGTGGATGCCCAAAGGAGGCTGTGACCCCATGGAGAGCCTGCACTGGAGTAGGCTCCCGGCAGGACCTGTGGACCCATGGAAAGAGGAGCCCATGCTGGAACAGGTTTTCTGGCAGGACTTGTGATCCTGTCGTGGACCCATGCTGGAACAGCCTGTTCTGGAAGGACTGCACCCCATAGAAGGGACTCACGCTGGAGCAGTTTGTGGAGAATGTGGGAAGGACTCATGCTGGAGACATTCATGGAGGACTAGCTCCCATGGGAGGGACCCCATGCTGCAACATGGGAAGAGTGTGAGGAGTCCTCCCCTGAGTAGGAAGGAGTGGCAGAGACAAGGTGTGATGAACTGACCACAACGCCCATTCCCCATCCCCCTGTGCCACTCAAGGTGGGGAGACAGAGAAATTGGGAGTGAAATTGAGCCTGGGAAGAAGGAGAGGTGGGGGGAAGGTGTTTTTAAGATTTGGTTTTATTTGTCATTATCCTACTCTGATTTAATTTGTAACAAATTCATCAATATTCCCCAAGTTGAGTCTGTTTTGCCCATGATGGTAATTTGTGAGTGATCTCTCCTTGTTCTTACCTCGACCCAGGAGCCTTTGGTTGTCTCTTCTCTCCCCTGTCCAGCCAAGAGGGGGGTGATTGAGCAGCTTTAGTGGGCACCTGGCATCCAGCCAGGATCAACCCACCACACCTACGTGTGCATGTGAAGCCCCAAAGATTTATTTTTCCCCTCTCTCACGAACTTTCATTGTCTGAGTGGCAGGAAAAGTGCATCCCTGAGGCTCATGACTGTAGTGCCCCAAGAGATGCTGCATGCTCCTGTGGATGGGGAAATAAATGGACACTCTTTGGAGCAGGGCTTGATACTCACTTTTTTTTGCACAGTGAAATCTCCTGGTACTGCTGTAAAAGCTTCTAAAAAAATCAGTGAACCTTTGAATATTTCTATATCAGTGGTAAAGACTGAATTATCTGAATGTGTCTGATTTCAGCTCATCCCAATTTCCTGAAAGCTGATGTTACTGGCTTTCAAAATCTGTTCCCACAAAGGATCTTTGACGTACCTAAGATACTCAAGTATTCTTCACGAGCTCTTATACAGCAGTGTCAACCCATACATCTAAGATGCAAGAGAGCACAATGAAAAGTACAAGAGGCTTTCCAAGAGCATGCACTTCTATGTGTAATTCAGGTACATGATATGAGAAAAAAGCCCCCTTTCATGCTGGCTGACAATTTGGATATAACAGATCTGCTACAAATTGAAAGCCAGGTTTAAAAACCAAGCAGTAAAACTTGCCATGTGCTTTACGATGTAGCTTGCTAGGACACTGCCATTCCCTGCTTACGCAATCTCCTAATGCACCCAAAAACTTCGCAAGGGATATTTTAAAAACAAAACCACAAAAACTTTAGTGTAACATTAGTGCCTGATTCAGAAAGAAGAGCAGAGTGCATTCTTTTACTGAGGTTAGCAACTTTTAATTTTTTGCAATTCCTTTGCGATACGTTGACCAATAATTTATTTATAAATGAAGGAGTATCTTTATTCACGTGGGTGGTTAACTCCAAGTGTTGTAACAGGTCTTTGCAACTTATAGCTGAGGTTAAATGCAGCTTTATTATACAGGATGATGTGTCTGGTTTGTACCTTGACATCAATCGAGATGTACAGAAAGATTAGTAAATGAAGGAGAAATGTGGCTATGTGTAAGGAACTATGTGGGTATATGTATAGTGATGAGTGCATATGCACATTTTTATATGTGGATATATGTTGCTATTATTTATTTAGCTGGCCCACAGTTTCTCTATATAATCTCCCACATTTTATATATAACTGCAGCTTAGTTTCTTTGTAAAATTCAAGAATGAGCTACTGAGCTAAACAAAAGCAGGCCAACCTAAATCAGGTGAATATCCTGCTCTTTTTGTTATCTCTTTTTTTCCCTAGCATTCTTTGCGACGTTGGCATCGGCAGAACTGAATCTATTAAAATTGCTGCGTTGTATGACCCAAACTCCAACAAAAGATAAAAACAAATATGTTAACGGAAATTGAACTACTGAAACATGCTGAAAGGGGGCAAATGGGTCAGCTGCACACTAGATTTGAGTGTTTTGGTACAATCTGCAGAGCTTCAAGGTGCTGACTTCTTTCAAGGCCCACGGAAGTCAATAAAACCTAAAGCCACTGAGATTTCAGGGGATTTATGTTAGAAGCAGGAGAAGAATTTTTTTCTGGATTGAAGGCAGCAAAGCTGATTTCCAAAACAGATGAGATTAATACGTTGCTTGAAGCAGATCACAGCTGTATCACCCACAATTCCTAATAACATTATGAAATGCTCTCTTCATTCCCCTGGTAGCACGGTGGGTGCTGTAGGGGCACAGGGCATAGAACAGTGGCCCTGAAGAGGAAAGTGGCCAGTTCCTGAGCCTGTATACAACAACCACCCAGTAGCAAGGTAGGTGGTGAGCCCCTCTGGATGCTGGAACCGTTCCTCTGTCCCTACCTAGCCCCTGCATGTCATTTGACTTACCAAGTTACTCCCCCTTCTTTCTCCCATTTCCGTTTTTCTCTCCTGCGCACTAAACCCCTTCTATAATAACGCTGCTTCTTCCAGGAGAGCTGAAACAAGATGTGCGTGCTGCTTCCCTGAGCCTCGCCAGGGGCTGAACTTGCTCCAACTGCAGAATGGTCTATTTAGGAGGAAAGAATCTGTTTCAGCACTTGTATTTTGATCCCCAAACCTGTGGTTTAGTCTACAGTCGTATATTTATTCCCAGTTAAATCAGTTTTTTTATTTACCTCTGCACAATACAGGAAATTCTTTCATTTCTGGAAATAAAATGCATATTAATACCATATGGAAAAAAAAGGTATTTCTTGAAATCATAATTTCTTTTACCGAAGAGCCTTATTCTCTACTTTCAATTTTCAGTATTAAGAGGGATAGTCTTCTCAGTCAGACCTCAAGAAAAAATATATAGTAATTACTGTGTTGAGAGCTAGATTTCAATGTAGGATGAAAGAGTCATTGTGTTTCCTGCAACTGTTCTTTTTGTGCACGAACTTTTTTTACCTCAACTGAATTTGTGTGGCTTTTCTAGCAGTATGAAATCTAAAGCTATTTATTTTTAAATAAATGTCTGAAGATACTTCACAAAAGATCATGGAACAGCTTTTTAACAAAAAATAATCATGGCAACAATTAAAAAATTGGAATAAAGCTGTTGCAACTTAATCTGGTTACTGTTTGGCTTCTTGTTGTAGATCCTGTATATGTTTCTTGGGCTATAACCATCCAAGCAATAAATAATTTTTAACTTCATTTATTTGTAGTTAGAAGCAGAAAAGTAACACCCACAACACCATCACTGAAAACTGTACTATATGCTGGAAGAGATATTAGAAAGACAATTTTATGCAGAAATCTCTCTTCCTTTTTTCTTCCCCGCCTTTCCTGCGTGAAAAGCAATAGGAGAAGTTGAGGTGTGTTGACATGTGGAAAGAGAAGAGGCCAAGTGTGGCGGGTTAGCCCTTGGCTGGGGGCCAAATCACACACACCCGCTCACAGAGTCCCTGCCCCCAACCAATGATAGGGGAGAGAATTAAAGAGGTAAATGGCAAAGAGGACTCGTGGGTTGAGATAAGGACAATTTAATAACTAAACTACAATAATATTGGAAATAATACTATATACAAATATGCAATGTGATACACAGTGATACTGCCCC
>WKFP01013844.1:53294-69641 GCA_011057875.1 Pterocles orientalis
GGTGTGGGGTAGGGTGTCAACTTCTTGCTCTTACAATATTATAAAATTTATCAAATTTTACACAAATTACAATAATGGAAGTATTGTCAAATACTTCCAGTGTGGCCCTCAGTAGCCAGATAGGGTTTTTGGTCTCATCTGTCAAATGGAAATAACAGCATTTGACCATCTCACATAAGCACTGTGTGGATAATACACCACAGACTATTAAGTGCTTATTTACTTCTACAGTATATAAGAGCAGTGCTAACTCCAGCTATAACCAGCAGTCACGAGAACTGACTTTAGGAAAGACAGAGAAATGTTAGCCAATCCCCTAACTGATTTTCACTGATTTTGTTCGCTAAACATTCTAGACCACGTTTTTGCTAATCTAAATGAAATAAAAGGAAAAAGAAAATAAGGCAGAGATTGTCCATACAGGTGGAATTTATTAGTATAACAGACACTGGAAGATCAGGACTTACAATGGGAAGATGTGGATTACTTGTCACCATCATAACACTTAACAAGCTCTTTTTCTGTTATTTCACTTGCCTGTAACTCCTGTAAAACCTGTCCCTTACAGCCAGCATCATCTTGTGGACTTACTTAAGTATTTGTTATAGTTGTTGGATTACTTCAGTTATTTTTACCGTTGTTTTATGTATTCCCAGGGAAAAGACAGGAAGAGACAATCTGAACTAGAGTTTGCAAAACGCCGAACCAAAATTATTTTTGTTTTCAATAGCATCACAATTAGGTTGTATTTTTAACACATCCACAAAAATGCATCCACATTTTTGTCTTCTTTTAGTTGTTCATGCAAACAGTGGGGCTCTTTTTAATTGGGATGTCATTTTTGCTGTGAGGACTGAGAGGCTTCAGTGAAGAGTAAAAAAGGAAAAAGTCAGCTCCCAGCCCCTCATCTAATTTTCTTTAAAATGTCTTAACGTGCAAATTAAGCAGGCATTTTTCTAGATTATTTCAGTTGTTAACTTCAGCAGCATAAAAGAAGTTTGGGAGGGTTTTGGTGACTGAAAAGAGTGGCTGCTTTCCAATCACAATTTCTTTAGAACTTTTTAGGTGATACTGTGCTGCAGATGAGCTGTTAGCATACAAATGATAGAAGGTGCTGGGTTCAGCAGCTCCCTATGACTCATCACTTCTCAAAGAGGAGAAGTTGGGAATGCAACAGAAAACAAGTTGCTTCCCTTGTCTGGGTCACTGATTAAAATCTGCATCACTAATCAACAAGGAATACAGTTAATGACTGTTTAATTAATTTACTGTAATTTTTGATGTAGCTCACTGCAATTACTTTTCCACATGCTGCTACACGATAGTAACGATTTTCAACAGAAAGAAGGCAGACTGTGTAGCGTGTGTCAGCTCTCAGAGCAGCATCACTCTAGCAACTGCAAGGAATTGCTCTAATACAGAATTCAGCTCAGAGGTACTAGTTACTACACACAATTTCCTTAACTACGAAGCCTCCTCTGTGCATAAACTACTATCTACGAAAGCACCAGCCCTTCAGGAAGAAAAATTGTAGATGGACCTTGTCCCTTTTTAGATTTGAGCCCACCAGTCATTGTTCTGCCAGACAATTGCATGAACCACTATGCAAACATCTTTCCATCGCTGCTTTCAACACTTACTATAAGTGGTTATGTCTCCACATTTGTTCCACCTTTGAGATTCTTTGGAGCCTAAGGAAAGGTTACCAACACACAAAAACACCAGGAAACATAATACCCTATTGGGAAGAGAGGCATCTTATTTATTTCACACATATCTACTTTTTAAAATTACTTTTACCCTCTCGTATCTTATGATGGGTGCCCAGTTTCCACCATTTATTCCTTTGATGCTGCTCTGTGGAGGCTACATAGTGTTGTGCTGACTAAACTTGTTTATTTCTGATATTTAAAGTAACAGTTCTCACTTGTTCTGTGTTGGGATCATGTCATTACCTGAGACGGGACTAACATCAGCAGCATTTCAATTGTGTTGCAGTGATATTTGTCACATTCCTGCCATTAAATGTTTTTAACTGGTTTTATCTCTTCAGCGTTCCCAGTTTCCAAAAAACCTTTTAAAGTGGTTTTCAAAGTATTTTCAGAGGCATGTTTTTTTCTGCAGTGAATAGGTTTTCTTCACAATCATGGTTGTATATCATGTATTTATGACAGCGTTGGTCATGTAACTTCTCTAAAACCTTTTAAGTTCTTGAAAATTGTTTTCTGGGTGACATCATCCTTCTCTAATGAGTTAATGAACAGCAAAATGACTCTAATGTTTCTCAGATTTCAATGCTTTTTGATCTATTTTGCTTTGAGACTTAAACAGCCATATATCTGACACCTTCCTAACGATGAACAAACTGACCGTGTCTAATTGCTGGTCTTTTCTTGAACTGTGTGGTGAAACATCATTATAAAACCAAGGTCATACAAACATGTTTTATTACTTCTCTGATGAAATGCCTAATTGCTTGCTGTGCTTGTCTTCATCGTGTTTTAATAAGGGAACAGTGACAATAAAAGTAGTGATGTGGGATCCTTGACCTCAGCTCTTGCTGCAAATAATTGTCTGACTGTTACCATTTATGGTCACGCATTCAGCATTATCACATAAGCTTATGATTATTTCATTATTGTCTGGTATCTCATAGTATGCCATTATTTCATGCAGAAATTTTAGCATACTTGAAAAGATCTGCAACCCTATAAAAGGATTATTTACTACATATGGCTTTTTGTTTAATAATAAATGAGAATAATAAATTGGTCTGTGCACAATCTTCATGTCTACTACCTGCTTGTTCCTCCTTGAATCAAGGAGTTATCTGTTTCTTGACATCCAAAATATTCCCTGGAGCTATGACACTGAAAGCAACAGGATTTTACTTCAGAGACTCTTATTTTTCTTCTTCAGTCTCACTTCTGGTAAAAGCACCGAGCGTACATAGATAGCTGTTCTGCAGATGTTTTTAGCAGTTCTCTTGGGGCATAGCCTACTTAAGATGGACAATATTCTGTCCATCATTTTCTTCTTTTTTAAATTTTTTTTTTAAAAGTGCTTTCTTTCACTTCAGAACTCTAATTCATGCTAAATCTCCTACTTAGAAACCCTGTTGCAACTTTGTGTAAGCACAGGAAGGCTTGCCTGTTTAGATTATTAACTGCAGCTCCTTAACATCTCCCCTTTCATTTCTTCTACCACTTACAATATCTTTGGCCGAGGTTTATTCTCTCTGTCATTTGCTTGTCCATCTGCCTTATTTAGTCTCTAGAAAACTAAAAGCAACCAGTTGAATTTTACCAATGTAATAAAAGTTCTGGTCCCTGCCCGTTAAAGCTTAATATAGTTGAGACTGCATAGTTCAATACAAGATGCTCAGTGCTTCGTACCTTTGCCTTTGCTACTCTAGATCCAGCTACTCTTTAAAGCACCTCAGAGACAACTAGGCCCATTTTTAGTTACATTTGTATTTACAGATCTAAATTAGGAGTGATTGTGAGTGCCTGACTTAGCTTCTTAAGTGCAAAGGTGAAAGTGAAATCAGTGAGCCCAGACAGCTTTGAGGTGCTACTGAGAGAAATGGGCAGACTGCATAAATGTATGTGGGGATGAAGATCAGCTGTTGCATCCAGCTATACACGCAAAGTGGCTGGGGCTGTTCTAAAGTTTCTCTGTGGTACTTCAGAACCTAAGTGAGGAGCTTTAGAACAACATTGCTTTTTTTTTTCTTCAGTGCATATATAAAATGTGTAAAATGTGCATGTGCTATTACAATCACTAATGAGTATCTGGCACCTAAGAGGATGTAAGGGGTAGGAGTTTTGCAGCTACTAAAATAATGGCTTCTATTGTGACAGAGAAGATGGATTATCAGTTGATAATACTTGGGATGTCACACTCTCTTCTAGGTGTGATGCTAAAGTGTTGTGACATTGTGCAGTGCAATTGTGGGCTCAATTGGAGTCTTCTGATTTCACACAAATTTGACATTGCTATCTGCCACTTCAGGAATGTTATTCTGGATTTGTTGTAATGTAGATGAGGCAAGTATCTCTAGGAAAAAAATTATACTCAAAATATATAAGAAAATTTAAATATGGAAGATGTTCAGAACTGGTTTCCAGTATTCTTACTAGCTTTCATTTCTCAGCGTGCAGAGTTCATTTAGCAATAGTCTTCAGATAACCTTTTAACTGCTCACTTTTATTTTAATGGCTATTTTCTAACAATTCATTACCACATTTACACTGAATCACTTCAACTGTGCAGTGCCTTTAAAAGAAAGACTTTCAGGAAGCTGATGGATGCGAGTCTCAATTTGACAGGAAGGCCGAGAAACAGCTAAAATAGGGAATCTCAATCAGCCCACACCCAATGAAGCTGCAGTTAACAAGAATGTAGAGAAATAAATGTTGCAATATGAGGTCTATAATTTACAGAGCAAAAGGAAACGGAAAATAAGGCATGAAATGAACAGTATGTATTATGTATATATCAACAAAAGATTCAATGTCTATCAATATACACAGAGGTTGCCTATACTCAGATGGAGGTGGACAGAAACCTTGCATATTGGCTTAATTTCATAAGCTAACAGTGAATTTCTAAATACAAGAAAGAAAGAAAGCACTCAGTAACTTATGTATCTTGAATTACTTAAATGCAAATGATGAAATTAAAACCTAAATCCTCCCATTTATTTGCAGGATTATGGTACTGAAGCAAGTAAACAAGACTCAGACACTGCAGATTTTGAGGTGTTTGGTTCCAAGAACATCATCTGTTGGTCTCCTGCCCTGACATCAAGTAGGAGGCCAGGCAGGAGAAGGGATATGCAATGCAAAACCATTTTCAGCATCTGGCTCTTATAGGGGCAGAACATTATTTCCTTAGCTTTTCTTTTGTTTTTAAGCAATTTCTATTTTTGCAGTTACACCATTCCTAGCAAACAGACAAGAATACTTAGAATAAAATACATCCAACAATATCTGTTATTCTAACTCAATCTATTTTGAAGGGAATGGAGGCACACATATAATGGTAGATGTTGCCTGACATACCTCATATCTGCTACCAGACACATTCTCCAGATGATGTTAATTCCCAGACAGTTCTTTCATAAAAGCACTGTATGAGTATTCAATTTTATTACTTTCCATCTTTTAAAAAAAACTATTGGTACTCTGGTTCGCCATATTTAGTTTGAGTATAACATAAAAATATAGGTAGGTACTGTAAATTTAAACTATGCTTTGTCCTATGAGGCAAAATTTTGCATCTTTAAAATATGTAATTGTATTCCTGTTTAATGTAGTGATTTTACAAATGTAAATTTGAGATCTTTCTTATTTTCAAAACACTTTGCTTAAAATTGAAGGATGCAGATTTTGTTCACTTTGTTACTGTAAATATCTTGTACCAAGAACAGCCTCTGCACAAAACCCTCCCGCCACACCAGCACCTAATGTTTTGGTGGACCATGTCCATGTTCACGCTGCACAGCTGGTGCACTTTAGTGCCAATGTCCTAAGCTAGGTGACACAGGTAAGATTGCATGCACAGCTCTTAGAAATTTTTGAAGCCAAGGATTTACTGAATGCAGATATTTCGCTCCGTGACAGTCTGTATCTGTTTTCAAAATTTGGTATCAAAGGGAACTTTTTCACGTAACCTTTTTAGCCACCAGCAAAGTATTTATTCCCTGTGTTTTTTGCACAGTTGCTGTGGACATACTCAGTTACCTACTGGCTTCTAAACTGCCAATATTTTTATATGTTTTTTTTCTCCCTTTGTTTGTAAGTGCTTTGGTAGTCATTTGAAGAAGTGTCAAGTAGCAGGTGAATAGCAGCAGGCTATAAACTATTCTATTTGTTGTCTGAAAGACAATGTGACTCAGAGGAATTCACAGCAAAAGCAGATTGCAAGATCTAATAAGGGGAAGTAAAATAGACTTGCCTTGTCTAACCCATTCCAACTGCATAAAGGAAATAAGCACGGGCTTACCCCACTGGGCTGATGCTTTTCCGGATTCTGGACAGCCAGCAGGTTTCCAAAACTGTGAGTCATGTAGCATAATATATAATCACATAGAAAGCAGACATTGCCTCTGCATGCTATTGTGCAGAAAGGCAGGGAACAGAGAGGCAGAAGTTAGACTTCAAGACAGTATTCCCTGTGATTTGCATCCTTGATGGAGGTGGGAAGGAGTTCAACATTCCCAGAGCAAGGCAGAAAGATCACGTTCATCTGTTGCCCTCTCACCTCTGGAACACAGCCACAGAGAATCTGGAGAAACTCGGCCAGGCTGCCCTGGCCCATATTTCCTCTTATTTGATGTAGTCTGACATTTTTTAGTCATTATTTATTAACAATATTTCCATGGTTGTGAGAACAAGTTTTTTTCACTAGTCAGAATTTTGATTCCTCAACTTACAATATTTCATCACCTCTCTGGTTTGTACTTTGTTGAGTAGTAGTAACTATTTGCCTGCTGCTTGTTGCTGTTTGATCTCCAGCTGTTAAAAGCTTTCTCAGGCTAACCAGACTGCAGATCCTTACATGGGCCAGTGAGTGTGGAAGAGCCCAGCTCATACACCTCAGTGATGACCTGGAGGAACCACCGTAAGGCAAGCCACAACAGTTTAAACTTATTCACTTGCAGTCTGTGACGGTCTTTGGGTTGCAGAAGGTACCTCCACCAGGACCTTGAGACCACAGAGGCCTTTGGACAGCCCTCAGATGGTTTCCATACTGAAGAAAAAATCAACATTAGTTGGGCTGCATAATCCATAGACTACATGATGAAGCAACATAATTCTAAACCGGGCTTGATGTTTCTGAGATTAATGATTTTCCTTCCTGTCCTTGCACAACACTTCAAGCCCTCTGCAGAGCAGCCAGCAGCATGTTTAATGGATTCCAGACTTCTTCAGTTATAATAATATTATGGCTATACATGGTCCTCTTTGTCTCAAGTAAATAACAAAGTGATCTGCCATGACAAAATGTTTAAACATCTTGGGATGGTTATATCCACTATATACTATGACTTGCTTGATTTTTCTCTCTCACGTATCTGCTTCAGTCATTGGTTTCACTGCCAATTCATATCATTTAAACTAGAACAAGAAAAGAAGTGATAAAATAACAACCACATACATTATTTTTTTTTTAATCCAGGAAGATCCCAAACTGCTTTACAAACTATAGGTTAATCCTGCCATCTTTCTCGGGATAGTTTCTTACACTGTCAGTTCTCTGCAATAAGGATACATAAAGTCTGCAGTGCTGCTGAGATTCTTGATGTGTAAGAATCACTTACCTATTATCATCATGTAGTGGCCTCTAGAACAGGCATGCTTTTCAACTGTATTAGGATAAATGTAGTACAGGATGCTAACACCTTCAACAACATCCATCATGAAAACTTAAAAACATTTTCCAAAACAGTTTGCAATAGTATTTAAAGTTTTTATGCCCTGGGATATATGCCTATCTCACAGAATTAAAAAAAAAATAAATCTATTTTGTATTTTCAAAAAGCTCATCTGTAAACAGAAACCGTTCTTATGGTATGATACCAGCAATATATACACACATAAGTGTGTTTGTGAGGTGCTAAGGAAAAATGCTTCTTTTCTCTGTGGAGGCAGAGACAAGTTTAGGACACATTAAAAATGCCAACACAAACTGAAAAGTTCGTTTTATAGACTAGAAACCTGCTGTTACCAAAGCATCTAGGAGCTTCATCTGCAACAATGGAAATTCAGGTATAAAATACAAAAATATATCAATAGATTAGGCAATTTTAAAACCAGTGATGGAAAATATAAATCCAATAACTCCATTGCACTTCTCTACCAAGAGTATGATTACATTTTGAGAAGACAGTACTGAGGTCATTCATCAACTATAGATTGCAGCAAAACCAGATTCTGAAATGAATCTTCATTACTATATGGCAAAATGACCATATTTTCATGTATATAACCTGCAGATTATCTAAAAGAAAAATAAATAACTAGGCAAAATCCTCTTTCTCCCCACTGTCTTAGCAATTGCTGTAGCACACAAGTCTGTAATTTTCTGAGGGAGCTGTTTACTCAAAACCTCTTTCACATACTAAACACCTTGCCTGTGACCACTAGGGCCTACTACCTTTTTCTTGGTATTTTTATGTATCCAACTCAGACGGAGTCACCTATGCAATCAGTTAAGGGGCTGTAAGTTTCAAGAGTTGCAGGTTATAAGTTTGAAAATACGGTATCTCTTATAGTGTTTTACATACTGAAATACACAGATAAATATGGTTTTGCCAAGGAAACATCTACTCATTTCTATGGGAATTGAGGGGAGCACAGACAGACAGTTCACTGGGGAAGGGGTGAGGGTTACTGGAGTGACTTGTCAATGCTCATCTCCTGCAAACACAGGAAAAGGAGCATATGGGATATGCTCACCTGATCCTAACATACATTCCCCGCTTAATGCTTCAAAAAAAGCAAAGAAACAGAACAACGAAAGTCAGAAATAGAAAGTGACCAAGAATCCTTCAAGAATTATTCAACAGTTTCTTTCAATTTGTAATACCATGGCAGAACTACCAAGTGGTATAACCATGTTAATATTTTTAATATGTATATATTCATGCAGTCATTACATTTTTATATATACGCACACGTGCACACACATATGTATTAAGTTCAAATACAACTATTGTACTACAAATGTTGGTCTTAACCTGTATGGCAATTCTGACTGAAGACTGGGAAATCAATGTGCAAAAAAGCCAAAGGAATTAGAAGAAGAAAAAAGGAGAGAAGAGGAAGTAGTGAAAAGATGAGTGCTTACAACTAAGTGCAAGCAAGTCTCTATCTTAAGCAGCACTGTTAGACTCTTCAGTTTGGACAAGGCCTGCCAGAACAGTCCTTCAGTCTGATCTGCACTGGATACATCCGGTACCAGCTACTATGCCAAGCGACCTCCTCTTTCACTGATGCTTGTCCTTGGTCAAACTATCACTACCTTTTCTATTTAAAAAAATCTTCAACCCTATTTGCTCTAGATTTACACTTAAAATTAAAGAGCAAGTAATGAAATAAAAGAACTACTACCATCATCCTCCCACACAGTGCTACCCAAAGGTTTCAGGCCAAGACCAACATTGTGGCTTTACATGCTTACAGCTTCAGGAACTGCTGTCATCTCTTTCACCCACTCATTCTTTGATCACTTTATTTTGCCAAAACTCAGCACTCCGCTTTCTGGAACACTTTTGAAATACACTAGTGACTCTGTACCCTCTCTGCCCCCTTCCAAATCTTTATACTATCTTTCCAAGAGAAAAGTCCATGCCCTTCTTAACACCTTATTCAGGCAATCATTTTATTGAGCTCTCTTCCTTTGCTCCTGTTTTCTTTGATAAAACCAGTCCAAAATCATTCAATGTAATTTTGTCCCATGGCTATCAGTATTTAGTTTCTTCTATTTATATTGCATGTTCTGTCTGCTCCTGAAGTATCTGTCTCCCTTTTGGTCTGGGATTTTTTTTAGGGGGGTTATTTTGTTTTTGTAGCATGTAACTTTAGAGTAGCCTACTTGTGTCACCCCGTCAAATGAGATCAAGCTATGCTTTTTTAGCTATGCATAGAAAAAAAACTAACCTGGTTTTTATGTTGTTCCTGAGTCTTATGTCATAAACAGTGTGGATTTGTCACATCTCACATTGAAGCTACTTCAGTGCTGCTATTTATACAATCTTTTAAAACCAGACAAATAGATATATAGATACACATAGCAAACAGTGACATGAGATTAAAATTGACTTTATAATGGTTGAAGTGCTATTCAATATATTCATCAACGAATTGGATGAGGGAATAGAGTGCACCCTCAGCAAGTTTGCTGATGATACAAAACTGGGAGGAGTGGCTGACATGCCAGAAGGCTGTGCTTCCATCCAGCGAGACCTAGACAGGCTGGAGATTTGGGCGGGGGAAAATTTAATGCAATTTAACAAGGGCAAGTGTAGAGTCTTGCATCTGGGCAAGATCAGCACCAGGTTCCAGTATAAGTTGGGTACTGACCTGTTGGAGAGTAGTGTAGGGGAGAGGGAGCTGGGGGTCTTGGTGGACAGCAGGATGACCATGAGCCAGCACTGTGCCCTCGTGGCCAAGAAGGCCAATGGCATCCCGGGGTGTATCAGAAGGGGGGTGGTCAGTAGGTCAAGAGAGGTTCTCCTCCCCCTCTACTCTGCCCTGGTGAGACCTCATCTGGAGTATTGTGTCCAGTTCTGGTCCCCTCAGCTCAAGAGGGACAGGGAACTGCTGGAAAGAGTCCAGCGCAGAGCCACAAAGATGATGAAGGGAATGGAGCGTCTCCCTTATGGGAAAAGGCTGAGGCAGCTGGGTCTCTTTAGCTTGGAAAAGTGGAGACTGAGGGGTGACCTTATTAATGTTTATAAATATGTGAAGGGTGAGTGTCAGGAGGATGGAGCCAGGCTCTTCTCTGTGACATCCAGTGATAGGACAAGGGGCAATGGGTTCAAGCTGGAACATAGGAGGTTCCACTTGAATATGAGAAAAAGCTTCTTTACAGTGAGGGTGACAGAGCACTGGAACAGGCTTCCCAGAGAGGTTGTGGAGTCTCCTTCTCTGGAGACATTCAAAGCCCGCCTGGATGCGTTCTTGTGTGATCTGATCTAGGTGTTCCTGCTCCGGCAGGGGACTGGACTGGATGATCTTTTGGGGTCCCTTCCAATCCCTAACATTCTGTGATTCTGTGAAGTAGAACAAAGATTTGTAGTCTATTTGTACCACAGAGTGGTGAAACTGTTTAGCACTGAAAAACAGCAGCATCTATTTCTCTGAGAACAGTATTAAAAGATGATTTAAGATGTTCCCGAGTAAGAAATCACTCTGTAATACAGTTCATGATATAAAGAATTATGTTACAGAGATGGCGCCATTCAGCCTGAATTTGCAGGCACTTCCAAATACAGGTGAGAGCGTTCACACTGCAAAACAACAGTCAAAAATATATCACAATATGGCGTAACTTACTTACCAGGCAGATGTACTCTGAAAAGACATCAGCGGTGGGCTTAAAGCATCTCCTTTTAAAGTATGTACTGTCTGTGATGTTTGAGGCTGTGGCTGACTTTGTGGCTGTGTCTCTGGCTGAGGCTGTGTCTGTACTTGGCTTGGGTCCTGAGCAGGATTAATCCATCGGCTCTGTCCCTGTGTCATCCACTTTCCCTGGATTCCCCACCGTGCCAGGTAAAATTTGCAAATATCATAGTTCACTGAAGAGTAATACAAAAGGTCCAGTACCAGCAAGATCACCACAAAAAAGCCATAGATCCACACTCCTAACAGTGCACTGTAGTTGCTGTGAAAGGAAAGAAGGGAAAATAATAAAAGTTATCTCATACATCAGTAACAGTTGTGTTAGTTTATCAAGGTTGTTGGTTTAATTAGCTATATAACATACAGATGAATGAAACAAAAATTTTGTTCCAAAGCATGTGCCATTAACGATTATTTATTATTTCAATCTAAATACTGCTGTATGGATGACATGGGAGGTTTTTAAAAACTAAGGCCCCCGTCTTACAAATATTTTTATTTCTCCCTCTCATCTGTATATTTATATCAGCACATAAATTTGGTGCACAATTAGCTTCAATGCTAATTGAAGAGACCACTGATATGTACACGGTTGATGGGTCCCATGTCTTATTCTGAAAATTCTCGCTTCCAGAGAATCACGACCTGCTGAAAGTGACAGGGCTCACATGAGAGTGAGGGCTAACCACATGAAAATATTCTGTAATAATTGAGACTAAGGGGTGTCTAATACTATTGAAAACATCTACTGTTGACATGCTCATATACCACTTGTCTTGAAAGGCATTTTACATCCTTGGATTTGCTATGAATTTAATAATTATTGCTGTATACGGAAGATATTAGTAGAAGTATAGGCTTTCAAGAGCAACTGCCGAAGATGCCTTGGTTTGCTGGTAATAAATTTAGGAAGGAAGAATATTGACAAGATCACGTTATACAATGCATTCCATAAGAAGGAAAATATGTACTACATTGACACGTATATGTTGGTGTAGTTACATATATATAAAGTGTATATATATATATAAAGTATATATAGGTAAAGGCCATGAAAATTATCAGCTGCTGACACGGTGCATGGAGCTGTAAAGCTATGACAGGCTACTAAAGATATTAAAAGAAAGGGGGTAGTGGAAAAGAGGAAAAAGTATAAGGGGCCAAAAATTTGGAGACCAAAAAGGGGAAGAAGTGCTAAAGCTCTGCTGGAAATGCAATATAATTAAAAGAAAAACGACTGTCAGGTGTAAATGTAGTTTGGATTGGAAACTGTGAGTGGGGAGGATGAGATCAGAACAGAGAAGGAAAGAAATGGGTAGGAATGAGGTAGTGAAGAAGGCTAATCTAGACCTAAGAGCTAATGTGTAAGTATGTGTACCAGAGACTGTAAAAACAAGAGCAAGCAGAAGGCACACCAGTGTCATTAGGAAGACAGTCTTGGAGAAAAATGATGCTGAAGTAATAAGTGGGCAACACCCACCTATATGAGCCTGAATTTGTATGAATAAAATTGAACTCTTTTCCCCAGACATTCAGAAAAATTTTGAGGAATTGTATTTTATCAGAACATTGATCAAAAGAGAAGTGCTGTGAGAAGAAAAAAGGCTGAGAACACATATTATAGACGCAAGCCAGAAATATATTTTGACGTTTTAAAAACATGTCTCAAACCTTTTTGTATCTAAAACATTTCAAGTCTCTGCTTTGAACATTCACTTCCATTTAAACAAGTCTTTCATTTTATACTTTAGAAAAAAACAGAATTTGAAACAAGACATCAGGTAAGAAAACAGAATTTTAATTTCTGTGTTGCTACCTGTCAGCACTTGAGACTGATTCTCCTCTCCGGGGAATGATGTTTCCACTACACACATATAACACACTTAGATTAAGTGAGGTTCCATAGCCAATAAGTGCAAGTAAAAACAGGAAGGTCAGCGCTGTTAATTTGTCCCTTCCTGTGTAACTTTAGGATTATGCAAGCCTAGGATTTTCAAAAATTTTCAGCCAATCCTCCTGGAGATTTAAATTAGACAAAATACAGTGCTTGTGAAAACCCTTAACTCAAGAGTATTTGTCTCTACTAAAGACTTCCACATGCAAGCCTTACTTCACACAACAGTGGGCAAAACTTTGTAATGCATTAACATCTTTGCAGTTCAGGCACCTGAAAGTATAACAGGATCTGGTTAACCTAGGCTTCTCAGCAGTGCTACTCTTGACTTTCAGTGGATTTATTCCTATGGGGGTAAACTCTTCTACCTTCTGCTAAAATAAATAAAAGGGAAGTGAAGTCTGGAGAAGTCAGCAAGAAATCCACTGTAACAGATCCCGTTCTTCATCACTAATAACAGTAGGATCCACTTTACAAATAGGTGAGCTCTATTTGATCTATAGTAAGAATGGAAAGATTAGAAAATGTTATTTTTGTTGTGGCAACAATATAAGAGGCAGGAACATTTATTACAGTTAAATCAAAAGAATTTATTTGTATTTTAGGTATTTACTTTCAAAATTTTGGTTAGCCAAAACTGGAGCTATTTTGGTGTTCCAATTTAAAGCAACAACTTATTAATCATGCCATATGTCAGTTATCCATCTGCTCTTTCTAAATAACATCTGTTTCTCACAAGTACAAAAATGAAAGACTGCTTTATTTTAATTAACAGACAGTGGGACAACAGCACTATCAAAAGGGCCTTGTGAAAAATCACAAGTAAAATTATTAATTAGCATGTTTTATACACAGAGGGAAATTTCATCCTTGGTTGTTTTCTATTTCTCAGACTATTAAGATGGTAGAAAATATTAAATTTTCTGATGGCTATTAATTATAGCAAAAATTAAAACTTCCATAAAAACTAAGATAATGTCTTAATTAGAAAATAAACAATTTTCACTCACTGAATAACAGTAAGGCCAAAGACGCAGAAAAGAAATGGGAATCAAAAATTTCTAGGACTGAATGATTTAACTCTGGAAGTTTCATTTTGCAATCTGATTTTCCTTTACTTTTGTGCAGAAGTTTAATTTCAATTGAAAATAAAGTGTGAACAGATTCAAATTATAGGGGTTTGTTCCTTCACGGGGACAATAAAATATTAGTTGTTCTGCTGTAGTTGTACCTCTTCTCCTCTTCCCCACCTGGAAAGCTTGCGCTGCCCTTCTAGTGCACCTGCCTCTCCCTGTCATTTTGGAGTTTTCCGTTTAGGTTCGACACAAGGTTCAGCAATATCACACTGAAAATGACTTCTAAATCTATGTTGCACAGTCCTCTGCTGCTGCTGGCACACAAATACAAAAGCTAAATCTGGAGTAAAAGTTACATGATGTTTTCGTTTTAGCTTCTCTGTGAAACTGGGTAATTCATGGACCTACCAAAAAAGCTTAGTGCCTCATTATTTTAAAATACTTTGTCCTTTATAGAAATTGCGATAGATGGTATACCCTTGATACAGAGCCTGCTTGTGTAAATGGAAAGATTTGCTCTGACTTCAGGAAGCCTTGAATTGGGCTCTCTGAGAATAAATACTTTTACCATCCATCTCCTCCTATTCTACAGAATCCTGCCTAGATTTCTCTAACATCCCTACATATAGATGAAAAGACAGGTTCTTTTATTATTATTCTTACCAGTGTGATTCCTTCCATTCGCTGACTTTTTGAGAAAGATGACAAGCAGGTTAGGATCAGGCTATATTTTTTTAGAAGAGTTTGTTGGTTTTTAGGTGCATACACAAAATAATTCATTTGAGAATTCAGGTTTTAAGACCAACAAATCAAAACAATTGTGAGCAGAACTCTACAGCTGCAGAGTTTAAATATGGGAAGATGGCCATGGAAACTGTTTCTTTCCCTGTTCTCCTTAAACATGGCTGTTACTCACAGTGGCAACACTTCTTAAGTGTTGCCCCAAGGAAATGCAAGCTTATGTCCTAACAAATGCCTTGGTACTTCTAACACTGAGGAAATCTGTGCAGTTTTTGCACGTACACTTTAAATGTGATTTTTTTCCCCCCTATTTTGTTTTTACTATTATCTCAAGGCCTTTCCCCAATCCTGTCTTTTCCTGTAGAATCTGTTATTGTAGTACCTAAGAGGTCTTCCCAGCTAAATTAGATCTTTTTGCAACAGTTGGTAGTGGAATTGATTTATTTTTTCTTTTAATTTCTTGTAAAGATGACTTTCTGGTAGACATTGAAGCAAATGCCAGCTCTGCAGGGGACATGCTGTACATGGAGAAAGATAGTGCTATTCTCACATTGCTTTCGGTGCAATGTTGTAGTGTAGCGTGCAAAAAAACATTCAACCCTGAAAAACTGGAATAAGAGATAAGGAAAATCATGGATGCATTACAGACTGCCATAACACTGTTCCAGTATCAGATTAAGGACCCCTAGCATAGTGCTAGTGCTGATAATCCACCAAAACATGCATAGTAGAAAAACAAAGAGTATGAATACTAGATTCAAGTGAATACTATTTTCAAGAAAAGTTAAACAACTTATTAGACAAAGTTTTATGGAAAAATTCTTTGGATGGCAGAACTTTTCTTGTCTGTTAGACATCACTGGTATTTCTATATTTAATACTAAATTAAATGTTTACATTCAAAAATATTATAGACTGGTTAATATGCATGATCACAAAGATATAATAGCCCAATATTCTGCACTTATCAAAACACAGGAATTTTTAGCTATAGTAATGGAAAAAATGTAAATAAACTTTGCTATAGTTATATTGTGTGACTGCAGAAATCAAATGTGTTTTTTCAGCTGTGCCATGACAAAGAAGTTACAAGTCACTTCATTAATTTTTTCCCTCAACTGTATTATAAAGCAAGAAATTTGTTTTGATGATCACAAGAATGGCTAAGGGGGAAAATAAACCAAATAACAACATTGAAATAAACCAAACAATAATATTGAACCACTCTCCCCTGAAAACTATAATCCTTTTTTTCAGTTTGTTGCTATTCCCATATCCTAAATCATTCTCACCAGCCACAGTACAATAGGTTTCACCAGGATTTTTTCAGTGGTGTGTGAAATTAGATCTAAACAGAGAGCTGTCTTTGTTAATGTAAGGTAAACCCTGGATGTGTTATAATCCAAATAAATTTAAATTATCATATATGTTAAATAAAGTCAGAGTATATTAAATGAGATGCTTTTTACAATGTTTTTCACATACGTATCTAGGCTTCACTTCT
>WKFP01013844.1:69955-83327 GCA_011057875.1 Pterocles orientalis
TCTCAGTGAGCTCAGGGTGAGGAGATCTCTCTCCCACTGTCTCACTACACTGGTGGAGCTTTATGTAGAAAGTTAGCATCTCTTCATTTTCCTGGCCCTGACTGATTTATCAGAAGTGATGTTTCAGGAAGTTACAAAAAGGCAATGCTGGTTCCACTCTTGCACTTCTCTAAGCTCTATCTCCAGAAGCTTTTTATTGTATTTAGCGTGATTTCAGATAGCTATATGCTGATCTTCAGCAAAGGTAATGGCCACAGAAAATTCTGGACTGAAGGCATATATGGTACATGGTCTTCAGGTGGTTTTCAACCATGAATCTTACCAGCAAAGATTACAGAGACTCTTCCTCCATTACAACTGAATGAGGTGACTTTTTTAAAAATAAAAAGATTGCTAAATGAAAACTAAAACAATACTTACACCATGCTCTAAATACTTTTGTTAAAATAAATACTGTAGCTCATAGAATACCAAATTACCTTTTTCCCATTGAAGAACTGCTCACACACAACAGCCCTACAATATGAACAGCCCTATATTTATTTCTGTGTGGGTGTGTGCACATGTGTGTGTACGTGTATAGATGTGAGCGTGGCATGCAAACAGAGAACACTGGGTGCAGAGAAACATTCTACATCATGGGACATATTTCGCAGTCAGACTGTCCCTGTTCCTCTGTGCATATCTGCTTTGGAATGTGGCTGATTGCCCTGTCCATTTCAGGATGCTGGTGAAAGGAAGACCAGAAGTGCCTTACCTTAGTAAGCTCTAGCCATGGCTACGCAGAGTGCTGAGACACTGGAAAAAGTCTGAAGCATTGGCTTTCTACGTGTCTGGACTAGAATTTGCCAGTAACATCCCAAACTCTGTAAGGAAGCTGCCTGTTAGGCTGACTTGGTTCATCAGCAGTGTTGGTGCTGCATTTACGGAACAGTAAGGGAAGAAACAAAGCAAATTTGCTGTACACAAGACAAAGAACTGGGAAAGTGTGGAAGCAATAGGCACACTAATTCATTCTTGAGACTCTCTTTTTATCACTCTGGGTGTAAAGCCATTTCTGGCTCTGTCTGTGACTATGCACATAGCCTTTCCACACTGACAGTCCTGTGAAGACCTCTCTTCAGGCAGACATTTAAAGGTATCTTATACAGGAAGAATCTTTTTTTATCTTTCTTTTACACTGCATAGTATGCAGACTTCTTTATACTAGGTGACTGTCACTTTAATACCTGTAAAGTTAGAGTATGCAACTGATACATCTATGCAGGATTCAAACTTGTCTAGGCAGAGCTGTGAGGGATGGTTGTTAAGAAAGACAGTTTGCTGACTCCGTGGGCTGGCTGCTGCTGGACACAGCCACACACAGTGAGTTAAAAGAGCCGACATCAGTATTCCAGCACTATAGTCTCCTAGCAGCCTTGCACCTGCTTCCATAGAAATGAATGACAACGCACCAACTGACTTTTGCATAGCAGAAGAAAACACTAAAATCCCTGTTGTAAACAAAAATCAATAGTCTGGTATTACAGTTATCTTTAATCTGACCCTCCCTTGACCCAGAGGGGCTGGATACCAGAATCAAATGTCAGGGGAAAGCAGAAAGACCAGACTTTGACCTTGAGGGCTTACATCACCTGGAAGTCGCCATTTGCAACAAGAGAAATCTCAGCAGATTAGTGTGGCCATAATATCAAATACTAAAGAAGATGGACCACAAGTGAAGATTTTGTCATTGTAAATAGGTAATTGCTAACAAGGATCTACTTATTAGTTCTTCAGGAAAAGAGTTACTGACATTTATCTTGGAGGATGGGCCCCAGCAGTACATGGAAGTATCTCAGGGCAAAGAGATGTTGGTATATAAGCAATGTTGGTATATAAGCAAATACGTTCTGTTCCCCAAGGTCAGCAATCACAAGAGATTTATATTCAAAACTTCACCGATTCAAAATAATGCATCTGAGTTAATATGGTAAACGACAAATTACTCTCTCCCCTGCGGAGAGCTTTGGGGTTTATTTTTACTGATATATATATACATTTAAACATAGTTTGGATGAGATCAGGGTCAGCGCAGAGATTTTTGTAATTTTTATATGTAACTTTATATTTGTTACATTTATATGCAATTCTAATATACATGCTCTCCTAGCAATGTTTATAGCAAAGGATGTCAAAGCAAAGAAAGCAAAGCTAAAATATCCTTTCTTTTAGGAGTTCTGTAACAGCAAAAACCTTTTAGCAATGTTTCTCTGTATGTGCAATTATTCTAATTGCTTCCATCATTAAGTACACCTCAGACTATGTTATTAGACCAGGAACAGTTTGGTGAAGAGTACTTTAAAACTCATTTACTTACTTATGCATATATCCATCTGCGTTCCCTGTTAAGTTCATCTGCATAACAGTCTGAAATTCTGTCTCATTGCAGCAGTATTTAAATACTGTGTTGTTATGGTGACAGCAAAAGATGTAAGACTTATTGTCAGAAAGACGGGGGCAGTGAAAACCAAAGTGGTAGCGACCTTTGTAGTCCGTATACGGCTCGCAGACCCGAAAATGTGCAGACAACACTGTAAAACAAAGAACAATATTGGCTTTGTGAGTTACTTGTACTATCTGAAAGTTATGAACTATAATTTCTCATTGGTTAAGCTTAAACAATTGGTGTTTGATTTCTGAAAAACATTAATATTTCAAAACTTTCAAACTCATAATATTTAGTACCAAAAGATTACAATATTTAGCCTCTTGTTGTATTTTGACTTCTATTGTTTCTATGTTTCCGATTATTATTGTTTCTTTTAAGAGGAGAAATGTTCTCCATGCCAAAAAGCATAAAAATATTTAGGGAAATGTTTTCATTCTGCTGTTCTAAAGAAACGGATACCCATAAAGATTCAGCAGCATTCATGTTTGATTCTCCTGGGTTGACTTCATGAAAACAAAAAGTCTATGTAAAAAATGCAATAAAAGTTTGATGGCAATTGATTTACAGTCACTGTCCTTGACAAAAAATATCTTCTCTACTGTAAAGGTCACTCTTTGATAAGGATCACTCTGCCAGAAACAGTAATCAAAAAACAGTACAACAGATCTGAACAACTTTGAATTTTCAAATAGACAGAGCTAATAGAAAAAAAAAAAAAGAAAAGGAAAAAGAAATGCTCTCCATATATATCCTTTGAATGTAGACTTGAAGCTGACTGTTGTGTGTCGACAGGCACACTGTTGTTACATCTACAGGATAAGACTGTGGACAGATGCAAGCTCTCTGACCACGCTCTGAGCCTACCGGTTGCAAACTGCTCCGAACTGGAAGCTGTTCAATCACCTTAGTTTCCCCGAGCTAATCAACCATGCAAAGTGGCAGGGCATAGATCCCTTGCAGTATTGTCACAAGCAACCACTGTATTGTATCTTTCTGCACAGTCTCTGTTGATCTGTATTTGCATCTGTGCACCTTATCCATCTAATCCTCATTTCTCTCTATGTTACTTTAAAAAAGCCTATTCCTAACACTTTTGTTTCTCATTTTTACAAAATATATGAATTTCAAGAATCTCATACTCTCTTTGTGTAGGTCTAGTCACATTTTAAGGATTGCGGCAGTGGAGATTACTTCTTTATTTGTGTGTATAGAGGTGCCTAGAAAGAAAACCAGCAACAAACTGAAGAGAAAACAAGATAACCTGTACTGCCCCCTGAGTGAAGGAAAACCACTATAAACATTTAACTTTTTATATATATATCTATGTGTGTGTATATATATATATATATACACACACACACAAAGGCACGCCTGTCATCTTTAACAAAAGAGAAAATCCCTTTCTAGATGAATTCAGTCAGGAACTGAAAGTGATAGAAGAATGCTATTTCTAAGGGAATGTAGATACTGAGAAAATTTGTAACTCTTGCAACAAATCTGCATTTTCAAATTCTGTTGCAAAATCCACAAAGCATGTAATTGCACAAACATATATTTGTTTGAACAAGTACTTACTTCCCTGCACCCCCTCTTAATTAACATAGCAATAATGAAAGTGTCCTAGGATTGATTACATTTTGAAAAAACTCAATGGCTGAGGTTGGAAGGGGCCTCTGGAGGTCATCTGGTCCAAACCTTCTGGTCAAGCAGGGCCACCTAGACCCAGTTGCCCAGAACCATGTCCAGATTGCTTCTGAATGTCCCAGGATGGAGACTCTACAACCTCCCCAGGCAACCTATGGCAGTGCTCAGTCACCCTCACAATGAAAAAGCATTTCTTGACTTTCAGAGGGAACCTCATAAACCGTTTCCGTTTGTGCCAACTGCCTCTGGTCCTGTCACTGGGCACTATCCAGAAGAGCCTGTCTCAGTCTTCTTTACATTCCCCCTTCAGGTATTTATATAAATGGTAAGATACCCCTGAGCCTTCTCTTCCTTAGACTGAACAGTCTTAGCTTTCTCAGCCCTTCCTCGTATGAAAGACGCTCCAGTCACATTCACCATTCAGTGGCCCTTTGCTGAACTCTCTGCAGTAGGTCCATCTCTTTCTTGTACTGGGAAGCCCAGAAAAGGACACAGCACTCCAGCTGTGGCCGCCTCAGTGCGGAGAAGAAGGGAAAAGATCACCTCCCTCGACCTGCTGTCAGCACTCCTGCTACAGAGCCACAAACACAAAGAGCTTTCCAGCCAGCTGGCCCCCAGAATATATTGGTACCTGAGGTTGTTCCTTCCCAGGAAAGTACAAGACTTAGCACTCCCCCGTGTTGAACTTCATGAGGTTCCTGTCAACCTGTTTCTCCAACCTGTCCAGGTACCTCTGGAGAGCAGCACAACTCTATGGCATTATAAGCCACTCCTCCCACTTCTGTAGCAACAGGAAACTTGCTGAGGTTGCACTCTGTCCCATCATCATTTTAGTTTTAACTACATATCATTTGGTTTTGGAAAAGTTAAATCTAGGAAAATAGATGATGAGAGATGTGGCACAGGAGAAATTCACAAACCAAACAGAATTTCAAGTAGAACTTTTAACTAAATATTTGATTTCTAAAAAGAACAGGAGCTTGATTCAGTTACTTAATACAGGTCTCCAGTGCCAGCTGAGATTTCCCTAGGCTGTTCTGGTCTTCAGCTTTCAGTGGAGGAGATACAGGTCTCTTGTAGGTCTGGTGCATACATGGATGACCTGGGGCAAGTCAAATGGCATTAGATGCACATGGTTAGGCATTTACAAAGGTCCCTAAGTGTTTTGTAAATGTTTGATATCAGCTTGCAAGGGTGCATTACATGCATTACAATGTGTGTAGTTCCACTACTAGAAAAAAAGGTGAGTCCATGCCTGATGTCAACAAAGTCCAACTATTGTACCTCATAAATGAAAGTGAAAGGGTAGCCTCTGTAGTGTAGCACTGAACTTCCAATAGTGATGTTTATCCATGCTATTTTTATTTACAGTATCCAGTAGAAGAGCAACCACCCGATCCTCCTCTGATATATGGCCAGCTTCAGATGCTTCAAAGATACATGTGTGCTACATCAAAAAACCTGTGCGATAAACACTCTAGTAAGAAAAATGTCTTTCCAGTCTTCTCCTTAAGGGGTTTTGTATGTCCTGAACATTTGTGTTTGGGTTTTTTCCTCCCCACCTTGTCCATTGTTCTCCCTATCCAGCTGAAGGATAACTTTCACTAAACCTACTAATTTCTTATCAGAATTAGATGGCTTAACGTATGTACTACTTCAGCCGCAATCATAGAGAAAATATAACTGATCTGATCAGTTTAACAGTTCTCACTTTTTAGCCATCTTGACTTATTTCTTCTTAGTTGGAATATCTGCACTTTAATTATATCAGCTGCTCCTAGGAAACAACATTTTCTTCTTTGGTACCTGCAAAGCCTTGGAGTGCAACACAAATTTTGTTTATCATGCACTATCAACAGAATCATCTTTTTTTTCAAAATGCAGGTATAATGCCTTTTATGGTTAAAGATATATTAACTTAGCTTTCATTTTAAAAGTTACATTCATAAAACTACTTAAATGTTAGTAATTTTTGTAGTCTCCAGTAGAGACGGTGGTTTGAAGTTTAAGAGATTTTAATGGAAGATATTTATTGCTACAACTGGCTTTGCAAATAACAGGATAGACAAAAAGTCATTTTACGTATTTTATTACTACAACTTAGCTTAGATGAATTACACCCATGTTAAGCTACCACAAGCGAACAGCAGCCCCGCAAGGTTATACCTGACTTGTATATACATCTAGTGCATGTTATGAGAATTAAAACTAATTCTTTATGTTTCATAAGCAATCGAATACTTTCATGCTTCTGAAACAACTCGGTGCTTTGAGAGAGACATTGTATTGTGACAATCCGCTATCGGGGTACAGGACCCTAAGAAGTTTAGCTTCCTTGTCACTGCAAAGTGGTTTACCTTGCAGCACATGTGAAAACATCCCAAGTGTCCCCCGATTCCTAAACGGGTCCTTTGACCATTTTAAAAGCAAAAACAAACCCCAAACTTCTTTGAGGATGAAAACTGGGAGGATGACTATAGAATAGAGAATGAAGATAACATCAGGTCAGAGGAGGAGTGATGTCTGTAATAAAATGTAGTCCTAAGCAAATCCTTAAACAGTAAAACGTGTGTCAGTGATTAAAATAAATGCACAAATAAGAGTATAATATGATGACTGAATTACAGTTTGGTAATTACTGAATTTGGTAGTCAGTGTGTCGTGGGTTAATGCTGATACGCAGCTAAGCACCACACAGCTGCTTGCTCACTCCTCCCAGTGGGATGGGCAGGAGCGAGAAAATTTGTGGGTCGAGATAAAGACTGTTTAATGAATGAATAAGAAAAAAAAATACCAACAACATAAAGAAACAACCCACAAGTGACGCCAAAGCAATCACTCACTACCAGCAGACTGATGCCCAGCCCATCCCCAAGCAATTTTTGGATAAACTCCCACCCCAGTACATAACTAGAGATGCAGCTCCATACACGGGAATATCAGTGGAAAGACTCTCGTCTTTTAGACTAGAAAGTGTTTTAAAATTAGGCAGAGAAGTACTCTAGTTGATAATATTATAACATTGTTAGCAAAAAGATTGTGTCAGTTATAGCTACTAAATTTTTAAAGTCGCAAGACTTTCAAAATGTCTGGTCTGTAGACGCTTTCCACATGGAACCACAGAAATATTCACATGTATGCATTTTACTTAGTACAATGCCAATCATTTGAGATCCTGTGATAATTTTGCTATAGGGACATTTATTTCCTACTTCAAGGAAAAAATACTGTAATATGCAAATAACCTGTTAATTTTTGCTTGCTAATATAATGAAGAATGGGCTCTGAGAACAGCTGCTCTGTGAACTTTTCTGTTACTTGTGCTCTCACTTTCACGCCACCTGTGGAGCCAGTGAAAGTTACGCTTCCAATTGTTAAGTGCAGTTTTCAACCATGCACACAGATTTTAGAAATTTAGTACTTAGACTGTGAATCTTAGTATAGTAAAGACTTGGAAGCATGATCTTACAGACAGAATTCTGTAAAGCTAGGGAACTCAAAAGGAGTCTTGCCATGAAATTTTCCTTTCAGTTCAGTCTAAAAATGATGTTCATAGCACTCCAGTGAGAGTAGCATCATTTTTCCTCTGTCATTCTCACTGCGTAAAGCCAGTAGTTTTCCTTTATGGAATCTGACATCTCTTGAGCAAAAAAATTTCATGCTGGCTGCAAAACAATACATGATAAATAATAAATTTCATCCTGTAAAATGTGTGTGAGTTAGCAATGACCTAAACTCACTCCTACAGTTGTCAGCAGTAAAATTCCCCAAGGACAGAGTTAGGCTGTCATGAAAGGCTTGTGATTATTTCAAATTAAGCCTGTACTCTACACGCTAATAAGGGATGTCAGATAATAAAATACTAATAGCCAAGGAGCAACAAGAAGATAAGGTACACATGTACAAAGACTATAGTTTGTGATGTTAATAGATAAATTATGTGGGGAGTAAAAGCTACATGTAATTAGTTTCAAACAAAAATGTGGTACTTCAGAGGCAGTACTCTTCTTCTAAGAGAAAAAAATATCAGAACACTGGCTTTGTGTTTGGGTTTGAGGGAATAAGTGTGTACATATACCAGTGGCTGACTACTTCTATTGGCACACATGGTGTAATCACAGTGTATCATTCAACTGGAACAAAGATATTTTAGCTTGAGGAAAGCAATTGGGGAAGTGGGATCTCAGGAGGTCTCTAGTAGAAGCCCTCTATAAAGAGTGGTAAAGGTAGGAAAACTTCAACAGAAAAGACTGGAGCAGCTGGAAAAGTTTTGTGATGTGTGATCACTGGGGTACATTCACTGAAGTCTTGAATAATTGGCTTCATTCATGCAACAGGGAAATAGCTTTATGAAAGGACTTTAGCTTGGAAAACAATAAATCAGCTGCTACAACCCCTTTGCCTGATTCTAGTACATAAGAGGAAGGCAGTTACATAACTAGGGACGCAGCGCCATACAAAGGGATATCAGTGGAAAGACTAAGGGAAAACAGTGCTTTAACATTGGGAAGAGAAGTAGCCTAGCTGAAATAAAACATTGTTAGCAAAAGGACTGTGTCAGTTATAGCTAAATAATGAACTATCGTTAGCAAGAATCAACTTGAACACTTGCAAACAAGCAATGAGACTGTGGGCAACACAACACACCTGAACTAGTTGATGAGGATCTAACATTGAATATTATAGGCATTATGCAGACAGAGTAGTAACAATTCTTACTGGAGAATGAGTGCGGGAATAAAGAACTGGTGGTTAGCAAAACTGTAAATTGACCTTCAGGTTAGAGAATGATTGTGGACAAGTGAGGCAGCACTGCAGAAAGCCCTATGGAAAGCGTGAGAAGCAGCAGGTTCAAAACACCATGTAGTGGAAAACAGACAAAGCCTGAAGGTCAGTAGAATGTAAAAACAAAACCGAGATGATGTAATCCTTCATAATAAATTGGGAGCTTGCATACAGGACAGCAGCATTTGCTCTCGGCAATGCTCCCCCTTCAGCAAACTGAGTGCATTTGGTGTGTTTCAGCTCACCGTGCCGATCCCGGCAGGCTGGAGATCGGCAAACAAGGATACTTTAAGATATATAATGCCTCATAAGGTTTTAAGTATGTTGGTTAGGGATGCGATGTAGTACAAGGGAATAAGGAGCACTGATTAAAAAAAATCTTTTTGGATTAAAATGTACCTCAAGAATGGAGGACAAAAGAGGTTGTACTGAGAGTTAAAAACTCATAGGATCAAATCTATTTGGACTAAGAACCCTTTTAATTATTTTTTTAATATTAATTCATCATTACAGAAAACCTTAATATCATAAATAACTCCCAAACAACAAATGCAACTAATAATCACAGCATTTGAGTAATTCTTAATCTAACAAATCTAACAAATCTAACAAATCTAACAAATCTAACAAATCTAACAGATTTCTGCACAAATCCTTTCTGTGTGCTAGTTGCAAACATCTAGGGCAGATCTACCAAGCACCAGGAGAAAAATTTCTGGAAGCACTCCCTGGTCCAGTGAATTATTTAGATTCAGGAAAATAATATAATATTTGCATACCATGATGTCACACATTTTTCCTTTAGTTATATAAAACACAAGTTACATTGTATCTAACATATATTCATCTTAAGACCAGCTGAAGTTCCAAGTTCAATCCTTCGCATGCTTACATACTCCTGTGTGAATATATAAAAATACACAATTGGAACCTGACTTGCTCTTCTTCCAACAGATGGTCATTTACCAAAATGGTTGGGTTGTATAGTGGTGTAGAGCTCGCTTTTTTATATTAGATGAGCTGAAAAAGTAGTGTATCAAAACAGTAGCTTTGTTTCTTTTAAATTTTCAGCCTGCTTTACCATGTTGTGTCCCATCATATTTTCCTTTTTGACTTTAATTTTTAATTGCTTTTCAAATTCCAGCTTCCAGTTCTTAAATACAAAGAGGCTTTATTTATTTATTTCTCAATTAACAACCTATTTGATCTTGTTTGTTTTGTAGGAACCCAGTATGAAATTGGAACTAGTTTTCCCTGTGGCACATGAGCGAAAAATAAAATTCAAAGTAAAATAAATAATTCAAAGTATAAAACTTACCTGCTGACAAGAGTAATGAAAGCAGAACCATCAGCACATTCAAGGACTGTTGACCACAACTTGTCATCGTTGGCTTTCATTGGTCCATTAGAGAATTATCTGTTTGACAAGATGCAACATCATGGTTAGGCATCTGTTTCATCTCATTTTCATTGTTCAAACCTTCACTTCCCCACAAAGCTTTGGTAAAACGTGATGGCTTCACACAATAAAAGAAAAAAAAATCATACTTTCTTCTAGATTTAGAAGTGAAATAATTTATCCTTTCTATGATTTTGTTAAAATTCCTTTCCCATTTCACCATGAATGTATACAGCTATTTACATACTTTAAGCCAGAGCAGAGATGAATCATATAAAGTCTATTGGATATTCACACCTCCCCTGTAATCTACATTCAGCAAAACTGTGCTTGTTTTACTGTCACAAGAATGGGCTGTTATGTTATGCCTATAAGGTCTAGAAGGATACAAACAACATAAAAATAAATTATCTGCTGTGAAAGTCAATCTGTTTTACCCCATTAGAGGGTGCAGTCGTTCAGAAAGTGGGTCAAGCAACTGAGATGGTTGGAAACATTTCAAAAAGTGCCTTTTCATTAGAATCAGAGCATTTAATGTGATTATTATTTCTTGTTTTCCTAGAAATGAGGGTGAGATGTGGTGCAGTTTAGCTGGCAGTCACAAAAAGGCTATCCCAGTTTTTTGCAGAACAGTCCCAAAACTGGGTGAGTCCAAATGCATCTTATATCCACATTGATTCTGTCTCAGTGCAAGTGTCATCACCAACATCCGTAGGAACATCTGGTACCCTATCTTGTTGTCCCTGTTAACGCAGACTAATGCTGGATGTATAAGGTCTTCAGCATCCTCAACTATCACACTGACAGCAGAAAATAATAAAGAGGCAATTTATTGGTTTGTACAACAACATTGGGAGCTTGGGCTATAAAACAGAAAGCCTAGATGGTGCAACTGAAAGCTGGTGGGGTGAGTCTCATCCTTGAGTTGTTAAAAATATTATTTTAAGGTGTAAGGAGAAACTTGGAAAAAAGAAAGGAAAATGGCAATTTCTGTGAAAAATTACATTGTTTGTTTTTGACAGTTCAAGAGCAATATGACGCCAAATGCTTACGAAGTCAGTGCTGTATCATATAAACACTAGATAATTTACTAATAGGTGTCTTCTACAAATCTGCTGAATCAAATTAAAATCCCAAAACAGTTGCGCCTGCATGTAACAAAAGGGGAGGGGGTGAAATCAACATTATAATGAACAATTAAATTCTGAATAACATATGTGGGCACAGGAGGGCAGACACAGTGCTATCTACAAAGTGTTTAGAGATATAAGATTTCTCACTCACAAAAAACGTGTCTGGCACATGGAGATTCTCTAAGAAGTCATGTTAACAAATGAAAAAAACAGATCACAAACCTAAAAATCAGTGGTAACTTTTGTACAAGAAATCATGACATTTTATACTGTTATCTGTAAGCACGATTAACATCCAAACCACTGTATTTGTAGCTTTAAAATAGGTCAGTTCTTCCAAGGGCAAAACTATTAGAAACCATAACACCATGAAGAAAAAAATAAGTGGAGAAAACTATGAACGCCAATTATGAATATTTCTATAAGGATCAATCCTGTTTGAAATAGCTGTTACCTTTTTTTTCAGAAGGAATATTATATTAATTAAAACACCGAGCAGACAACATTAGAATTGTATAAAAAAGAATAATACTGAATATAAGCCAGAGGTTAAGAATGTAGGAGTTTAATCAAGAAAAACAGATACAAAGAACAAGCTATTGCCAATACCATCGGGAATAAAAGGAGTAAGACTTTTTCCTGAGTAAACCAAAGCTGCAGGAATTCTGATAGTGATTCATTACTAAAGGGAAATTTTGGCTTTAGTAACTGCTAATTAAAAAGAGATCAATAAGCCCTTCTGTTGTGTATCTGGGAAGAGACAGATGTTTGGTATAGCTGAGACTATTAAATATTTCCATATCAAGAATAATTTAGGATGACATTAATGAGTTGATACCAAGGTTCGTAATTTCATATTTGCAATTTTGTGTAATTTGCATCCAGTTATTTTAGAAGAGCTGGCATCTTTCAGAGGAAGAAACCTAAGGACATTTTTAGAAGTAAATGAGATAACCCAGGTAATTACAAGCTTGTGAGTGTGATGTGGATCTAGAGAAAATTAATGGAATGGTTAATAAACAATTAAGAAGGGTAATATAATTAATCCATATCACTGTGCCCTTACATTAATTTTATTTCTCTTAGTGTTGTTGCTGGTGAAGGTAGCTTAAAGACAGTAATAATATAGTAATTTCTGTAAAATATCTCACTTAGTAGCATGCAATTTGACCAGCCAATGAGAACAATGCAAAAAACCAATATAGCGTATCAGGTATGGACAACTAACTCAGACTAGAAATAAGAAGCACATTTTTTGAAAATTACAGTCTTGCTAGCAATTGAGTACATAGACCCTTACTGGTAATTTTTTAGTCACTACCGTATGTATAAATCTAGAAGCTTTTCAGGGACGGTAAGATCTATTTAATTATGTTCAACAGAACTGGCAGCAATAAAATTAGCGTTTTAATCTAACTCTCATAATGGTTATATTTTATTAAGTGCCAGCTGGGAAGGTGACAGAGACCAGAACACTAGAGCCATGCGTCAAAGGTCAGGAGAGTGACAGAATCTGTGTATATGTATACATATATATGTATTTGTGATGATGGTGATTTGTGATCACTACATTTAATATGACCATTTTTTGGAGGATAGAGATACAACTAACCATTCACTACTTGACCATTTTGAATTTTTTTTACATGCTGTTGTCTGACTAAAGCAGTCATATTTAGTGCACTATCATGAAGATGTCTCTGAGCTATTGGAGCTCAATCAGCCAGGTGGAAGAGATGGGCAGGAGAGCTGGTTGGCATGATAAAAGAAAGTCCCTAGATTGTGCAAAATACTTCCAAATGCTAGGCCACAGAACAGAAATGACAGAAACACAGTAATTGGCAGTGATCTAGCTGAATAATTTTTTTATGATTAGTTAGTCAAGACTGACAAGGCACTTTAAAATCAGAGAATTACATCTGAAGGAAAGAGGAAAGGTAGTTTTGATTGGGGTTTTTTGGGGGGGGGTTGTTTGTGGTT
>WKFP01013844.1:97793-115180 GCA_011057875.1 Pterocles orientalis
AAAAAAAAAATTTAAAAAAAAGAAAAAGCAAATGGCCCATTACCTATCAGAATATAAACTCACTTGATGTCTAAACAATTTTCATTAAATTTAAAAAAAGGAAAGAACGTGCAATAGAAAACATGGCTAGGTAGTTTTGCTGTACCCTATTTAATAATGGTCAAATTTGAAGTAATGAAATACAATCATAGAATCATATAGGTGAGAAAAGACCCTTAAGATCATCGAGTCCAACCATTAACCGCTAATGGTGGACAGTGTCAAGTCCAGCATTCTGTACTAGGAAAGTTGAAAAGTGGCAGTCAGAAGTCTTATTTATGACTTTCTGATGAGAACTAGATGCCAGCCATCTTTGAGACACTCCTACAAAGTCGCTAACCCAAAGATCTTAAGAAAATTATTTAATGTGTGTATAACTAAATATAGACCTCAACTTATTGAAAGATTGTGATGAAAGGATACAGGGATATCAATATCACTTTAAACCACCCTTGCAGAAAACAAGCTTAGGTATCTTAGAAGGGTTATACTTAACCTCCACATTCAGAGCCAGCAAAGAATAGGATACAACTTGGACATGTTAAAGAAGTGAAATAAGAATGTAGAGTTTTAAATCACAAGAATTATTTTTTAAATGAGTTGCTTTGTTTCTGGAAGCTCTGGCTGAATTACTTTATTTCCTCTCTGCAATAATGCCAAATAATATGCATTACCTCATCAAGATGTATGTAAAGAATCAGGGAACCATTTCTCTCAGTCTCATCCCAATGACTGATTCTTTTGGGTACTTTAGCAATTAGAAAGAAAGAAAGTAGTTATATTTTTTAAGTGACAATTTTATTATCATAGAATCATAGAATGGTTAGGGTTGGAAAGGACCTTAAAGATCATCTAGACCCAAACACCCTGCCCTTAAAGGACCTTAAAGATTATCCAGTTCCAACACCCTCCGCTAGACCAGGTTGCTCAAAGCCTCATCCAACCTGGCCTTGAACACCTCCAGGGATGGGGCATCCACAACCTCCCTGGGCAACCTGTTCCAGTGCCTCACCACCCTCACAGTGAAAAATTTCTTCCTAATGTCTAGTCTAAATCTGCCCTCTTTCAGCTTATACCCATTACCCCTTGTCCTCTCACTACCCCCCCGACAAAGAGTGCCTCCCCATCTCTAGGCCCCCTTCAGGTACCGGAAGGCTGCTATTAAGTCTCCTCGGAGCCTTCTCTTCTCCAGGCTGAACAACCCCAACTCTTTCAGCCTGTCCTCATAGGGGAGGTGCTCTAGCCCTCTGATTAATTTCGTGGCTCTCCTCTGGACTCTCTCAAACAGGTCCATGTCTTTTTTATGTTGGGAGCCCCACATCTGAACACAGTACTCCAGGTGGGGTCTCACGAGAGCAGAGTAGAGGGGGAGAATCACCTCCCTTGACCTGCTGCTAATGCTTCTCTTGATGCAGCCCAGGACACGGTTGGCTTTCTGGGCTGCAAGCGCACACTGCCGGCTCATGTTGAGCTTCTCATCCACCAGTACCCCCAAGTCCTTCTCCTCAGAGCTGCTCTCTATCCATCCTCCCCCCAGCCTGTATTTATGCTTGGGATTGCCTCGACCCTGTATTATTATCCTGTAATACAGATAGTTTTAGCCATTTTGCTTGAATGGGGAACACAGAATACTGATCATAAAACACATGACAAAAAAAGCGCCAGTGCTACAGCTTTGAAGCCAGGGGGAAGGCACAATATGCATGCAAATTTTATGAGCAGAGCATTACTTTAATCCTAGTATCTTGATGAGTTTTCAAGGTCTGTTCCTGAACATTTTGTCTGTTGTAATAAATTTTTTTTGACCCTCTGGTCTAATAAAAATATAATTCTTTTGGCAGCCATCACAGATGCTCATTATGCAGTGATTTTCTTTTCACTAACCATAAGGCTTTTGATGGCCACTATGTAATATATTTACCACTACAGATGAAGTCATATACTCCAGACACCCAATTGTCTTGGGACAGTAAATTCCAAAAATATACTGAAATATGAAATCTTTACAACTCAAATGTAGTTGAATTGCATCTAAAGAAGTCTGTGAATAGCAGGGGTTTTTTTTGTATTTAGGATTAACTCACTTCAGATACAGGTTCCAAACCTGAATTCCAGCCTTCCCCCAAACAGAGAGGTCTGATATAGAGAAAGAAGGATTGAAATCTGCCTGCCTGTATTCTACCTGTAATGACAACTCCCAAAGACATCTCTGGAAAACTCTGGGGGAAAGATGGATAACATTTCAGGAGGCAAACGAGGATATGAAATAGAAACTAGGTGACAGTGCAATGGGAAATGGGGTCTTCCAAATAAGGAAATAGGAGCCAGATGCAGAAGCAATTTCTCCCCTCCTGTCTAACCTCATTCTATTCCTTCTCATAGTCCCTCCAGCCAAAATGGTGGGAACAAAAATGACCAGATGACTTCTGAAGAACCCCTCCCTTTCCTGAATTTATTCTGCACCCTAGTTGTCTCTAAAACCCTCCTACACCTCCTCATCATCTCTAAGTTCATTGACACATGATCCTTTCTAGACAAAAATCAAAGTCAGCAGTCTATTCCTCAGTTTCCTTGGTAATCAGTTATTAAACATATTGCTTTGGTTTGTGGTATTTGAACAAAAGTCATTTATTACTCTGTATTCTCTTTGTTGTCCTATTCTCTCTCTCTCCAAAAAAAGCCGTATCTTGGTTAACCCCCTTGGCCCCGAATCCTCATGTTTTAATATCTAGACTTCAGTTAAAAGGGTAAGCATAGACTGGAGCATGTTTTGCTGTAATTTGTGTCATGTAATTACCATCTATGATTACCGTCCTATTCAGATGACACACTACAGGCATCACAACAGTAAAGGAGGCTTTTCAGCCTTTTCCAGGAGTGTCAGTGCATTAGCTGTTGCTAGGTCTTAAAAAGTAACCGTAAATCAAACAAACTTTTAAATATGTTAAATAATCTAGATTGGTAGCTATAGCAAACTGTAGCAAATTAATACAGCCCTCCTAAAAAGGCTTAGACAATCCAAGGTCTTTCACACAAAGATATTACTCATTCTTATTTAGCATCTTATCCATCTTACAGTAACACAATAGAAAAATTTTAATTGTCCTAGACATAATACTGAAAAATTTCTAAGGATTGAAATCTTACTGATTATAAGAAATCAGCTGCCCAAAGAATGGTTTACATAGTTCTCAAAAGACAGAATACCACCTTATTCCATGGGGAAGAATTTTGAGGGTTTCTTCTGCCTCTTCTTTGCATTGAGACACTTTTAATCTTGCTGCCTCATCCTAAAATACGTATTCATGACAAAACAGCAGTAAAACATTAGGCTAATCTTTTAAGTGAAACAGGTTTTGGTAGGTTTTTAGTGTGTTTTTTTTCCCCCTACTTCCAGGTAGCACCATGATACAACTGCTAGAACTTTAATCATCCTAGTCTTCTGCTTACTGGCCAGGCTGGTAGCACTGTCAGATGGCTCTACTCCAGATAGTTAACTTCATCTCTGCTCTTTCAAGCCAGTTGTCTCAATTTCTTTCACATGTAGTTTAACTCATAAGAATTCACACAAGTTCTTGTTCTTAAGAAGTCTTATTTGAGTAAAAGAGATGATTTCATGATTGTTTATGACGTAAAATCAAAATAGAACCTTTTGATTTTACTGCATGCACCAGAAATTAAGTTTTATAAGAATAATCAGTTATAAAGTCACGTAAAAGTGTTTTTTAAAATGAGAACTGTTTCATACTCCAGATGTAGACATTTGAGAACAACAACAGAAAAAAAACCCAAAATTTTATTCTAGAAACATCCAAAGGCTTCTTTGATTTCTCTCTAATTTTTATTGCAAGAGAAATATACACTGTCCTGGGTCAAATGAAACATTCAGAGTTGACTTAATAGTTGTGGGGTTTTTTTCTCCTTGAAAAGGCAGAAACATTTCTGTTTAACCCTATTTAATGTCACTCCATTCCTCATAAAATATGCTTTATTTTTTCCATACAGTCACTAACTCAGAAATCTAATTCTAAGACCAACTTCATTGCACTGAAGTCAACAACAAAAGTTTCAATATAAGAATATAAAATGGAAGTTTTGATTCTTAACAGTAGATTTTCAGAGCTATTTCAGTAGGTTAGAAAAGGCTACAGTGAAATTCATATGGAAAATCTGTCATATCAGTCATAGGTCAAATCCAGTTTTCCTTCTGCAGAACAAACTGATGAACATTTGAAAGTGGACATAAGCAGAAGTCTGTCTTTGAAGTGAATTTCTTCTGTAACCCTTTCATTAGAGGCTTAGAATGTTTTGAAGAAAAAAATTACTCCTGAAAACTCTTTATGTAATTATGAATTATCACACAGTTATTTAATTCTGTAAATGTCTGCTCTTCTCTGGAGCTCTTACCAGCTCAGATATCTTTTAGCTCAATGACTTCTATTGATTAGTTGTAAATAAACAGCAAATGCCATTGGACCAGTTTAACATTCTCTTATTCTTGCATTACAAAAGGGCTCATCTTCCCTTGCTGTATCACTTCTAATTTTGTATGTCCTTTTGCATCCCACCTTCCAATAAACAGTTTCAATCTTTTGGAGTATGTCTTGTATCACTTGTCAAGTGAGAAATGTGGGAGAAACTCAAAGATCCTTGATTAGGAAGCTAGAATTACCTTTAAATAGGGCTTGCATCATAATGCTTCTTTCAAAGATACACTTAGAAAATCAAAGAGTATTGAAACACCAACTGATTTGAAGTAAGGAAGCAGCTGAAAAATGTTTTAGATTAGACTGATGTTTACATAGCTTAAAAATTGTGTTTTCTTTGAGAAGGTACATCACAGAAGTTCAGAAACCCTATCAACGAGAAACACCATCCAGTGAATAAGAAAGTCATTTTAAAGGAGGCTGTGTTCTTAACCTGATATACCTCTAAGCTAAGAGCTACTTACTCTTGTAGGATGCTTCTGGGTCATATCTTTTCCCCCTCTGCTACCCTATTTACCTCAATTGTGTACTGAAAATGCCAAACAAAGAGGCCAAAACTGCAGTTTCATCTTGCTCATAAACTCTAAGCATAGCAGCTTTTGAAGGCAATTTTGAACAGATGAATTCCCAAAGCAAGTCATGCAATTCATCACCTTCCTCATATTATAAGGTAATTAACAATAATTGTTATTGGCCACTCTAACCTACAGAAATATACTTCTCTCAGTCTAAAAACAAAACTTACTTTAAGTCCAGCACTCATTAAGAAAGAATTTAAGAAAAAAAATCACACTTAGGAAAACACTTCTCAGAAAATCAGGCTTGCAGCTTGAAACTGTAACACTGTGGTCACCAAGTTCCACTTAATCCTTCACAGAAAGGTTCATAACCAGGCCAGGCATCTGCACCGTAACTGCCTTCCAGTGTCATAAACGTTGTCACAAGGGGGCTCTTCAAATGAATACTATTGCAAAATATCCTCAGAGGTGAGACCAAAGTTCATCTGAAGATGTCATAATCTTCTTCTGGGAAGTCAAGAGGTGGCAACCAGAACTTAAACATCACAGTTTCCTTCCCTGCAGGGCACAGTCATTTGATAATTAATAAAAGTAAAAGTTGCAAAAAACACACATCTAAGAGTTGCTGCTGCATATGAAAGAGTAACTCTATTTTTTTATCTAGTAGAAAAATACCTGGGATCTTCAAGTAGATAAAGCAAGCCATAAAGATATCCAGAACACATTGTTAAAGTAAGCAAAAAAGAAAATTGGCTAGGAATGAAAACAAATACGACAATTAATATTTACAACCCAACAAGCAATGAGAAAAGCCAAAACAGCCATGTATGCAATAGCAATACATAGACTTCTGAACTGAAGATCTCTGACTGACTGCTAAATGCATGCAATACAAGACAAATAGAAGCACTTAAGAAGAGACCTGTGGGGATATCAGCCCAATGAATTTGAAACAAGCTGTTAATAAAGCACCCCATCTCAATTGCAACTGTATAATACAGCCAGTTCCCCAGAATATCCATGTCAAGGGCTAACAAAGCATTTGCAATTAAAATAATTCAAAAATCCAGGCAGTTGTATTGGTGTGACTACCACAGACATTTAAAAAAACATCCAGTGGTAACAGAGTGATCAGCATGGTTTTTTGAAAGCTAACAAGTATTAAAAGGCAGGCCTCCCACTAGATGCCCCATCCCTAGAAGTGTTCAGGGCCAGGCTGAATGAGGCTTTGAGCAACCTGGTCTGGTGGGAGGTGTCCCTGCCCATGGCAGAGGGGTGGGAACTAGATAATCTTTAAGGTCACTTCCAACCCAAACCCTTCTATCATAGAATCATTAAGGTTGGAAAAGACCTCAAGTGCTATAGATGAAATGAGACACTAAGTCCCACTTAGATTAATTAAATGTTTATTAAGGTAGGAAAGCAAAACAGCGCTGGGCAGCCCGGGAGACGCAGCTCCACCAAGGCTCGCAAAATTCAAGCAAGCTGAACGACCCTTTTATCCTTACAGAGGTTGATTTCGGCATCTTCGGTATGCTCCCCCCCCTCCATACTTCTTTCAGGCAGTTTCGACAGAAAAGATCAGCTATAAATTTGGCTTACACAAACATTCTTCTTATACAATTAATTAGTTCAAAGTTTAAACAAAGGCATATATAAGTCAGCTATAAATTTGACTTATACAAACATTCTTCTTATACAATTAATTAGTTCAAGGTTTGAACAAAGGCACATATTATGTTAACACAACATAGTGGTTTTACTGTTTGCTTAAGATAACACATTTCTATAGTATTGTGGTTTAACTCTTATCTAGACAGAATGCTCCCCTTGTCTGGTACAGCGAGAATGTTTGTCTTGCTTCACTTGTCTGAGCGAGAATGTCTGTCTTGCTTCACTTGTCTGATCAGTAAATTATCTCTGGTCATTTATTACATCAAGGATCATCAAGTCCAACCCAACACCACTAACTCACTAAACCATGTCCCTAAGCAGCACATTTACACATTTCTTGAACACCTCCAGGGATGGTGACTCCACCACTTCCCTGGGCAGTCTGTTCCAATGCCTGATGATTCTATGATATAAGGTTTCAGAGCAAATCTGTGCTTGAAAGTGCTGCCAGTTAACTTAAGGCAAGTATTTGGGTTCTGTTGTTTCTCTCACAGGTGGAGGAGAACAAGACCCAACTGAATCCAGCTTTACTCAGCATACGAGCATGTCAGTGGGTGTCTGAAACTACTCACATAGAGCAAACATCAGCACCACCAGGAATGTTCCACTAGTAGAAACTTCTATCTTGGTCTCATAACAAGGGAAACCATCCCGATTATCCATCTTTTCTCCAGTCAGAATTCCCATTGTACTAATAAGCTACTAGCTAACAGGGAAGTAGTATTTCCAAGACGACGAGACAAAAACAGAGTAGGGAGCCAACTGAGGCATGTGTGGTACATGAAAACACGACCCCCTTGAACATCAGGGCCTCCTACCACACATTTCCTGGCTCCCAAGGTAGGTCTTCCAGCATGCAAGGAAGTTTCTGGCAAAGCACAAGCAGACAAAAGAAAATGCACTTGCGCATCTGTGTATTTAAGAGAGAGAATGCAACGTGAGAAGTCGAAAAGTAATTTGGTTTTATTACAAGCAGCTACACAGTGGGCACTACAGTAAAAGCATTTCCACTACTACACATCTATCAACCTGTCAATCCTACATTGCAGGACCTAATTAGCCTGCTACTTTTTCATCAACCTTGCGTCATATTTCAATTTGCCTTTGTAGCTGGAGCATGAAAAACATTCTGAAGTGGTTTGTTGTAGCCTAAGAAAAAAATAAAATTTGAGCCTTAAGTATGTATATTATATCACATATATTTATGTCACCTGTTTTTACTACTAAAAGCCAGACTAAAGTTTCTTTGCTTTTAATAAAAAATATTATTGAAAATAAAAACTTTGTATATTCTGTATAACTCATACTGCTCTGTCATGCAAACACATCATTCAGATTATTCATTCGTACGAAGATAAACATGTTTCTTCTCCCACTGGCTCAGTGCTAGAAGAAAATCAATGCACTCGAAAGCTGCACATAATATAACTCAAAAAATTAATACTTCAATCCTTCAGAACTTTCTTACTGGTAAAAGATAATCAGATAACTAAAGAAAGCTGTTTTTCATCAGGAAAATCAGCAGTTTTACACCACAAAATAACTACTGGTGCAAACATTAACATTTTCTCCACTGTTACAAACCTGACTCAGTTTGAAAATGTGCATATGGATAATTACTGCATATTTAAGCACAGTCTGCAGACAGCACCTAACAGCCTCAAGTGGTACTCCCTTTTTTTCAGCTACACATAGACTAAAAATCCATCCAGTTGCTTCAGTACTCCATGGCCAACTGACAACTTAGGTCTCAGGTGTGATAATCAAGTGTAACAAAAATATACAATAACCACGACAGTGTTGACATGCCACTGCAACACATGAGCATCAATGCAACCCCCTTTGCTCAGGGTTTGCAGAGTGAGAGCCAGGCTGAAAGAAAAAAATCAAGAATCCTACATCTCTTAATGGACTTGGACCTTTTTTGATGTCTCCCTCTTCTAAGAACAAGCTTTTTAAAGATAAAAATGATTCTGTCATTAATTACAAGCAGTCTGACTTCTGCTCAAACACTAAGAATTTTTACTTCTGGAGAACAACTAACGTGAAAATTATTTCCCCCCTGTTATCTGAAAGATTTCTGTAGCACTTTTGGACAATGTATTTTCAGGCATTCATTTTCAGCGACAAGAAATATTCTTGGATATTAACAATCTTTTTCTTCTGAAATATTTCTGAAGGGTTTTAAGATCTGACAGAATGTTCTGGGCTCAGCTGGGATAGAGTTAATTTTCTTCTTAGTAGCTAAAATAGCCTTAGCAAAAAGAGTCCCCATTTGTGTGTAAGCAGCTTGACTTTCACCCTTTGGATTTTGCGAAGTCATCACTGTGATAGTCCTTTTGGTCACCAAGGATTCCATATCGAGGAAAGTCAGAATATGTTACATAAGCAATGCGTGGGAGCAGAAATGGATGCCAAAGTTCCGGAAACATTCTTGGGTTTAATTTAATTACAGAAAACTTGCTTCTTCTAAAAGTTTGTTATATGTACTTCACAATGCAATGGAAATGGCATTTCAGGCTTTGTCCTCAGTTTTCTGTGCTAAAAATTACTGAAAATCAAAGTTACCCATTTTTCTTAAATGATTACTGCTTTGTGAAAGACATAATGCTGGGAACTCAGATGATTCTCTTTTGAGCAGCGCCACACCTGCACTGATAATGCTGCAGAGGTCATACTGCACCTGTTCCCTCTTACTTGCCAAAGCAGGAGACATACTCCCTTGCACGATACATGTGATACGTGATATATACATGACATATACGATATACACAATACATGAGATAGAAAAGATAAGGGACAGACACACATGACATGCGATAGACACACACGACATGTGACAGACGTGATATACACAGTATATTGTGATAGACACGTGCAATATACACACGATATGCATATGCGATGTGATATATAAACATGAGATGCGATATATGCAATATGTACACGTGATATGCAATATGTACACACAATATACGCGATATGTGCACGCAATACACGACATATGCGATATGTATGCATGATACACTATATGTACACGTGATACATGATATATAAACACAATGTGCGATATTATATGATATCTAACAGGACCTTGGATCCTCATGAGATTAGTCACATTCCACTGGAGTGACCCCTCCTATTATCTGGACTTTTTGTGAGTTAGAAGGGCACAGAACAGGCTTAGAAAAACAGAGGCAAGTCAGAACCTCATGCAGTCCTGAACCTTGAATGACCAGCAAAGCAATGATTTTCATTACCGCAACGCACACTGTGTGTTCAGTGTCATAAAAACTTTAAATTTCGATGAGTTCATAAAGGTGTTTCCACTTAACTTAATCTTTCAGGATCCGCCTGAATTAAGCTAGAAATTATAGTATATTGTCTCAGGCTGCTAAATGTGACAAACCAGGTTTTCAAGCCAGTGGGAAAAACATGTTTTAAAACCTATTCCGAAAGCCTTTTTACTGCCTTTCAGTAAAAATCACCTACTAACTATGCTGAAACAGAGTGCACTACATAAACGGAAAGAAGCAGCTAATATGAGAGGATATTAATAAAAATGAAGAGTGAGAAGATAGACCAGCACCCGAGAAAGCCTCTTAGCAATAAGGTACAGGAATGACAAGGGTGCTGCAGATACAGAGTAAGTTTATGCAAAACAGAGGCCAGGCGCCAACTGAACCAGTATCTGTCTTTGGGTAATAAAAGCACATTTCTTTCAGATGTTTAGTAAAATGCACTTACTTAAACACGTTAGCACTTACTCAGTACTGATAACTGGACTACAAGGTATGGGGAAAGTATTTTTGAACGCACTAATGGTTAAAGGAGTTTTCTGCCCTAAATATACTTCGAAAATAAACCCAGTTGTGTAGAATGAAAATTCAAAGCCTGTTCCATTCTTTTAAAAATCGACACAGCTAAGGAAGGACATAAGTGAAAACACCAGGATTTCCATAGTAATCATCATATAACACTTCATCATTGAGCAATGTTTTAAGTTAAGACACTTTCAAAACTACCCAAAAGGAACAATTCCTTCAGCACTTGAAACACTGTCAGTTTTGTTACCCTGTGTCTCAGATCCAAATGACTCCACTAGTGTCTGCTTCATCTTAGCCCACATCTACTTGGTACCATGCAACAGGCACCTTTGTGTGATATTCACCAACTCACATCCCCTCTCCCCAGTCTCCTATTTCCAAAGAATTTAAATGGTAAAAATCACGGCCAACCAATGGGAACAAGCTACAGAATTTAAGACACTTAAAATTAATAAACAAAATAGTAATTTACTTATTAGATTAACTAGCTAAACAAATCTGCACATACCTGTAAAGGGCCTTATTGGAAATGTCAGCCTTGCTATTGTCATGCAGTACTAAATACACAAGGCTTGAGTTTTCTGCGCACTAGAGCTCTGCTGTCTCAGCTGCTTTGCCTGTCCGAGATAAACTTCATCAAAAGGATGGAACGAGTAATTATCCAGTAACAGATATTAAGAGGAGAGGGACATTGGGAACAAGTCTTCTGGGTACACTTATCTAAAGTAGGAACTGACTAGCTGGGATTGTTGCTCTTGCTTCCCATCTACAGACACAACCTCGTAAAGGGCCCGGCCTTGGGAAAAGACTGCTGTGCCCCATGCTTAATTTCTAAAATCAGGTACAGAATGGTATTCTGGGAACAAAACAAAACACACCAAAATTACACTAGGACACAAAATCTGCTGTCTGTTCAACACCTCTAGTAGAGGAGGGGTAAGTTAAGGATCCCTAAGCAGAAACTCCCCTGGCAGATATTTAGACATTCCTGGGATACACCTCACCTATCTTTAAAAACTTTCTGCAGCACACAGATCTATATCTATACTCAGATCAACAGAGAAGGAAGCACTTTCTGCCCACAAACCAATATGAACATCTCCATTCGAAAGATAAGGAATGTGCGGCTGACTCCACTGAATGATGACAGGTGGAGAGAACTCCATTCTGCACGAATACATCTGGATTAATGAATCATGTCCTATCTACTAGCACTGAGTGCCAGCTAAATAAGTGTGAGACAGTTTTAAGAAACCTTATTTCCAACAGCAATTGATTGTCTTTTAGTCAAATCCAGCAGAGGGCCAACTATGGAACATCTCTAGAGACAACTGAGGAATGCTGCACTGAGAAGAAACCGAGCTGTAACTACAATATACAACAGAAACAGAGAAAAGACCACTGGAAGAAGCAGACTTGAACTTTCTTGAGGAAATCAAAATGTGCCAAGTGAAGCAAATCCAAGTATAAAGTGGACAACCACTATGCAAACTGCAAAGAACCCAAGTGAAGGAAATCTGATACAGACAGTTGCCCAAAGACCTATGGTGAACTGATAGCAAGATAACTTCTTGCCATATGAAGAACAGATGCAGTGACTAAAAGAGGATTACGTCACTTAAGCAGAGCATATAAGAACTAGAGGTTGCATAACATGAATGAGAACCATGTTAATAACATAATTAATCCCTATGCATTCTATTTTTATGTACAGGGTTTTAGAAGAAGCTTTTGTATTTGGAGAACAAAAGTTGGCACAGTTAGCCAAATCATGATATCAAAACTTAAAAAAAAAATCCAACACTTCATGGAAAGAAGTTAAATTGAGGTTCCAAAGTACTTTGTTTTCACAATGGGAGAATATAGAATAAATTGCTTAACTAAATGACCTGAGAAAGGTACAACACACAGCGACAGGTGGAGGAGGAATTCCCCATCACTGAGCTTCACCACGTTGCTCACTAGACAGGCCATTCCTGTGTGTACGAAACTATTACCACAGGGTCCAAGGACAACAGGAAGGGAGAGAACAGAGCTCAGAAAGTTCCAGCACTTGGCAGTCTGTGCCTTAACACACCAATTACAAGAAGAGTCTTTTGTCATATGGCTATTGGAATAACATGCAAAAGCAAAGGGTGAATGCACCTGCAGCATAGAGGAAGGTAGAACTTAGACATTGGCTGAGAAGAACCAATCAAATACATAAAGAGAATGAGGGCAGAAATCTGAAGACGTAAATGATTCCAAATATTTCCTATACCTTAGACAGCCCAAGGTTATGCCTAAAGCTGTCATGTATAGTACAGATTACTTTTACAGCAAATAAAGTAATTAAAGGAAAATCATCAATATTTTGATTATACAGAAGGTTAATGCTGACAATACTGATGCCTTAATCTAAAAGAAATATCAAATGAGCATGACTAGAGGGTCTGAACAGCTCTGGAAAGACCTAGAATTCTCAGAGTAAACGAAAGCAAGAAGATAAATCCTGTAATAACATTAATACCATATTTAGAAATGGAAGCACTTCAAACTATTCGGGGGACCACAAGGATGCCGTAACGAAGTGCTATTGCAAAAATAACTCAATTTTCTACAATATCTGATCTGAGCTGCTATTGTTTGCTGTTGATGTTCAACAACTGTTGTCTCCTTGAGACAAACTCATGTGAAGACTAGCTAGATAGTAGTCCCCTTAAGTATTTTGTCTAGGCACACTCTATGACTCCACAATGGCCCAAATTCTTTTTCTACATTAACAACTGAAATTTGCTTTCCCTAAGAGGTAATGATTACCCATACCCCAGCCAAGGTAAAAACACAGGGAGGGAAAAACCCTGAAGATCTGGTGACTCACTGAAGACATTGCTCGTTTCCTCATGGGCTAAACTTATCATTTGTAGAGGAAGGAAGATCTGACAACCTTAAAGATTTTCTTCTTGCTTTGTATTTTGTAAGGGGACACATCTTAAGATTGCCCTTGCCATGCTTCGGTCCACCAGGATCAGGATTGTGTGTTGAAACACACCAGACTCGGTCAGGTTTTCTGAAGGGGGAGCATCACCCGGAGCAAAATCCCCCTATCCTGTATGCCCACTCCCAATTTATTACCAAGGATTACATAATCTCAGTTTTGTTTTTACATTCTACTGACCTTCAGGTTTTGTCTCTTTTCCCCAACATGGTGTTTTGAACCTGCTGCTTCTCAGGTTCACCATAGGGCTTTCTGCACTATTGTCTCACTTGTCCACAATCATTCTCTAACCTGAAGGTCACTTTACATTTTTGCTAACCACCAGTTCTTTACTCCCACAGCCTTACACAAGAAGCCCAAATACTGCATCCCCAGAGGACACATACTCTAGTTTTGAAGCAGTCTGAATAATCATGGGGAATTCAGATCACTTTGAAGGTCCCTTCTCCCAGCCCCAAGGAGTCTAACTCCTACTGCTAACGAAAACACTGCATAGTGAGCAAAAAACAAGCACCATTTCTGTCTCAGAAACTTTAAATCTGTAAAAGAAACAAAGTCATAGCGGAGAACTACTTCTGTGTTGCCAGCTGAGAAAAAACAAAAACCTACAGAACCACAATGACCACAGTGCATATATTCTGTGAATGTTTCTGCTGCCAACTGATCAAACACCTGACCACAGTGTCATCCTCTTATCAAGATGCTGTTTCTAAGTCAACAGATTTCTGGTGGAAAACAACTTTTATCTCTTTTTTTCAGATTCCAGGTCTCTTTTCCTCTCCTTGTCAACTTATCATCTCGAACCATGTGTTCTGCTCTTCCTGCTGCTGCCCTTGATCCTGAAAAGTAGTAAGGTAGACCCACCACATTCCTGCTGTCACTACTCCATAACCTCATTTGGCTGTCAGGTTTTGCCCATTTAAGTTCTTCAAAGACTCTGCGACAGAAGGCAAAGTCATGTTCCGGCTTAAAATTTCTTGACCGAATTTATTTTTGAGAACTTAGGAGTTCCAATTCTACAAAACTACGACAAGGCCCAAGACATATGTTCCCTTATACTGAGCTGACTCCCTCTTCAAAGCATCCACAGCTTGGCAGAACAATTCCTTGCCTTCACCCAGAAATCATTCCAGTAGAATCCATTACTCACGATACTGAGTAACTGGTGGACAAAATGGCAAATTAAATTCACATTGGTAAATGCAACATAATGCAGGGAGGAAACACCCTCCCCTCACTAGCTTTGCACAGTGGTGGGCTCCAACACTGGGTGGGCTATTGCATATTAGAGATATGAAAACTATAATTAAAAAAATTCTGCATGTTAATTCTATGCAGGCAGTCATTTAGTACTCAGAAAGCAGACAGGATTTCAGAAGCTGCTGAGGAAAAAAAGGGAACAAAAGAAAAGCTCATTATACAATGGTACTAGTTTATGGTTTATCTACATCTCTAGAGCTGGAAAGGGAACAGGAGGGAATGAGAAGGATAATAAGAGGTGTAGAATGCAAGCATTCAAACAGACTAAGAAGATTCAGCTGGGAAGGAATCTCATAAAAGTCTATAAAAATCTACAGGCATCATTGGCAAACTGAATAGGCAACAAACACACGTCACTTCTCATAATACAAGAATTACAGTATTATCAGACTTCACTTCTAAAGCAAACCAAAGGAGGTGTTTTCTTACACACAGCATGCAGTTTAACTGGATTTTTTTTTAATGACAAAAGCTTACTTACATTTTAAGAACAATTTAAAATACTGGATGGATATAAACATCTACCAACAGCTATTAAACACAAAACTATGACCCCTAATGCAGACAGTACCTGTGATGCAGATGGCCAGAAGCTGAGAGGGTATATCTGGGAAATATGTCTGCCCTATACTCACATGATAGCATATCAAGCCAAGCCAGTAGGAGAGACAAGGCAGCAAGCTAGATGGATGCTTAACCTGACCCAAAAACATCCACTCTTACATCCTTTTTCTGTCCTCTGCCTAATCTAAAAGAGCCACACCAAAGCCCAGTCACCTTGCCCTGTCCCTCATCCCTGCAGAATGCCTACATAAAAACAAACAAAGCATTACTCTACAAGAACAGATCATGACTTCAAAGGCACCTTTTGATGGCTGCAAAGATCAGTTCTCTGAAACTTCTATAAGACATTCTCCAGGCTGTCTGAAAGTCTGCTTCTGGGCAAATACAAACTACCGTACCCTCAAGTTCTAATGTTCATCTACAGGAACAAAAACTTGACAATTTGATACTTATAACCACCCTTCACCGCCTGTAACTGAAGAGCTGGCCCAGCTTCGGATCCTCCAAAACCACAGAATATAATGAAGTCACAACTTGGGGTCAGTGGATACAAGAGAACTCTTCAAACATACTTTTACATCTTGAAAACAGATTCCTGTTAAATGACAAAGCCATCGTACTGATGCGCAGTTATTATTGTTTACAGACAACTACTGTCAAGATATTCAACTTAAAATTGCTCTGGACCCTGCACAGGGTATACAGCAGGCAAAAGCTTCAGCAGACTCTTGTGGTCAGCCTGCACACTGCTTTTGTTTTGGCCTCTCTAGAACAAGGACTTCAGGAAAAACACACTCATGCAGCCTTCAGGTAGTTTCTAGGAAAAGAAGCTGATCCCTTTGGTTGTCATAATGAGACAGGAATGAAAATGTTCCTAAGGGCTTTTTTTTTTTTGTAGGAATATAATATTGTATAGGTATTAATGCCTTACCCATGTCCTGTTGATCACCTGTGTTTTGAGGGGTTTACTTTCTATTGTATTGTGCTTTATATGGTAAAAAATTATGAAGGGCTTTGTGCCCTAGTGAACTTTGGTTTTGATCAAAAACTGATACAGCATACCACTAAGAAAACAGACTGTGCAGAAAGAATTTTTTAAATTTATTATTTTAAGTGCCACTTTACTACTTCTGTCTTAAAGCAGCATGTTCTTCAGGCATCATTTCATCCTTCTAATGTGGTAACACGTGCTGCTAACTACTCAAATCTTTACATTCAGAGATCCTTCACTCTTATGATAGAACAACCTCAGTATTGCTTAAGTGCTTGTTCACGTATTTTAAATAATTGACATTTCTGATTAGTCTTGCTGAAAAGCCTGGATCCATTTCACAGGGGAAAGAAGGCCAAAGAATCTGCCATCCCAATGAATTTGGGTTTCATCCATTGTCATTTGGTACTTCAAAATTCAGGCTCTGTAATGGTTATATCACTACATTTGTTATCAGTAGCAAGACATATAACACATGGTTGGCTTTATTTGGTCTGCTTTACTACTAATAGCTAGGCAATTAAATCTAGGTGACATCCTTTCTTCCGCCCCTCCCCAAATGAACAAAACCATCATACAGATGCATTACATTCAGGATGGATATAGAGAAAACATGAGATAATTCCACCAAATGACCCAACAGGCACCTATGAAAAAATATATTTACATTTCCTATTAACAGCACTTTTTGAAACTGGATTTGAAAAGTTTTTGATTCTATGACAGGCATAGCCAGTATAGGCTTAACAACTGAAGATACAAAGCTCCTTGAGGATCACGTCTTAGCTCTCTTTTCAAGGAAAGTACATAGGTAATTTACTCCCTTAAAACAAGCTTTGGGGTTTTTTTAGTGGTTTCCTAAACTCTTCAAATGTGTGAGTTTCTGGCTTTTCAATCACAGAAGATGCTCTTATGCAAGAAGACAGGACTTCTCTTCCAGGAAAGAGGACTTGTAATGATGACAACTCTGAAAACAAAATGATCTTATCATGTGCTCAGTGTCTCAATTCACAAGAAGACCCATGTTCTTTGGGGGAGGGGGGGGGGGGG
>WKFP01013844.1:123456-214006 GCA_011057875.1 Pterocles orientalis
GGGGGGGGGGGCAGCATAATTGTGTATCACCTATTCTCTCCCTCCTTTGGGGCCATTGGCTGGGAGTGGGCTGGGCCTTTGGCCATCAGGTGGGGAGGGGTAATATCACTGTGTATCACATTGCATCTTTGCATATAGTATTATTTCTAATATTATTGTAGTTTAGTTATTAAATTGTCCTTATCTCAACCCACGGGTCCTCTTTGCCATTTACCTCTTTAATTCTCTCCCCTATCATTGGGTGGGGGAAGGGACTGTGTGAGCGGGTGTGTGTGGTTTGGCCCCCAGCCAAGGGCCAACCCATCACACTTCCCACCGCTTCCTTGCACCTCGACAGCTTTATTTGGACAGAACAGTGGCTTTCTAGTGGCAAAATTAATGGAATACAGGGATTCTGGAAAGCAAGCAAGGAACTGCAGATATCCATGAGCTGTGTTTTGGAACCCCTACGTCCAACAGGCTCTAGGTACTTAATTTCAACCTGTCTTAAAGAAAAAGCCTGTAACCAAAAAGGTTTCTCTGTTAAGCGAAACATAGGAACGTCAGTAAGGGTAAGATGAGGAGTGGAGAAAAAATTAATACCCAAATGAAGGAAAAAAATAAGTTGTAGTTAGGAACTGGTCCAACTCAAAGAAGCAGAATTGCAGTCCACAGTTTTCCTTGGTGACTTCCAACAGTCTCCACATCAGTGTGGGAAAGGGCCTTCTATTTCTTCAGGTATACTGAAATCCCACTGCCTTTTCTGCTTGACATAGTAAATTCTTGGAGTAATAGTTATTATGTCACACTTCACTGCTTCTAAATTCCATTCCTGATATAATCCAAGCGGCCTGAATAGCGTCTATTAGAATAAGTAGGATTTTATCAGCAACATGATCAAGCCCCGATTGTTTCTCAGGGCAGAGTAAGAGCTGGTAATCCTCCACAGTCCTGCCAGGAATTCCCTGAGATTTGTTGTTTGCAGCACTTGGTCTGTAAGTATGTTACTGTTAAAAGCATTGAAGCCTAGAACAACTCATGATGTTTTGTGTAATGTTATAGTCTGGTTCTTTATTAGGAAGTTTCTTTCTAGCTACTACAGTATGTTTAGGAACACATCTTGTTCCTATGGAAATCAGTGAGAATTCTGCCCTTGACTCCACACAGAGGAGGAACAGACACCCTGTCTGCAACACCAGGCATCCTGGCATAAAGTGGCAAAATCGGGTGGGCCTGCTAAGCCTCACCAGTGTGAAAAGGTCAGCCTACAAATCAAGAGACTCAAAAGGAGAAGCATGCAAGCTGTTGCTGGGGTTGCTGCACAAGCAGAGCTGAGGTGTCTCCCTGCCTTATCCCCAGAGACCATCACAGATCTGCACCTTGGCTTCCACCATGCACAGCCAGCCAGGCAGGCCTGTCAACTACTGTGCTTGGAGCATATCTCCTGCAAATGAAACAGCCTAGGCAAACCAGTCCCAACAGAAAAGCAATGCTATATTATGCCAGCTGAAGATAAAAGGCAGTTCAGAAGCATCATCTAACAGCTGAGGTGCCACCTGAACTCAACTGAGTACTCAGTGTCTCCTCTCTGTAGGCATTATATATTGACAGAGGGTACCGAGCTGTAAGTGGGAACATGCTATCTGTTTTTCCTGCTGTGTATTGATTTCTTGGGGTGGGGTGTTCCTTCTTTACATTTTGGTGAGCAGTATATGCACATCTGGGGTACCAATCAAAGCAGAAATCGATCCTCTTTCCTACAAACTGGTAGCAGATAAATTTGCCTCCACTTTTCCAGTTATCAGAATGAAAAGGAAAAGAAAAAAAAAAGTGCTTTTAATCTGAACTATTCCAAAGGCTGTACGATGCTGTTCTTAGATTTTCAAGGATTCTCCTGAGAGCAGAGGCCTCTGAAGCCTACTGGATAGTATCCAAATGCCAGAGCAAAGATATGATATGGCAAAGACAAACCCTTTGACACGTTTTTGCCGCTATCTCTAACACTAGTCAGCTTCTTTGAATCAGAATTACACCACTGATATTTGCCATCACCAGTGGAAGAACTCTTCACCATCAAGGCAAAGGCACAGAGATAATGAAGACTTCATACTGCGCAATCTATAGAGGCCAGCAAACAGCCCTGCCTTTGTTTTCATGGCCTTTGAAACTTTTGTTTAGCGTTTCTGAAGCAGTAAGGCAGTCTGGTCTGCTCACTCTCAGGTTTGATCTACTCTAACATCTGTGATTTGACTTCTGCTCTTATTGGGCTTCTGGTGACTGTTAACATCATTAACTATTATTACCCAATTCACCAGTATCTGAATAACTCTTTTGTAATGCCTATCTTCACCGAGTGACATATTTCTTCCTAAATTTTTAAATCCTTATAAAAACTTTCATGCATTCTATTCCTTTGTGCAGGAGGTCGTACTGTACTCAGTGGGACTCTGTGAGAAAGAAGATTGACTTTGCTCTTCAGACTTCCTATAGTCTGTATTGCAGTGGTGTACAAATTGATCAGTGCCAAAGCTCTACAACTACTGAACTCCATTACTGGTTTGAGCAATAAAAAGATTTGGAAGTAACTTGAATTTGGAAGTCATTGGAGCTTATGCCTTTTTTCACCTGTTTTGTACGTAAACAACACACCAAGGTCCCAAACTTCCAAAGTGACTAGAGAGTTTGTGCATGTGAACTTGCAGGTGTGAAAAATTAGGCATTTTAGAGACTTGGGAGACGTTTCTCTCCAGAATGCAATTTTTCAAAAAATAAAGTTATTTGGATTCGTTCAAATTTGGGCCCTAAGTCATTTTGAAATCCTTGTACACAGTTTTTTTAAAAATACGGCAAGTAAATGAAAGGTCAGAAAGGACCATTTCTACTTCTTTGTATTTAAGAAGTCTCACCTTCAAGAAGAATAAAATGAACAAAACATAAGAGTTTTACTTTATCTTCCAGTGATATGCAAAAATACATTCTTCGTTCTATCTTAATTTTGCCAGCTAAATTCTGATGGAAGACAGAGGTAAATCTACCATATATAACAAAAAAGAGATCACTTTAAGTCAATTTTTCATCTATCAACCTTTCACGGGAAATAGCCCTGCCTCAACCTAAAAACCCAGTTTATCAGAAAGCATTGGTATCAATTATCATAGCCATTTTGAAAAGTAAGACCAAACAAAAAAAACATAGCTGAACCAAGTACATAATATTTTGAAGTGTAAATATTTTATACTAGTTTATGAAGAACATAATTAAGCTCCCAACTGGAATAATACAAAAACAGCTCTCATACCTTCCTAACATCATTACTCATTCCTGTCAAATGAAGCTGCATGTTTTATAAACTCAAAAAGTATACTTGGAAACTCATCTGCATTTCTCCCTCCTAAAAACACTGGAAAAGGAAAAAAGAAAAAAAAAGAATCAAGATTCCACTTTGGATCTTTAGTGTTGGTTTCTGTGCTTTGTGAGCCCCTTGCTGTAAAATTGTAAAATATACATATTTTAAATTCACGATTGCCTATTTTTACACCCAGAAAACTAGTACATTCAACCTGACAGCAAGCATAGGTGTCCAGGAAAAGCAGGAATGAGCTGTTATTTACTCTCTAGTCCTCGGAGGACAGACCTGTGAAGTTTTTCTCTGAAAGCTGTTTTCTTCAAATATATTTAGCAAAAGGACTTTTAAGGAACTAGCACTAGAAGCAATTCCTCCATTACATCTTCACGCTGATGTGCAACAATCTTACTGCCTCTCAGACAGTTAACTAGTGATCACGCAAAGACCACACTGACCGATAGAGGAAAAATGTTGGCCATCATTTCTTGTTATTGTACTGAAGTAAAATTTTGCTGCTCCAACAGACAACTGTCTGGGTACAATACATGCACATAGCAACACTCTACACTGAAGATCCTACACTCCAAATAGACAAGACCTAATGATAAATAGGGGGAGGATGACTAGGGAAAAGATTAAATATGGGGGTAAAGTGACTTGTCCAGAGTACATCAGTTGCACAGAGAGGAGCTCAACCGCCTCCACTAAATATTGGTCCAGTGTCTTAGTCACCAGACCAGTTGAGGGAATTCCAGCACCAGAGAAGCAAAGAAAAGCATGTGGAAGTCTATTTCCACATGCCTGCAAAGTTTAAGCAATATGCAGCTTGAGCATATGAAGCTTAAGTATAAACACTGTTAGAAGCATTTTTGTTTATGAAAACCAGTGTACATGACATCAAGGTTAATTTGGTATAATACTGAGTAAAATACAATATAAACCAATATAATCGCCCATACCTATAGATTTAGCCTTCACGTCTATGTACTTTTTCCACTCCCTCCAACAGAACACCTTTATCAGTGACAGCTCATATACTCAGATGTCTTCTTACTATCTTAAGTGATTATTTTTCTGAAAAATAACTATAAAAGTAATACAGTCTTCTTATGAATTATCTTTCTTGCTGCCCTGTTATCAGTCTTAAAAAATAAAACAAAATTTTTCCCCCTCTTACGGCAACTAGGTTCTGAGAATTGAACTGGAATATCACCAGTAATAAAAAACTGAGCTTTGCAGGGGATGTAAACTACAGAGTAAAACTGAGACCACTTTCTCTCTAGCTGTATTGACTGTACAGCACTTAGTAAAAATCTAACAGTTTTGTATGGGAATTTAAGTCAATGACATCCAAAGGAGACAAGATGCTAAGATGTAATTTCTTTTTCTTTCTTTCTCTTCGTGGGACTGTCACTAAATTACTTCACTGGTAACTAAGGGCTGGTAATGGTCAGATGGTCCTCAATTCCCAAGAAATTTTCAGACAGATGTCTCACTACTATACTGGTACAAAAAGAGAATACAAAAGTCAAGGTCACAGGTCTTGATTCTTTAGAATATTTAACTAAAAGCTCGAAGCACCACTTGCCTACTGATAGCAGAGAACACTAATGCATTTGGAAAGAGGCATACGTTTCAGCACTGTGCTGAACTGAGCTGAGCTGGGGATAGACTCTTCATCACTGTAAGACAGATACTTATAATAGTTTATTCACGGAAAAGGAGCATTTCAAGAAAGAAGAAAAATTTTACTTCTTACTGAAGTTCCCCTCCTGTTATAACTTACTACTCCTGTCATCTAAAATGGTCACAACTGAACATCTCTCAAGCAGTATTTTGGTTTAGAACTGTCTTTTCTAAAACATTTCTTACACACTCCCAATGCTTCTCAACAGAACACTACATATGAAAATGTTTCTTGGAAAATTATGAAAACTGGTAGAACAGTTTCAGAAGTTTAACTTGACATATAGTTAAAAGCACATGCTTGCTCACTCTATCTTCCTCAAAAAAAAAAAAAGCATAAGTCCCTCTCAGGTTGCAATGCTAAGGTAAGTGAACAAGACTGTCATTCAATTTTAGTCTTTTCTTTCTTTACTATTGTATCTTCTCACTGGATGTATACTCATCATCATAGCAGATATTCCTACAAATTTTAAGAATGATAAAGGCTCTCCTTTCTACATGATCCTGATTAAGTTAACCCAGGAAAGCAGTGACTGGAAGTTGACATAAATGGGATTAGAATAAACGATTTCACCTGGATTATAACAGTACACATAATTTTAAAAGCTAACAGGACTGTGTTATGTTAAACAAAGCTTGAAGTTAAAAAGGAGGATTTTCACCTGTACCGTTAGGAAAATGGGATATGTTTACTCCTCATAACAATATATTCAGTTTTAACAGTACTCCATCTTAGAAGACGTGTTTTGCTTGATTAGTTCACAGCACTTCACAGGTACAAGTGGGCAACCTCTCCTTTTGTTGAAACCCAGTGGGATAAAAAGAAGTTAAGAAACCCATCAAGGTCACACCACAAGAAGGTGACAAAGTTACACAATAAGTCACTACTGATTCCCAGCTCTGCTGTAGCAATAAAACTACAGAGACTGCAATACAATGCCTCTCAAAGGGTTCTGCGCTGCTAAATGATACAGAACCAAAAAGATAACAAGCATCACACTTCGCAGTACCAAGGCATCTAAGGAGTACTTTGAACAAAAGGCAAGTCAAACGATATCTTAGTGTCAGCTTTACAACTAAAGGAGATAAGGCAGTAAAACCAGTACTAAGAAACCTTGTATAACTCACACACTCGCTTCGTCCCATGCATGTACCATTAATAAAGGCTGGGGAAATAACTGAGCTTTAGGGGAACATTGAATAGGGGCCACAGAATCACACAGGTTTTATTTGCTTTTCTCCTCGGTGACAAAACACAGTACTAGTACAAATACACTTAATGAAAAAAAAAGGAAAAATGAAACCGGGCAAAGAGATAACCCCACAGATTCAGAGGGGTCCTGTTGTCATGGAAACAAGTCACCACTAATGAGCTTTCCAAGACACGAGTGATTAATATCCCAGTCCTGTAAATAAATACTGATTCCAAACCCAAACACACACATCCTAAACCCACTGCCAGCAGCCTAGATAATGGGCAAACAAACCAGATAAGCCATCCCGCAGCTTGCGCTCTCCAGCGGCTCCCTCAGCCGCGCTGTTTACACCCCGCCTCGCCTTCCCTTCCCCTCACACCGGCGGGCACACAAACTTTCCCAAACGCCGGCTGCCTGCGGGCTGAGCGAGGGAGCGGCGGCGGCCTCCCGGGCAGCAACAACGCGGGCCGGGCCGGTCCCGCTGCCCCGCTCCCGTCCGGCCGGGACGCCGCTGGAACCAGGGCACGGCGCCTGCCGGTCTCCCCTTAGGGAGCGCCGGGAGCGAACAGAAAACCGCGATCCGTGACCCCTCCCCCGTCCTCCACAAACCCAACACGAACCAGCCCCTCACCTTGCGTTAAGTCGCTCTCGGGGCACGGCCACTTTGCCCAACAGTTGCACGGCGAAGTCCGAAAGGAAAAGTCGCCGCCGAGGCGGGGCCGGGGGCAGCAGCGGAGCCGGGAGCAGCGGCGGGGCCGCCGAGCTGCGGGAACAGAGCGCAGCGCTTCAGTCGGGGAGCCCGGGGACGAAGCACCAGTGCTCAGGAGCCGCCACCTTCTTCCCCATCTCCCCGCTCTGCGGTTCCCCCGTCCCCGCCTGCTTCTCCACCTTCTCCCTTCCTCCCCCCGCCTCCGCTCCAACCAGCTGCTCTCCCTCCACCTGGGGCCGGCTCGCCAGGTGCCTCCCTGCTCCCACGCACGTCCCCTCTACCACAGACGAAAAGCGGGAGCTGCCGCGCCACCACTCCCGCCACCGGCTCCGCTGTCCCGCACTCAAACTTCCCCGCCCGCTCGGCCGGGCACTCGGCTCTCCTTGCCTGCCTCTGAAGATGTTGCTGTGCGGAGCCCTGCTCCGGCTCGGTGAAGGGCAGAACCGCCCGGAGATGATCACTCACCTCAGGAGAGCCCGGCGGTGTCTACGCGGGGTAGAGGCAGCGCTGGCGGCAGCTGCGGCATCACCGCTGGAGGGGAAGCCTACCGAGTGCGCCGGGCGCGCCCCGTGCCCTCCACCTCTTCCTCCTCCCGCCGGGCTCGCTGAGGAGGGATGCGCCGCCCGGGCGCTGCCGCCACTGACCGCGCCGCTGAGGAGCCGGGCCGCCCCCCACCCGCCTGCGGGAAGAAGCACAAAGAGATGGGGCGGGGGTGGGCTGGCAGCCCAGGTGCAGCCGGAGCGGGCAGCGTGCGGTGCCGCTCTCCGGTGCCCGCGGGGCGGCTGACCCCAGTCAAGTTTAGTTTCTGTCACTAGCGAGCGGGTGGCTCAGGACCCTCTCACAGGGGCAAGGAGGAAAGAGTGCGGCGCCTTCCCGCCCCCCGAGCTCTCCCCGCCCGCCCGGGGCTCCTAAAGCGGGCCGGCGCCCCCGGGCGGGCAGCACCGAGGTGTTGGGCCCTACCCGGCCCCAGCTTCCCCCCCGCCCCGGCTCGTTACGAGGGCGGCGGGGATTAAGTGTACTTTCAATTTTAAGAGCATTACATTAATAAATAGTGATTCGGTGATTTTTAAATTACTCCGGGAGCGATGTTAAGAAGCAATCCCCCCCGGGGACGCTATAATCGGAGGGATCAAGAGCTCGGCCGCTGCGTCCTCCTGTGCGGCCGCAGAAAGAAAAAGGAGAAAAAAAAAAAAGTCTGTCTGCTTCGGATTCCTTCAGAAAATGCACGATAAGGGAGCTGCTAGGGCGGCGGCCCTACCCTCCGCACCAGTGAGTCCGTGTGTGTGTCCGCCCGGGTAGCAGCAGCCCCGGGCGCGGTGCGGGCGTGTGCAGGTAGCGCGCGGCACAGCATCACCTAGGAGCGGCGTGACGCAAGCGACAGCCCGCTGCTGGCAAGCCCCAGCCTCTGCCGGGGATTCGCGTCAGGGTTTGAGCCTTACGTCTCACTACGAATTAGAATAGCCGAGGCGAGAGAGGGACTGTCCGTTCAGCGGGAGTTTAGGCACTGGGCTAAGTGCAGGTTTCAGAGCAGTCGAAGCCTGATTGTTTAGAGCGTGACTCCAGGTGACACGCGCATGGGCAGGGAGAGCAATGGGAGCCCCCCTGGCTGCGCCCTGGGTGAGGGGCGATTCGAAAGCACGTCTGCTGCAACGGCAGAACCGGCCCCTCTAAGACAAAGACTAAAGCAACTTGGAGAGAGGAAGATGTACGCTGATGTACGGGCTCGCTTTTCTAACAATGCTTCCTCTTCTCTCTCTCCCTCCTCTTGCACTGCAGCTCCGTGGTCCAACAGGTGGTCGTGACCTCAGAGAAGACTGCTTTAAACCAATCTCTGCAAGTGATCTCTCGCATATGAATTCAAATTGTAATAAAAACTATTTTACATTTACATTTTAATGTGTATAATGTGCAAAGCAGTGAGCTCCAGAGACACTCCTTCGAGGGTGATGACTCATGCCCACCACATGTACATTATTTACTGTTTGGGGATGGAGCTGTGTTTAAATTAGGCTGCTTGATAACATAAACTAGATGTTCTAAACTGCTTCCCTATAATTATGATCTGGAGGAAGTACAGCATAATTTCTTAACCCTAGTCTCTCTCCCTGACGTGTGTTAATTCGTAGTCTTGTGTGAAACTGCATGTTTTGAATAATCAAGCAGGTGAAGTGCACTTTCTGCACAGGTGCGGCACACAGAAAGGAGTGATTGCAGACATACTTAGATCAGGCACGAATATAAACCATGACTTTCTTCACATTAGCAAATTTAGTCAGTTGTTTAAAAACTGTAAGCTGAACAATTTCAAACAGAAATCAAGGTCCCCTGTCAGCTTGTGCCAATTTCTCATAGCAGCATGACTCATTGCACAGCCACATAAAACTAGGCTACACTGTCCCATTGGGACTAGTTCTGCTACTGACACCAAATAAAACTCCTTACGACTAGGTGGGCTGCTGTTATTTTTTCATAAAATAATTACAGAGCACAGGAATGGTGGACCACCGGTTCATATTTTTTTTCTTACAAATCTGTAGTATTGATGATTCCTACATTTCCCTGAACCCTGAAAGGACAAGGGCAATAAGCTGTTCTATTCCCTTTTTTTCCTTTATTTTTTTTCCTTTTTTATTTTTTTTCTTTTTAAGCAGATGGTATCAAGATTCAAAGCCATTCTTTTGAGGTACTTGGGCTTCAGCCACTCCTTTTTTTCCTGGGCTTCTCTTTCTATTAGAGTGACACACTCTCACCCTCATCCTTTTCATTGTTGTGAGTGGCCAAAGGAAAAGCTGTGACCAGAGTCTCTTCTAAATAAGACACAACTGATTCTGTATTTCTCATGCCTACTTCCTGATGAGCAGACATTTTCAAGTGAGTGTATGTGTGAGGGGAAAGAGCAGGAGAGAGGGTGCTTGTTTTTGTTCAACTCACTTTTGAGGTGAGAAATGCTGGACTTTTACTGATTTGAGCTTTCGACTGGCTTTTGGTCAGATCCCAAACCCACAGGGCTGAAATGCAACAAATAGTAACAGGAAATGCAAATTAGGACAAGAAATTAAAATTAAATCCTGATCAGTGATTCTGCCATCCCATGCTAATGCCAGATGCAGCAACCAAATGCTTGTGTCCCAACAGCCTCATCATCATCTGCTTGATGTTGTATGGCTCCTTTGCTGTAAATATAAAATAAAACCAATCTTATATTTTATGTAGTTAGTAGACACTTCCTTTTTTTTTTCTTTTTTTTTTAATAACTGCAAGCCTTTCTGCTCTAGCACTCCTGTCTCATGGAATAAAAGCTGTTTAAAACGATGACTTCTATCACTGTGTAATCTCCAAGTACCTTGGTATGGAGAACGACACTGAACAGAAGACGAGTGATTTATGTATCACTCCTCCCTAAACCAGTGCTGGAACTGGTATTAGGACCAGGTTTGCCGGGTATTGCAGCGTTCCTGATTAAGCCTATACTACTTGAAGGTTTCAAAGTTAAAGCTCTATATAAAAATACAAAAGATGGTTAGAATCCAGGCAGTGATTGCTTGCGTAATTGTGGTGTAAAGAAGCCTTGAATGGAAATCTCATCTGGGCCTTGGGACAATACCACAGTAAATAATATAATCATGAAAAATAGCATAGAGCCACTATTGAAATTTTTCCTTCTGAAGTTAGAGGAAAGCACTATTTTAAAGTTCATGACATCTGAGTATCTGATTTACTATTACGGGCCAGCTCTGCTGGCTCACGTACCTAACTCTGCTCACATGGGAAGTCCCACTGACTTCAGTAAGGACAAGATCACACCCTAGGCTTTTGGAATTGCATGTGCTTTGACCGTCTCTATAACTGTTAACATACACACAGCTTTTTTCCTAGGCTGTGTCAGGAAATCTTAATAATGCATTATGAGCACAGAAGTATAGCACATGTCAGTATCAGATTCATTTTGAAACAGCTAATTCACCTTTCTTTGTATTTTAAATAGTTTTCATTGGACTACATTCATATTGTGGTATGAAATGCACGCTGTTTCCACATAGTGTTTGGAAAAGAGAATGTTTTCAAGCATTGTTTCAGGCATCTTTCGTAACTCGTCTTTAAATATTATCTTGGGGGAACTTGCATGGACTTTTTTTTTTTGAGGGACTTGCATGCTAACAAGGTACACCCAAGGCATTACATCCTTCCAGATGAGAAGTGTCAGCATCTGTAGTGAATTAACAATCAAAGTGCTGACTGCAAACAGGCAAGTCCAAACTCAGGTGGTTTGGACATGGCCCTGGCTACCACATGGTCCTGAAAGATTGCCAAAGATGGTTTTCAGAACTAAATGTCATGGAAATGACTGAGGGACAGGTCTTACTGTTGCTGTCCAGGCTATGTATGTATGTAAATATACATATATGTGTGCATGATTTGCAAGAAGAAACTGATATTTTAAAAATTGAGTGAGAACCAAGAACACTGGCATAGACATTACTGGAGCCATGACTTTGGAAAGGACTAACTACAGCATAAATATTTTGTTATTGTTTTAATTAGCTGGGGTTTCCAAAAAGAAAAAAAAAAATAACAGAGGTAAAATAATAGTTAATGATAGTAGTGCAAGGACATGTAGCTGTGCGATTCGCACACATAGACATGTTCATTTTCAGACCCAGATCTAGGGAAGCAGAAGAGGTCACATCCTTACACAGTGCAGATGCCTCTGCCATACTAGCTCACGGTAAAGTCTTGTGCCAATAAATCCACCTCTGAACACACACAAATGTGTGGGATTGGCATTAATCTTGTTATCAAGGAGGGAAGGACATTCACTCTGCCTCCCACAGAGCAACCTACTGTGAATTCAGGCTGCTCTCTCCTCCGTTTGATTGCTAAGCAAGCCAGACTGCAGCACCTCTTTCCCACTCACATGCACCCCAGCCAGCTGCTGCTCAGAAGGGAAAGACAGGAGGGTAACTATTTTTGTGTAAGCAAATAAAAAAATATTGGTTACTTCTTTGTGTAGACAGTGGGTTATTCTACAACACCTGACATTTAAAACCTATTAAAACTTGTCATAGGAATATTACACAATGGGTGGATTATCCCTCAATAGCTCAGTGAGGCCATCCCCAGCCTCTCTCTTCTATCTATGAGATACCTTTTGCTCTTTCACTTTCTACTGATTGCTTAAGAGAAAATGTATGATTTCCATTGTTCGCAAAAGGTTAATAGATCTGTGCTTTTAGGCTGTGTTACAATGGACTTGTAAAGCGGAGGGTGGAGAGCTGGAGCAGTGTTCCTGTCTGACATTAAAAGCAAAGGTGTCTTTATAGTTCTCTGTAAGGGGACCATTTTTTCAAAGACAACCCACCCTTCTGAATCATTCTGCGCACGGCAGAGAAGTTACCAGTTCCAAAAGAGTCAGAGTTGGATGTGACTGTTTAACTTTGTGTTGATGGAGAGAGGAGGGAGGAAGTGGAAAGAAACAGGATTTGGCTCTACAAAATCCAAGTAGGTCTTTGTGGCCACAGTGTCCAGCCAAACCCTCCAGTTATGAAAAAAAGAGATGCAGCTAGATGCCGTATTTGGACTTGGATGTGGAATCCTTAATAAGAAAAATAAAAGTCATGGAAGAACAATTGCAATATAAGTAGAGTTACCCAAAACAAATGGGAAGTGTGATGAGAAAAGAGAGCAAATGCTGGGACAAGTTTTATATTCTCCACAATTTATGGTTTAAATTATTGTAAAATGCATATCAGCTAATAGTTTTTCCACAAGCTTCATTTTGTCACTGTTCACTTTCTGTCAGAGATTATTATACAGAGTTGGATGGTTGAACAGTGGCTACATTTCATTCCAAATATGGCTATACTTAAGGGGTGGAATTGTTATCGCTGAATCGTATCTTTCACAAATTTTAAAGGAGTCTGAGATCCTTGACATGGAAAGAGCTACACAGATGTGTGATGACTACATTTTACTGGGAAATACTAAACCAAACTGGAAAGGATAGCAAATAGGGTGGGTTTTCTTGTAGCTACAGCACAAGATTCCTGGGAATATTTTTTTTTTTTTCCCCAGGCATTTGATTCTCTGGGTACTTGTGACAAGTGGAACACGTTTTACTTTAGATGTCCATAACATAAACACAAAAATATCTGGTCTCCCAGATGTGCTGTGGGACATATTGTTTGTAAAGTGTTTTTTAAGGTTCTCCAAGTGAGAAGGAATTTGTATTGTTGTGTTTTGCCTACTATAAACCAGCAGGAGCTCTCCTACAGCTAACTCCCTCACTGCGTGCTCACTTTTATGGGGTTTTGAGTGTGGTACACGTGAGAGACACATGGGACTGACTCATGTTCATATTTCTTTGTTGGCATAAGTGACCTTCCCAGGACAGATTGTTTAGAATTTTGCTGGGACTATAGATTAGCTTCAGGTTCACTGGTCTCTCTGACTCCTCTTATAGCTGTAGAACATTAAAGGATCTGGTGCAATGAGGGAGAAAAGGAAGGCTGCTTTTTTTTGAGTCAGAAAAGTATTTATTCTGATGGGTGCACAAAATGAGATTTTCTCCTAATCTCCTGGGTAATTCATTCACATAATCTCTTTGTAGGCACGTCATATTAATCCTTGTTATTACAGAGAGAACCAAAAACATTGAAAGTGTCAAAACATACTGCTCAACAGAAGAGGCCAAGATGTTGGATCTACCTACTCTTTATACTATAATAAAGATTTACATCGTTTATGTCTTAGCACTTCACTGGAATTGTTCCCTGAAGTTAGTATTCACAGGGAAAAAAAAAAAGGAAAAAAAAAAAAGAGAAAGTATTTGAATGAGAAACATACAGTGCAACATTGAACCGTGCCAGCAAAGGGGGTTTTCTACTGTATGGTAATGAACTGCAAAAGCTCGTGAAAGGGTTTTTAGTGTGAGCTGAACCCAGAGACTGAAACACACTTTGCAGACTTGCTTATGTTTTCCTTTATATTCCATCTCCATGGAATCTGTCGGTGCAGAGCAGACACACAGAGAAAATAAGCCATAAAACCATCATGCAAATAGGTTTCTCTTGCACAGTATTCCATGCTCACAAGTTTTAGATGGCCATCCTTGGGCTAGGATTTGGATAGAGTAAATGTCTCTTTACTATTAATGGGCATGGTTCATTATCAAAATCCCCTGCGTACTGATAAGTGATTACATTTAGAAGAGTATTCCATCATCCTGTTTAAATCATCCTGTAAAATTCTTTTCCTGCCTGAAATGGAAAGTGCGATGGTCACCTTCCCTGTGATGGCATGCTTCTCCTTCCCTGTACTGCTGTATCCTCTGTTCTACACCTAACTTAATGGAACCATTCACAGACACGTGTGAAAAGCCAGTGTACCGAACTGCACCACTGCTTTCACCAGGGTCTGGGTATTTTCTAGAAATTCTCATGAGGTCATACAGTGTTTTCATTTCTCTGCTATGCACTGTATTACACTCTCTTCAGTATTTTCTCCTTTGCAAACCTTTGCAAAAATGGACACACCAACGACAGGCAGTTTGGAGGACAGATATTTAGGTGTCCTTCTAAACCATCTGTGCCCATATCCTTAAAATTATTTAAGCATCAGAGTAAAACAGCTACATATCCTTGAGGATCTGGGCCACAGATGTATTAGAAAATGTTATTTTCACTTTGAAGTGCAACTTCAATACAAATTTGCTTGCTTCATGCCGCTCCTTCTCTTCTTGCTTGTTTATGCCAGACACTTTTTTTTAGTGAAAGAAGCAGAAATAGGTTACTTTGTATTTCAATCCCTTAACCATGCATTCTTGGGCCACTGCTTATTTTGAGGAAAAAAAAAATTTTTTGGGGGTGGCACACCTACATTAAGATACCAAGTATAACTGACAAAAAATGGAAAAAATTATTTTGACTGACAGGCTGGTAGCCAAACCCAGGGAAAAAGCAAGTAGAGGTGACCTGAGTACATCAAAAATTCCTGCTCTTTCTGGAAGCACAGGTTGAAACTCATCCACTTCTGTCTGAGCTAGATAAATACTGCTCTGTGTGTCTTCCTACAGGAAGGGATTAAAAGTGGGACTTCTAAAATGAAGGTCCTTTTCTGTTCAACACAAACCTAGTAAGGTGTTGTAGTTGTTTTGCTGTCCTCTGCTAAATGGTGGCTGCATGGTGTACCGTGAGTAATGACTGGTGAATTTTTTTTCAGAAAGAAATGCATTAAACAATATCACTGTCTGTAAGCAGCAATTACTAGCCATTGGTGTCATAATATCAAGCTCGTATTTCCATACTTTTCATAAAAATAGAAGATTGTTTTGCATGCTGTGTTTTGGGGAGATTTTGATTTATCTTGGCTAAAGTATTTATTTTTCGTTCTCACAGCATAAACGATATTTTGCCAGAAAGCGTAACAGTCAGTACTGAGTCATACTGAGGTTGCCTAATTCACCAAGTAATGTCCACTGTGCTGAGCTGCTCTCTGTGCATCACGAGGGAGAGCAACCTGGACTTTAGGACAGTATGTGGTAGGGGAGAAGCTCAGGGAAGGAGATAAGGTCAGGTTTTGGGTTTAGTGGCAAAGAAAGGTTGGAAGGATAAAGTGTTTCAGAGTGTCAAAAGAGAAGCGGGTAAGAAGGGGTTGCAGAAGAAAAGGGAAGAAATGTAGAAATATAGGGAGAATCAAAGCAGGAGGAAGAGAAGCAGCTCAACAAAGAACACACGGGGAACTGTAAGGAATGAAACAGTTCACTATAGGGATCTCGGGGCTCCTGTGTATAAAGCGTGTACAGAATTAGAAGGCTGGAGGTCTTGGACAATGAATGTGGTTGCTTCTTACCCAAATGCATGGTGGTATTTACATGTCAGGGTTTCTGAAATGAATGTGAGAGGAATTGTGGAGAATCCAGGTGGAACACTGTATTTGTTCTCAAATTTGTCTTCATTTTACACAGTTACAATATTTTTTTTCTGACTGTTCTTGTATTTTTATAGTACTCCTGCATTTAAAAGGATATAGTTTAATCAGTAGCTGTCACTGCTTTAATTATAATAGCAATATTCACTCCACAAAGCTATGTATATCAGGCACATCATATTGTAATCTAATATTTCGACATTCCATTTATTTGCAATATTCTTAAGAATCTTGTAAGGATTATTTAAACTGTCTCTGGTCTCCTCTGCTGCAGAATAACATTTGGCTAGATTTCTCCTGGAATTGAAGCCAGCCTGGCTGGCTTCTCTTGGGCTATTCACAGCCCAGTTAGAGATGGGAACGAGAATATAAGATTTTTCTGGGAACCTGTATCTACCTGCTCATTTTTGCTGCATAATGGTAGGAAAAAAAATCACACATTATTTTGTGCTTTTTCCTTCATGGCCAACACTTGCCCAGAGTTTGAATGGACTAGGCAGAACTGCTAAAAGAAATACAGACTCACTTGACAATGCCTGCTGTGATTGGAATCAGCCAGTAAAGACTGAGGAAGGGTCTTTTTGAATTTGTTCAAGTGGCAAACAAGAAGATAAGCACTAATAGCAGAGCCTAATAAACCTTCACATGACCAGCAACTGCATCCAACTCTTGCAGCCTTTTAAGCACATGCAGTTGTGGCGAATGTTGCATATTGACACAGAGAAAATTCCCACTAGAATTAATAGGAATTTGCCTGAACAAGGATTGAATGATTGCAGACTTGCAGCCTGGCACTACAAGCCTTTTCTCATGACAGCATCCAATTAAAATTAATTAAGTAACTCGTTCAGGATCACCCAGGGAAACGATGGGAGAGGCAGGGGGGAAACTCAGATTACATGAGTCACTGCCAAGTTCCTTGATGTTACAAAGTCAAAAATACTTAGAAAACAGAAATGCTGAAAAATAGTGAGAAATGCTAGCAATTACTTAAAGTGGGTTCCAGGCAATTTGTCTGGGGTGATCAATTTGCGTATATATCACTATTGAGGTATAAAGTCCTGCTTTCTGGCAATATTTCTAGCCTATCTCACATGTAATTCACTATTATGATTAAAATGTGAGAGTATCTTATATTTTGTAAAGGAAAAGAATTATGTCTCAACGTGGCAGGTAGACTTGATCTCTATTTTCTTCGCTCACACCACATTTCATCTCCTCTTGACATTTCAGAGCAGCCCAGAGACAATGCTCTTTTCACATGCAGCTGGCTGTGCCTTATGTTGCCCCTTGCCCAGCTCAACCAGTAAATTGTATTCTGTCTGTGACCAACCTTCCTCCTTCCTCTAGCTCACCTTCTACACTAGATGCAGCTGAAGGGAGATGACATCCCTTTGCAGGCTGGCTGAGAAAGCAGCTGTTAAATCAACTTATCATCACCTCTGGTGTTAGAGTGGCGTGAGGGGAATGGGTAGGATGTAAGGATTTGGCCTGCTATTTATAAAATAAATAAGTTTGTTTGCATGTGTTGTAAATGCCACATGGGAGTCACTAAAAACAGGAAGAGTTTCAGAAATCTAATTTGCTTTTCATTGTGTATGCTGTTTGATTACCTTGTACATTTCTTTCTGTTTGCAATAAAAATAGTTACTTTCCAGTTATTTTCATTTTAGGTCTCTCTCTAGCACTCACACACCAATATAACATTTTAATTGCAAATACTGTAAGAAATATTTATTAAAGATAGTGACTTCCTATGGATTTTATACATATATGCATCTATATCTTCCTAATGTTTTCAGTTACTATGAGGGTTTATTCTGTCTATCTTGTAGCAGGTGGCTTTTAACCAGCTCTGCGTCTCTAAGTGAGGAAGAAGAGAGGAGTAGTATATTTAATGTACTTTCTCAGAAAACTGTTCACTCAAAGTTTTTGAAGAAACATCTGAGTACTGTGCAAGAACTTCAATGTGCAGAGAAAACTCTCCTTGACTAGACACTCAGCACCACCTTGTCTGACATCCATGCAATGTAAATGATTAAATGAACTCAAGAAGAAGATCCTATAATAAAAGTGCATCCTCTCCTATTATTTTTCCAGCTGCTTCCCCTTCTCCCAGCTTACCTAACTCAAAATGAGGAGGTTGCTTGTAGTGGTCCATTATACTCCAGAATGAACAGGAGTGTCTGAACCAAAAATACAAAACATGTCAACACGTCTACAAACACCATGATGGTGCCATCCAAAGGCCTGAAGCTCAGAAGGCAATATATTTTCTTCAGTATGCTAGCTGCTTGTGGAAACAGTACAAGAGGAATTAAAAAAACCCACCCTCCCTAACATGCAGCAGAACAAATTCACACAGACCATTAATAAAGGCAAAATGGGTAAGTCCCCCATGGGACAAACACTTCTCCCAAGCTTCTTCCAGGGAGAATGTGAAGCATTTTCCTGTTAGTGCAGACACTGTTAACCTTTTCTGAAAAGGAACAAAGGCCACATTGGATTTTCACTCCCTTGAGCTGAAGTTACAGAAGTTTGTGCAAAAAAATTTAAAAAAAGGTCCCCTGATCATAAGGAAGCACCATGTTACAGAAAGAAGACCTAATAGTCTTAGCTTTCTGCTCAGCTTTATGACCAGCATTTCAAAACAACTTATATTTGCTGCTCAGAAGATATTATTTCTTTTGGAAGCCTGTCTATACTTATTAGACTCCCGTAGTAGTAACATTTGTTAAGGTAATGCAGCAGTAGGCTGGTGATTTGTGTCTGTCCACAGCGCCTGGCTTATCTTTCATGGAAGTCAGTTGCAGTGCATAAATCTGGCATAAACTTAGGACCTTTCTCACTTCTGTAAGATCAGTGATTATGATGGCATTGCCTGTGACATGGCCAGACAGTGAAGCCATCTGAACCCATGTAGCTCACAGGCCCATTTCATACAGAAGTGTGCCATTCAACTGAGAGTGTGCAAAGATACCCCAACAAGCTAGCCAGCCTTCTCTGCTCTGTGACTCTCCTTCACCTTTTGTTACTATCAGTTGGTCTCTCTGGTTTCAACGAAGTTACCTATGACATAAATCAACACAAATAAAACTAGAAGAAGGCCGCTTGATTTCTCTCTACTCCTTTGATAAACGAAGAGGTTCCATCTTTTTTTTTTTTCTCAAGTTAGCAGAATGTCATCAATTTAGGCACTTTATGCTTGATGTAAACAATCATCTAAGATGGATGGGGTCAAGAATATAGATTTTTTGGTCTTAATGTTTCTAGATCCACATGTCCAAGTGATATAACACAACATAGATCCATTGCTCTCAGCTAGTGCCTTGAGAATGGACTTTCCAATTTCAAATTCAAAGGACTGTGCTCCTTCTGCTGAAATCCGTGAGAATACTGGTTTGAACAGGTGCAGGACATAGGGTTTGAAGAGTCTGATTTTCAGAAATTCTGGGCTCCAGCTTTTCTCATGGCCCTCAGTTGAAATGGAGAAAGATAATAAATGCTGGTCCTAAGATATCAGGTCACCAATGCTTTGCATGGATCATTTGCAGTGATGGGGAAGTGGGTTTCCAACCAGTCACAACTATCGCACAGAGAGCACAAGTACCAGGCTCACATTCTACAGGCAATTCATGTTGCTGCCAACTCATCTGATGTGTATTGGCTTTCAAAGTGCATATTTTACACTGCTTGATAGGCTGCCCTGTATTTTAAGTAGCATTGTACCACAGTGTAAACCAGCAGAAAACTAAATAAGTTATGTTAAATGTTCTTTGAAATTGTTCACAGTGGTGCACAATGTAAGAGCTACAGAATAAAGTGAACAGAATATGCTACTGTCATAAAGTCAATGCATGTAACACATGCCACATTGCAACTTATAATTAACTCTGGCTGTATTTAGGGAATATGGCATGACAGTGCATGGATCATGAAGCCAAACAAAATTTGACTTGTCTTCGATTTCCTGACAAGTGTTATTTTAGCAGCAGGATACCCTATTCTCCTACTGTCTTGCTGCATTCGTAAACTGAAATCAATATTTTCAGTGTTATTTGCAGTCTAAACAATGATAGATGTTTTAATTTTGAGGTTGCTCTATTAAATTGTGTCATTAATGCGATCTTCCCCCTCTCCATCTCCCCTAAATGATATTCCTATTTTCCCTTCAAGATAAGCCTCCTGACTACATTTTCAACAATACCAGAGAAAAGGAATCTTCTATCGTTCATTACAAAATGTATTTTTAAGGTTATTTTCTTTCTTCTTTATAGTAGATACACACATAAACCTGTTTCAGAGCAGCACCAATTGACATACCGAGTTTGGAAAGATACAATTGCTAATGTAGAATCAGCAGGGAGACCTACAGGCTACACAAAATCATTATTTTTGATAAGTCATACTCACAGTTCAGTGAGTCCAGTGGTTTGTCTCTAGGAGGCACTTACGCCATGTACTTCATCTACAGGCAAATCTCATGGCTGATCTCACTCTTTTTTCTCTTGTGGTAGCTTAAATTAGAATCACAATAAAAACTGAGATGTGAAATCAAGAAACAGCCATGGCTGGTGTTGGGCCTTTCTTCCTCTGAAGAATGTACACGTTGTTCATGATAAATTCAAGTTTGTAGCTCACCTAGACTATCAAGACAACAAGCTGCTAAGTTGTCCAATTCCTTCCTTCATAAGAAAAAAAATACTTTGCCAAAAGGTCAGCTTACGAGAGTTTGGAAGAAAAAATGCTCTGTGCGTTGGCAGGCAAACATAAACCTCAGTGGCAGTCAGTGAATTGAGAGAAGGGAGAGATGCAGTTTTGTTGAAACCACAAGGTGAGCATGCAGTATTGAAAACAACTTTCCATTTTCATTCTTCTATTGTAAAACCAGTTAGAGAGAAGAAAGAAGTTGGGCTTGGTTGGTGATGCTTCAGTACGAAGGAATGGAACTTTCCTTTCACTTACAGAGACAAAATAGTATGATTTAATTAATTCACTTTCATTTGTGTAAGATGTACATGCACAGTACCTCAGCCTCTGGCATAAACTGTGTGACTTATTCTAAGAGATCATCTTTGGTGTATCATTGTCAGAGCACGGAGAGGGACATTACTCCAAGACATAGCCGATGAAGCCTTTGTGCTTGCCCAGGAAATAAGACACCAAAAAGATGTATTGGGAGAATCACCTCTCTGTCCATGCTGTCTTCTCCTATATAATATCTCTGCAATTTCTGCTGACTAGCTTTCACTAGTGTCTTCTGCCCTTAAGATCAATATGAGCCCATTAAAATGTATGGGGCTACATCTGGCAATAGAAGGAGCTTGTTAGGTCAAAGTGAAGTGAGCCCGTCACTTCTGATTGAATGGCAGTATTGCTTGAAACACTAGGCAGTGTCAAACACAATTAGTGACTCAGAAAGAGAAATACTAAATAATACAGGAGTATGAAAATAAACTGCAATATAATGCTATTACCATGTTGTCTTTTATAAGGAACATGGATTATATTAAACGAGAATCCAATTAATCCTTGACATTAAAAAAATGTTGAAAAAACCCCACTGAATTGTAAACGTGGACAACAGCACAGCTCCTTATATATTTTGAGACGCTCTGTTTATTTGAGAAAGTTGACTCTGTTCTTGACATTTGTTCTTATGTTCATGACAATAAAGCTCTGGAAATCTGTAGAGTCAGTTTCTTAATAGTGTGGCTTATAAAAAAATCCAAGAATATCCAGCCAGCTAAATAGTCCAACCAACAACATATGCCAGCTTCAGTGCAAATTGCCTATTTTAAGCTAGACCAACTGAGTGTCTGCTGCCTTGCATTTTTACTGGGCTAAACTCAAAATATTTTTTTTTCAGTAACAGAGACTGTGAAAGAAAGAATTTGGAATTACTTAATATTTTGGCTGACCAGAACAGAAGTGTTATCTTTCATTCTTTAATCCTTTCTTTTGTAAATTTAAAATAATTTTGAAGGCTAAAATTGAAAAATCTTGTTTGAAAACAATGAATTGAAGCGTATTTATATTTCCAATATTTTTTCCCTTTTTAAACTCTCAGCCAAATCAGTGAAGGATTGTGAATGTTGAACAAATACATTTTTTGGGTAAATAAATCATTAGTAAAATTTATGAGTCTGAGTCACTCCACTCTAGATACTGGATGTCATAATCTTCTAAGATAATTCTTTGATTGGAAGTATGTCTCACTTTCATTTATTTGTAAAGCACCGAGCGTATATCCAACCTTGAATTACGTAATTGATTGATGAATAATCACTAGCGTTTCTATAATTTCTACTGCAGTACAGCCTAACATCCCCATTGGATGTACCAGACTGGGTTAGACTCAGGGCAAACAAATATAATCTCCCTGTTTAGAAACACTCATAATATTAGTGCTTAAAAAAGAACAGAGTAGAAGGAGGAAACACCAAAATCTGCTTTTTAAAAGTTTGGTGCTGAGACAGAGGTAGAGTGAACGATTTCTCTCAAGTATTTATTTCTTGCAATCTTTGCAAGAAATCTGTAGAAGAGATCAGAAATGGAACCAACACCTTCTGAGGCCCTCTGTGGTGCCTTTCTACAAGACAATCCTTCCTGGAAAGAAAACAAAAACCACACTTATTATTATTTTGTCATTTTGTCATTTGCCAAACTCCAGATCTGGTGACACTGCTAGGCCAAGGATCACCTCTGGCTTCATGAGCGTGTTGCTCAGATGCTGGTGCAGAACAGGGAGAGAGTCTTCAGCCTCAAATGAACTGAGTGGTTTTATCATTGTAATTTGCTATGTGTACTGTTATATTGTCCCTGAGTCTAAGCCACAGACCCCAATCAGGCTATGGTAGGCACTTTACAATCCCAGACCAAATAAAATAGCACTTTTCTCAAAAAGCTCATAGTTTAAGCACTGCTGGTACCTCCAGTACCTGAAGTGCTTATGACTGCAAATGAAATCAGGAGTGTATAGCCATGATATATGTGTGGCTTATTTTTATAAATAATGACGGGCTGAGAGGTGTATGAGGATCTGAGTTTTAATATGCTGATGAAAGGTTCTGTGTTTATATTATCATAAAAGGAAATCTCTTTGGAAAACATTTATCATATCAAGTTCTTTTTTTGTGTTTGGAATATTATGTTCTTTGGGAGACTTCAAGTATTGATTTGCAATAAAATTTCAAGGAAGAAAGACACAAAGGGAGGAGAAAAAATCTTTTTTAAAAGAGAAATTACATGGAAATATGAAAGGAAGGAATGCTATTTGTCTTCTAACTGGTATGCAGATGAAATGGATATACTTGTCTTTAAGAATATTTATTTGCTAAAAGGAATCCAGCTATTTATGAGAAAAAGAAAAATAAAATAATATAACAAAAATGCAGGAAAAGTGATTTAGCTAAATTCTTACCTTTCATTTTAATGAACAATAAAATAATCTAGTGAGATAACCATCTTTGGATTCTGAATCCAAGGATCTCCTTCCCTCCCAAAAAAAATTTGAAATTGTTGCTGGCAGCACAGTTTGTGTATAAATAAATTTAAATTAGAACAAGTTTAGCTCTTTCTGAAGCAAACTAACTTTTATTCTCTTTATTTACTATCATTAGATAATGATACTGAGCCGGGCCATATCACCCACAGAGTTACACAGAGAAATTGTGTTGAAAAACTGTTTCAAGAGAGCAGATACTGTTCTGTTAGGTAGCACGGCACACTTTATGCAACAGCTTACTTATGCACCAACTGTATCTCACTAGTAGAACAGGAACTGCAGCAAGAGACATATTTCAGTACAACAAAAGCCTTTTTTGAGGAAGAAGCAGGAGACCGGTCCATGTAATTAATATTTGATGCCACAGATCAACTTTGTTTACAGTTTTTATAAATGCTTTGTGGAAAGTTTCTTGCTCATTGAGCATTAAAAGGGCAGTAGCATTTTACACAAATGGACAGGAAAAACCCTTCACTTTCCATTACTCTAGCAAAGACTGGTTACTTTCCCATTGGAAGTTTCTCTATGTGATTGCAACAGAGCACTTAGGTTTCTACAGAAGAGAAGAAAGTGAATGAGATAGGAGCTTTGGAATAGCCAGGGTTTGAAAGAGTTTACAATATCCTGTTCAACTTCCGTTAAAACCCCTGATGTTGGTCATTCTAAAACATAAAAGTAACTTAACAATAAATTTGCCATTTTCACCTCACTTATCTGAATGCACATTTGTCTGCTGTTATAGAAAAAGTGTTTTAAGGAAAATGCTTTAAGAGCTCATTGGTGATCAGTTCACCCCACTGCAATAATCACTGGGTTTCAATCTGTATTCACAGTGGTTAAGAGATTTCAAAGAAAGTTTTCAGAATGTAGGCAGGCATGCAGGCTGTATGCTTGAAACCATCACTATAACAGTCTGTACCACCATTTGTTTTGAATGAGGTAGGTATAGCTGATTCTTCCGTGGGCCAAGTGATAAACTAAATGACATCCTGAGGTCTTTTTGCAGCTCTATTTTTGTGATTTACGATTAGTCTTTACTGGTGAGTCTTCCTTCCGGGAGCTGTACAAGAACATGTGTTTCTCTTGGTGTTCACACACAATTCCAAAGCATGCTAAGAGGAGCTGGCATTACTCCCGGGCCATGGCTGAGCTGCTGTCAAGGCCTTCCAGCTGAAGCCGGGTAAAGACAAGTCGGCACTAGAATAGCAGACATTTGGAGAATACCAAGTTGCTGAGAAACAGTGGAAAAGCTGGAAAAAAACAGAACTGCTCTCTTCAGCGTGAGACAGAACACCATAGTTCCAGTCACTTAAGATTATTGTTCAGGATATCGTCATCCTGGCTGTACTCACAGTTGGACAAACATTCCTTGCTCCCTAAGCTCACTTTGTGATTTGAGGGATAAAAAGACTGCTCACTCTTTCTGTCCCAGCTTTATGCTCAGTACATGGCTGAGAACTGTGAGCATCCGCACACAGCTATGAGGCAATCAGAGCTGCTCCTGTTTTTTTATGGCTTTCTAGGAGATTATTTTTCTGTTGATGGGTTGGAGTTGTAACACACAACACCATGTAGACATGCCTTAGCTGTCTCCAAATTAACCAATAAAGTGTCCAAATACCAGGCTAAGGAAACTACCTTGCTTGTAGCACAAAGACAGGTATCTGTTTCAGGTATCTCTTTATACAACTGCACTGATACATATCAACTTATGCAATGAACAGTCAAGGTTGAGATCTACTGACCTTGTGTTGGGGTTCACTGTTAAACTGAGTCTGTGTCCCATTTCATGGCAGGTTACTTCTGGGATGAAAAGTCACTACGACACATTAAAAAAGTTTATTTTGAAGGGACTGGACTGGACCCTAACATGGTCTTCCCAGATAACTGTTACAGTATGACCACCAGTATTTATATGAAAACCTGTGCCAGTTGGTGCTTTGTGACAATCTCAAGAGAAATAGCCGATATCAGTGAAGTAATGGAGATGACCCCCAGTGTATATATCTGAGGATACTCAAACAGGAGTCTTCTCATCTGCAAAATGAAAATACTTAAACATTCCAGACAAAAGAAACATGAGCCTCACTGAGAAAAATCCCTTTTCGATAAACAACCTATGAAAACACCGCACAAAGTATATATGAAACCTCCCTTCATAAAGTGAAAACTGAATTGGTAAATTTTTAAGAAATAGCATTTAACTCTCATACTCCTTGTGTGGATATTGCCAAAATGGAGAACTCAAAGCTGCTGTTGTTCATGTATGAAATTCTTGAGAAGAATAGCAAAATTCATAACAATGATTTCTAGAGTTCTTCTGCCTGAGATAGAAGCAATATTATAAATTTTTACGTTTCCAAAAGGAAAGCTACAGTAACTGCTTGTCTCTGTGTGTATTACAAGTAAGAATTGTCAAGTGCTCAGTTTTAAGAATCACATTCCATTAGATTGCTTACAGGAAACCTCATTTATGCATCTGCTTTTTCTTTCGTAGGAAACTGCAAAATTAAGTTATCATGACAACGGTTTATTGTGTACAAAATTAGCTCCATTACTACATTAGAAAAGAATTCCAATAGAAACAGATATAACAATAGTATGGCAAATAAAATCCTTATGGGTCCTTCTTCCTTAGAAGAAGGAAGTACTTAGAAAATGAAAAATGATTAGCCACATATTATAGCAGGACCTGTGCTGTTAGCTGTATAGTGCAAAATGTTGACTTTATGTAGTATTATGTATGCTCTATTCTGCCTTTTAAACTACTTCTGTTTTATCCTGATAATGTTCTTTGTATATGAAAACTAAATGGAGGATCCCGAGCATCTGCCCTTTATTTTTGTTTATTGTTGAATTTAGTTTTATATTTGTGTCACAACAGCTGTGACACAGTTTCTGTGGATTAGAAGTTTGAAAGAGCCGATTACTTTTCACAACACATGCACATAATAAATCTCTAAAAAGATACAATGTACAAGGATAGTAAGTTCTGTTCCTACCTAACTCAAGGCCTTGACAAGTTAGACACTTAGCTGATGTGCTTAAATTAGAAACAAGGTCATGTTAGGCTTCCTACATAGTTAATTCATGCTTCCTGAGGGAGATGCAGCCCACCTATGATACAAATCACCTGCTGGAGGTGCCTGGTATTCTTCATTGACTGCAAAGGGACCCTGCGGTGACCTTGATCCAAATATAGATTCTTTAGCTAGGTGATTGAAGTTAGTTTAAAGGAATCCAGGACTCTCCAGATAGTTAGGTAAGTTTAGATTAGAGAGGGAAAAAAGGCAAGATGAAATGGGAAAGCATGCTGAGTTTAAAGAACCCAAGCCCACTTGGTATTTGAACTTTTGATAAGAAAAAAGCTCCAACACCTTACAGAAGAATTTCTGTCCCTCATTCTTGATGTCCCATTTTGCCCTCTGACCTTCCATCCCAGAAAAGAACCCAAGCCAAAAATAAACACATCACTCTCCCACTCTGCTGAGATGGTTACTTGCTCAGGAACACAAGACCACCTGTCCTGGATCAGACCAAAGGTCCACCTCTGCCAGTACCTGGTCTCTAATGATAGCCAGAACTACATGTCTATGGGGGAACACAAGTGTTGGAAAAAACATGGTGTGACATTTCCCCGCAATATTCTTACAATTTCTAACTGTCTGTGGCTCAGGGGCATCTTTTGTAGTTAACAACCTTCAGTTGCATTTCTCTGATATTAACCTGTCAAATGTCCTCTTTAAGCTGTGTAAAATGCTGTCACCCACAACTTCCTGGGGCAAGGAATTCCACTGCTGCACTGCAGGTTGTTTTAAGGCTTCCCTTGGTTTCTTCTGATTTTGTGGTGTTTTCTGTACTGTATCCTTTTGTACTCAGCACCAGGAATCCTTGACAGTCCTTCCCTCCTTTGAAACCTCTGAAGGGTGAGGAGGTTACTACTTGGTCCAAGCTTACACGTGACTGGAAGACTTGGGGAACAGTGCCTCCTTTTTCTCTCTTTCCAGAACCAAGAAGACAGAACTGCCCAGCTAGAAGAAGCACCTAAGCACAAAAAGCCTCATAAACACCAGTGCTGTGGAAGAATGACATCAAGGGAAGAATACTGACAATGGATCAAGTGCAAGAGCTTTGTAGCTAGCTGAAGAGAAACACTGAGAGATATGTTAAATCTGGCATATGGGAGAACTTTCAAAAAGGTAATTCTGCAATTGTGAGAGTTCCTGAGAGGACAGAGAGAAGTAGCTTCTGAAACTATGCCCTCCAACCCTCCTCCGCCCCGAAGTTTTTACCCTGTTGGATAAAAATAAAATCAATTTTGATAGGCTACTCTCTTCTAAACCAACACGCAATGCTAAACCTCAGGAAGTGATCGGAACATTTTTCAAATTCCCCTTAAAACAAAACAAAAAAAAAGAATGCAGTTGGCCCGTGATAAAAAAAGAAACTATGTTAGAGAACACAGTGTATTAAGAGGGTATTAAGACAATTATTTTTTAAGATTTAGACAAAAGACAAGCAAGAAGGGAGATCAGACTTTTCAAGGAAATATGCTAAGCAGGGGAGAACATGTTTCTCCATGAACATTTCAGCCCAGCTTTAATTCAAAGTTGGTTACAAAGTGAATCCTTTGCAGAAACCAGAAAAAGTTTTAAAAGTTTTACTAATTTTTTTGTTTGTTTCACACCAAGTTCCTTCTAGTTGTTACAATTGTCTACCCTACTTGTATATAAAAACTTAACCAGTGGCTATGACTACTACATCTAGTAACCTTTTCCTCTCCAAAAGTATGCTTTATTGTCTCCTGGAATAGGTATAGCATGTTTACTACATGGCTGAATGTAAAATGGTCCCAAAAGAGTGTGAAAGGAGTATCGAATTCCACAAGGTTCTTAGGGGAATTGAATATTGGTACGAAGGATGCATTTAAAACTTTTTATCAGTCACATGAGGTGTCTGGTTCCTCCAGCTGTGGCAGGGAGTTAACGACATGTTGGCAGGCACACCTAACTGGACAGATCAATACAGGTAATTTGTTTGCAGATAGTATCATGTTATCTAAGCACTGAAGTATACCAGAGAGATGGTTTCCCTGCAGGAGAGCACTAACTTTGCTTTTGAAAAGGAATGCCTGAAGAAACCCCCTCTGTGTCATCCTTTCTTTTTTTTTGGAGTCCACAGAGGCTTGCGAGTCCGTGTGTTGGAAGGATAGAAGAAAGACATTTTTGCAAAATGGCACAATGTGATGTGTGAATAACCTGGATGATGCACTGATGGGGGGGGGGGGGGGGGGGGTGAAAGGAAATAAAGCTAATACAGTTTGCTGAGGTATGGAGTGCATTGACGATAATGATCTCCAGTGCATTGACGATAACTTCCTGATGCAAATGGTGGATGAGCTGACTAGGAGAGGAGCGATGCTAGATCTTACTCTCACGAATAAGGAGGGTCTGGTTGAAGAGGTGAAGGTTGAGGGCAGCCTTGGTTGCAGTGACCATGAGGTGGTGGAGTTCAGGATCTCATGTGGCCGTAATAGAATTCAGAGCAGAATAGCAACGCTGGACTCCAGTAGGGCCAACTTCGGCCTTTTCAAGCAGTTGCTAGGGGAAATCCTGTGGGACAGGGTACTTGAAGGTAAAGGGGCCAAAGATAGTTGGTTAGCGTTCAAAGAGTGCTTCTTCCAAGCTCAAGATCAGTGCATCCCAATAGGTAGGAAGTCAAGGAAGGGTGCCAGGAGACCTGCATGGTTAAACAGGGATCTGCTGGGCAAACTCAACTGTAAAAGGAGGTTCTACAGATCACTGAAGGAGGGGCTGGCCACTTGGGAGGAATATAAGAATGTTGTCAGAGAGTGTAGGGAGGCAACTAGGAAAGCTAAGGCCTCCTTAGAATTAAACCTTGCTAGAGGGTTCAAGGATAATAGAAAGGGCTTCTTCAAATACATTGCAGATAAGGCTAACACCAGAGGCAATGTAGGCCCACTGATCAATGAGGTGGGTGCTCTGGTGACAGAAGATACAGAGAAGGCAGAGTTACTGAATGCCTTCTTTGTCTCTGTCTATACTGCCGGAGGCTTTCCTGAAGAGTCCCGTACCCCTGAAGCCCCAGAGGAAGTCAGGACAAAGGAGGAGTTCGCTCTGGTAGATGAAGACTGGGTTAAGGATCAGTTAAGTAATCTGGACACCCATAAATCCATGGGTCCTGACGGGATTGCACCCGCGGGTGCTGAGGGAGATGGCGGAAGTCATTGCTAGACCACTCTCCATAATATTTGGCAAGTCATGGGAAACGGGGGAGGTGCCTGAGGACTGGAGGAAAGCGAATGTCACACCAGTCTTCAAAAAGGGCAAGAAGGAGGACCTGGATAACTATAGACTGGTCAGCCTCACCTCCATCCCTGGAAAGGTGATGGATCAACTTATTCTTGATGCTGTCTCTAGGCATATCAGGGATAACAAAGTCATTAGAGGCAGTCAACATGGCTTCACCAAGGGGAAGTCATGCTTGACCAAACTGATAGCCTTTTATGAGGACATTACCAGGTGGATAGATGATGGTAAAGCAGTAGACGTGGTCTATCTCGATTTCAGAAAATCATTTGACACCGTCTCCCACAGTATCCTCGCGGCTAAACTGAGGAAATGCAATCTGGATGATCGGGTAGTGAGATGGATTGTGAACTGGCTGGAGAAAAGAAGCCAGAGAGTTGTGGTGAATGGGATGGAGTCTAGTTGGAGGCCTGTATGTATTGGAGTCCCCCAGGGTTCGGTATTGGGACCAGTGCTATTCAATATATTCATCAATGACTTGAATGAGGGAATAGAGTGCACCCTCAGCAAGTTTGCTGATGATACGAAACTGGGAGGAGTGGCTGACACGCCAGAAGGCTGTGCTTCCATCCAGCGAGACCTAGACAGGCTGGAGATTTGGGTGGGGAAAAAGTTAATGCAATTTAACAAGGGCAAGTGTAGAGTCTTGCATCTGGGCAAGAACACCACCAAGTTCCAGTATAAGTTGGGTACTGACCTGTTGGAGAGTAGTGTAGGGGAGAGGGAGCTGGGGGTCCTGGTGGACAGCAGGATGACCATGAGCCAGCACTGTGCTCTCGTGGCCAAGAAGGCCAATGGCATCCTGGGGTGTATCAGAATACAGGTGGTCAGTAGGTCGAGAGAGGTTCTCCTCTCCCTCTACTCTGCCCTGGTGAGATCTCATCTGGAATATTGTGTCCAGTTCTGGGCCCCTCAGTTCAAGAGGGACAGGGAACTGCTGGAGAGAGTGCAGCGCAGAGCCATGAAGATGATGAAGGGAATGGAGCATCTCCCTTATGAGGAAAGGCTGAGGGCGCTGGGTCTCTTTAGCTTGGAAAAGAGGAGACTGAGGGTTGACCTTATTAACGTTTATAAATATGTGAAGGGTGAGTGTCAGGAGGATGGAGCCAGGCTCTTCTCTGTGACATCCAGTGATAGGACAAGGGGCAATGGTTCAAGCTGGAACATAGGAGGTTCCACTTGAATATGAGAAAGAACTTCTTTATGGTGAGGGTGACAGAGCACTGGAACAGGCTGCCCAGAGAGGTTGTGGAGTCTCCTTCTCTGGAGACATTCAAAGCCCGCCTGGATGCGTTCTTGTGTGATCTGATCTAGGTGTTCCTGCTCCGGCAGGGGGATTGGACTAGATGATCTTTCAAGGTCCCTTCCAATCCCTAACATTCTGTGATTCTGTGATTCTGTGAGTACTGTGATTTCTATCCATCTAGAGCTCTTCACAGAATCACATCCTTGTCTTTCTTTCATTACCTTTGGTTATTTAGCCTAGAATGCTCCCCACCCTTTGCTTCTGTTAGTCCTCTCTCTTCCATAGGCCCAGTCCCTTTCCCTGTTTTTCCACCTCATCTCACTTGGGATCTGAAGTTCCCTGTCCCTATTTTCTAGTCAGAGCTCCTCAAAAATGCTCACACCTTGAGTACAACAGTGTGGCACATGAAATGTACTAACAGCAGCCTTAATACAAAAGTTTATGATTTCTGGCAATAGGCTTATTTTTCTTCAGTCATTTCTATCTGCCTTTTATAAAGAAAGGAAATAATCTTTGCATGTAAAGTCTCATTGTGACGAGCTCCCACAGTACCAAATACCTTAGTTCAAGCCCATGTCTCTGTTACAAGTACTTATGTCCTGTATTTGGCAAATGTTATGAGACAGCAAAAATAGGAAGGAATATTTTGAAAACAGTTTAAAATTACCAATTTTTCTAAGTCTGCATTCTCCATGTTGCTACAAAGTGCTTGCTGTCCTTCTGTGAGAGAAGTACCAAATGATCAGAGAAGGTGCTAAGTGTTGGAAAAACTCCTGACCAGGATGTCACATCTTCTCATCATGTCCTACCCTGCCTCCATCTCAAACAAGGGTTAGTTCATTTGTTTGAGATGATAAGTACTGCTTTTTCATTGCAATGTGATATTAACAGATTAATTAAGAGGTATTACCAAATATCAAGGAGTGGCAAGGTCAGGCTGCAGGGAGCTGAGGGCAACTACAAGACAGTTTGGGGCAAAGTCCTTCCCAGCAAGGGATCAGACCCATAGTGTAAGGGGAGCTGAAAGGGTCTGCTGATGTTAACTGGGGTCAGCCAAGAGTCCCATGGTTTCCAGACATGTCCACAATAACTGGGCAGCCCCATGGCACCAAGCCAGGAAGTCAAGACATGACAATAAAGTCAGGATCAGCAAGGTGCATGGCCAGACAGGGAATTCCTGCAGTATAGCTCCAACAAGGTCCTAGACTGAGGCTTGAGCTAAGTTTGGTTCCCAAGCTAGGGAAGAAGCCCCCAACAAGGCTTCTCACAGCTCTTTCTCCCAAGCTAGTGGCTTTGTGAGCAGCCTGACCCAACATCACCTGCCGGTGTCACATCAGCTAAAACCGTGGGGTGAGAAAAGAGCTTGCAGACCTTGGTGGTGCTCTCAGGGCCGTGACATCAAGGTAAAAATGGATCTAACAGATCATTGCTGATTTGTATGCGTGTTGTGTAGAAGCCTTTCCAGCTTTTTTTTTTCAAATATCTATTCCTTTTATATATATATATATATATATATATATATATAAAATTACACACGTGGGTGTTGTGGTTGCTTTGGTACTTTGATTCCCTTTATGGTCACATCTGCCCCTGAATTCATAAACCAGACAAAACTACAATGGTGGTGGAATTACCTTTCAAAGATGTACGTGCATGTAATACCTAGAAGTTCCTATATCCAATAGATGGAAATTTTTTCATACTTTTGCTGTTATCTGGGTTCTGTTCTCGTGGAGATTTCTTTCTGCTTTGCAAGGGCTTGTTAATTTTCCAGCTGCCTCCTATACTGCTGTTTTCTCTGATCGAGTATGCTCGTAATGCTATGAACAGAAACACATCCAAAGAACAGGCACTCTGGGGACTATACACTTCTGTTACATACATATTTCAAACATTTTATGGAGTAAAATAAACCTGCTAGTGAAAACTAAAGAAGCAATCTCCCTTCAACCTGTGACACTTAGACTACCAGATATGCCCTACCGAAAAGTTAAATTAGTGTTATAGAGAAATTTTAAGAGACTTTGAGAAAAAAAAATACAAATTATTGTGATCTAACTGACATTGCGGCTCTGTTTCCAGATATGTAGCAAGCTCTGGCTAGCAGCAATATGATTTCCAAAACCTACATTTGTGTCAGGCTGAATTCCCCTTTTAGGGACAGGAATTATTTCTGGGACTTAGTTGAAAAAGCAGACATTTTTCAGCTGATTAAGGTTGAAAGGCCAGATTAAACAGATCTTTTGGGTAGAATAGTAGTCCCCTACAACAAGAAATGGTGAATTATTAACATTGTCCAAAGATTTCAAATTGAATGAAAGAATCTTTTCAATTCTCAGAACACAAGGCCTCACGGGATATGAGCACACCAGTGTGGTGGGGCTACTTATTCAAAAGTTGCCAGGAACTCTGGTAGCACAGCACAGAAGCTTTCATCATTGTATGAGAGGGCAGTATGTCAAGAATTTGAAAGTAGGGAATGCCTGGAGGACATTGTCACAGAGATCTTCACACCATTCCTTAAACTTTTTTTCTTAAAAGGTACTTGGGCAGTTTAAGAGTTATTTTTGGAGAGCAACATCAAGGAAGGCCATAATATTGTGCTCCCTGACTAAAGCAGGGGTGCCATGCTATGTTGTAACTTCAAATTGAGAACTCTTTTCAACAGTGCTGGCAGATGACTGGTTAGAAACTGATACAGACAGAATGAGACCTAGCAATGAGCCTGAAAATGCGTTTGGGCTCCATTTTGCATCCAAATCAAATTGAATTTGTTAAAAACTTTGACAGCCATTGACAACTTATTTGTACCACTGCATGCAGCCCAGTGATCATGATGAGACATTTTAGGCTTACATGGAGAAAAGAAGGTTTATCTTTCACCGTCTAGAAACTTTTGGGTTTCAGCCTGTGTTTAATTCCAGCATTCAGACCTTGTATTATCTTCAGCTTCTCACTTCATGAGCTAAAGAGTCTCTGACACTTTCATTATCTTCAGAGGAATTAAGCCATCATCACATTATTCCTTCTGATTTGCTTCTGAAGCAAAAACCTGGAGAGTTCATCTGGACAGCAGACACTACAGAGTCATCCAATGGGGCATAAATTAATAGTATATACTGATTAATCCCCCATGGTACATATATCCAACTCTCCAAACTAGAAATTCAGTACTATTATCACTTCATTCCCAAAATGAGTCAATATTTGAGTCTGAAATTAATTGGGAAAAAATGTGAATTGTTGGAAAGCTCCCAGCAGCTATGTAATGGAGAATCTCTCTCAAAGGAGTCTCCACTGGGAAATGAATGCAATTAAGGTCCAAGGTAATAAACTGTCAAGAAATTTTAACTAGCTAGAGAAGCCTTATTTAAACTCTCATTTTCTCCAGGTGAACTGGGAGTGTCATCTGTCCCTGAGCTGCTGGAGAAAGATTTTTAAGTACAAAAATGAATATTGTACATAAATATATCTGCATTTTTTGTTGCCTCTATGTATATACTCTCCTAACTTATTAAAAATAAATTAATAATATTTGTAGAGGTCTCCTGTGTGATTCCAGTTAGCACTCTCTCTATTGTTTGAAGGAATCCAAATTATTGTAGGCAAAGTGGCAAATGTGTTCTCGCTTTTCCAATGTTAAATAGTGTTCTGAATTGCTGCCTTTACTACTGTAGCAATAATTAAAATTAAGAAACTAGTTCAGATAGCACTGGACTGTCACCAGTCCCAGAGCACCCTACAACACTTTGCTAATGAACAACTGCACCAGCCTGAAGCTCTTTATGAAAGCAGGTCACCCCTTGAAAGGGTCCCAGTGGCAGAGTGTATGGTGTAATAAGAGGCTTTTTCACAGCTCGTAGACAGCTTCATACGAAGCTATAAATATCAAATTTATCAGACACACTATGGAGTTTGATCTGACAAAGGCCTTTTTCTCTAATGCCTAAGAGTCCCATAACAAAAAAACGTGGTAAATATGGCCCAGGACTGTCCAGCAGTCAGGCAGCTGAAGGAACAGAGAGACCCAAGAATTAAAGTGGTCTTTAGTAGACAAACTGCTGCCAAAAAGTCACATTCACTATGTTTATTTGCTGAAATGTATTACATCAGGCCACAATGACTTTGGGTGTCAATGGCTGCAGAGATCATGCCTATATCAAGTGTATGAATTTACAGGAAACAGAGAAACAAGCCTGAGCCCAGAATAGAAAAAAGGGTGTTTGGCTGCTCTGAAGGAACAGCACAGAAAGAGCAGCTTTCCACCCTAGAGAGCCATGAGACAAATTCAAAAACACTTGGAGCATGCAACTAGATACAATTGTTTAAGAACCACTAAGACTGCTGAAGGAATTTCAGCCCTCCATTTCCCCCCCTGCCCTTGATTCATTCCCTTCCCTATTATGCACATCTCCTCTTATTTTATAACTGCTCACTCTAAATGTGTTATGTCTATGCTGTATTGTCTGGCCTTGTATTGTCTGCAGCTTTGACAAGCTTTAAAATTGCCTAATTGCATAGTTCTATCTGAGATCTTGGGAAGCATGCAGCATTTGGGAACATGCAAAAAAAAAAACCCAGTACTTTTCATTTGTTTTTCTGATTTTGTAGAAAAAAATATTATTAAGGCTTTCCCAAATAGGCTTGAATAAAAGCTCTTTGAAGAGAATGTGATGAACCTTGTTTGTAATTTTTAAAAATTAGCGTATGCTTTTACACTGCTGTCACCAGGAGATGCTTTGTTTCTGCTGAATGTGATGGGGAACAGTGAGTAACAGCGTAAACAAGCAGCATGGCAAAGGCTGGTGCTGGAACAGAGAGGCAAGCACAGCTCTGATTCTGCAGGAGAACCTGTACAAGGAGGGAGCTATATTTGAAAGTAACAAGAGAAAGAAGACTTAAAAAAAAAAAAAAAAAAGGGCGAGAAGTTGCATGTGCCTGGAAGCAGTGGGATAAGTGCCAGGTAGAGACTAAAGACAATAGCACTAGAGTAAGAACTGAGAAGAGAAGCTGCTAGCTTGCAAACAAGATCACAGGAGTCAGAAGTTTTGGGGAGGACAATGCTCTGGAAACTGTGTGACTGAACGAAGGGAAGATTGAGAGTGTGCGATGGCCAGCACAGTGCAGAATGTAACAGACAAAGTCCCCGTGTAAAAATAGATGGGTTAGGGGAACAGAAATAGAATTGATGGTTTGGATGAAAGATAAAGTCAGGCCAAAGTGCACAGTTAAGGAATCCACAGGAGATTTTGCCAACCCAGTGGCTTATAAATCTGAGATTGAAAAAAAATTTCTGCATATTTAAAGTCACGTATGTGGCAAGAAAAAGTTTATTGTCAAATTAACCATGGAAATGTATTCTAGAGCAGGAATTCCTAAGTCTTCTGCGCTGTGAAGCCTCTCAACCATCTGAATTCCTTGTGGGTCAGCATATGAACTGAAAACATACTTTATCTGAATATGAAATTATTTCCTAGACCCCTTACTGTTGCCCCATGGACCAGTAGTTTGAGAATGAAACCATTTTTAGATATTCCAGAGGACATGAGACTGAAGGAAGAGGTGACAGCAGAAGCTGGGCAGTAAGTCTGGCATAAGGAGAGGTGACTGCATCCTGTCAGGGGGAAGATCTGGGACTAGAAACATGGGGAAGAGATGAAGGCTGCATAGTGGGCTATTTTGATCAGAGAAACTGAGCTGGGAGGCCTAAAATACATAAAAAGGACAAGGAACAAGTGTTTGGGAAAGCTGGGTCTAGATCAGAGACAGGTAGGAACAGCTCAAAATACAGTTGGTTTGTCTGCATCTCAATATTGATGCCAACAAACAAGATATTGCATTGAAAACTCCATATTTGGTAATGAAACATGCTGAGTCAGTAACTTTATATCTTTGATTATTCTCTTGGATACATTCTTTCAGTATTTTCATTTGGATATTTTACCGAAATTAACTATACCAAAGCAGGTTTTAAGAAAGTACTCGCAGCAAATCCAAGACCATTTTCCAAGTTTTCCCCCTTAAAAACGTCAAAGCATTTGGATGTTTGTGTTAGTGTTATACTGAGAATGGTATGCTCACACTGTGCTGGGAATGACAGCCCTGAGAGGGCACTGGCTGGCAGACAGATTTGCACTTGGTATATCTCTAGTATGAGTTGAGGGTCTGGTTTATGCTTTGCATCTATTTTTCTTCTTCCCAGATCTGTGTTATTATTGAAGTTCCTTTTAGAGTGCTTACAGAAAACTACAACTCAGGACAATGAAGTAGAGAGCACCATAGACAAATAATGCATTATATATTACAGAAAAGATTCATCAAAATCTGGCACTGTGAAATGAGAATTCTAGCATTGCCCTACAGTACAGTTATGAAATAATAAGTATGTACAAAATTAGGTGCTATATAGATGTATAAATTACTCTAGATCAAATGGGTGTGAAAGGCCTCACTGCTACAAATTTTTCTTTAGTTTAGTTGTCCCCACGCTCCTACTGAATTTCTGACTGATTGGTATGCAGGACACATGACACCAAAGAGCAAAACACTAGCAGCAGCATTACGGTAGCTGTAACTGTCTACGGCTACCAGCCAGGTAAAGTCTTCAGGGAACAGTAATAGCTTTATTAAAATAATGGGCATATTTGGGGAAAAAAGCCTAGACAAAATCATAGATACCCATTGGGGTTTTTTTATATATATCTGTCATAGATGTAAATTTGCGATTTTCAGATAAGACATTAGGAATTGGGGATACGCAAGTCTGAACTTTTCCTTTCTTGCTGCCTTTTGAAGGTATTAACCAAAATCAATCACATATGTAAGAAACACATATGAATTCTGGATAGGAAAACAAATCTCAGTTCACTAAAGGAAAAACATATGCATGGGGATGAAATAATCTTTACACAATTTCTAGAAGTACAAATGTTTCAATCTACAATCCTAGAACTAATTTTGTTATTTAATCAAGACCAATCTGAAGACCACACTCATGTGAAGCCATAAATTCGTGGAAGCATCAATTTCCTAGATAAGACAGAGATCCTACCAGAACATCCTGTCTAGGCGATACATGGCCATTTTTTCTGATTGAATTAAAAATTTTCCTTGTTTGTGTGTTCATAAATCAAATTGAAAAGCTAGACTATTATGTTAAGAACATAACTGCTGATATGAGGAGACCATGCTACTTCTGGCAGGACAAAAACATAGGGTGAAATCCTGTTTGGATTAAATTAATCAGTTTAAAAAAAATCCCAACCCTTTGGGAAGACAAATGTACGGGTTAAATCTCACTGAGGAAGAAACAGGGCTTCATGAAGGAAAATTTATTAACCAAATCAATAACAAGACCAAGAATTCACGTTGATGTTCAACAGTGCAGCTGCAGAGCTATGCTGGCTATTCAATATGTATGCCAGTAGAGTTCCTAGTTCCAAATAAATCAACATAATATAGGCTTTGCCTCCAAAAGAAAGTGGCAGTGGTTTCACTAGAATTGTTTCTTTAAATCAGTTTCACTAAACATGAAGCAAATCCACATGTGGACACAGTTAAATTGATTTACAACTGGCTTATGTTTATTTAGCTTAATTCAAAGGGTGGAATTTTATATGGCAGCTATAAATTGATTTAAGTGCATCTACACAAGACTGCAAGGGTTCAATTTAAATAGACTTAAAACAAGAGTTCAGTTAAGCCACTTTTGCAACACTTTAAATAGCAGGTTAGGTCTTACTAAGTAAACACACATAGAGGTAGATGACAGCCAGTTTTCAAAGAACAGAAGGTTCAAATCAATCTGAGTTAAATTTTATGAAACAGACCTGGGGCTGTCTGTTTGCACAAAGTTAGCAAAGATCAAGTAAGACGCTGACTTGAAAATTTTCTTTTTTTGACCTAATGATCATTGTGTTATAAAACTGACCCTACTTTCAAAGACATTTAATGTCTTCCATCAATCCTTATTTTTGTCTTTATTTACTTACTTCTTACATATATGCTCAATGTCCTCCCATTGGCACAATGACCTTTTGTTCATACTTATGGAAAACTCACATTCAATATTCCAGCAGCAATGATCATGTTACCCTGTGAAGGACACTTAAAAGCCACCAGTTTTGATCATCAGAATGCTTTCCTACACTACTCAGAAGAAAAAAAAAAGGGAGCATGATACAATACTCAATACCTTTTCTCATTGGTATGTTCAAGGCATGCTCCAGAGTCAGGTTTTTTTGTTGCATTTCCAGTGGAGAATCTAGGCCATGCAGCAGGGAACAAATCACCGAGTCTCATCTGCTTGTAATTCTGCAGCCGAGTTGCTAATCCTCATTTTATTTCATACCTGAACACAAGGGGAAGAAAATACCAAAGAGAAAAGGTGAGTTCTACAATATCCTTTTTGATAAGCTGGGGTTTTGTTACCTTTTTTACTCAAAAGTTTTTTTGCAATGTCTTTGACAGATGCAAAAAGAGAAAAAAGCAAACAATGCTTATTTGGGATAAATATTCACTGGTTGGTGTATGTTAGAATTAGCTACAGTGACTGTTCATTGACATGGTCTCATCAGCACCGACTGGTACGTACTCAATGCTTTTGAAAATTAGGCCATTGATCTCAGGGCCTAAATGGGCACTGAGGAACTTAACTTTAAGTCCACATTTCTCAGTGCCATGCCTGCTAGCCTCCAAGATGCACAATCCCTGAGCAGAGACCCAAACCAAATCTCAATGCTTTACTGTTCTGAAGTACTGGAATTTTTAACACTTCCAGTGGTTCCAGTGGGACCAGGATTTCACCCTCTTCTCTTTGCTTAGTTTAATGTCCAGCGTGCCATCAGTGGTTCATCAGTACAAATGGGATTCATTTATTTGGTGGAAGCAGGAATAGGGTGATAGAGATTACTCCATTTATTAGCTATAATAGATTTTTTTGTCATCTCCCTGCCACAACTAGTGAAGAAAACACCACCAATCTGCAACCATTTTATGGGTAAATATACTCTTCATTTTGATGGTGATTTTCATGGACAAATTTGCAACATTAACCATGAAGGATGGGGGATTTTACCTGGGGAATCAGGGATGTTAATGTTCTTGGGAAATCTTCAATTGGATTCATTTCACTGGGAACTTTTATGTGCCATATCACGTCCTTTATTTTTTTTTTAATACAATATAATGTATGTCAGAAGGCAAAATATTTTTATTAGCCTCAGAGATAAGTCATCTTTCATAGTCATGATTAAATGATATGTGGAAAGGGACTGATCTCTGAGGCAAAGAAATTTCCACTCTTACAAAAGTGGAATTCCAACAAGATGTTTTTGTGAGCCCCCTTCCAGCATGTTTCTGGAAAAGGCTTCTTATGTCATTACCAGTCCCCCACACTAACCACTTCTGCACTGAAGAGCCTGATGCAGAATAGTTTTCAGCTGCCGCCCAAGGCACAGCACTCTTGCTGCTCCTTCATGGATCTTGGATGACCCTGGGGCTACTCTAGACTCCACATCCAAACACAAAAAGAACAATATATTTACTGTCTGCTCAGAAGAAAAGAAATCTGTAATTACTACATAAACAGTAACAGGAGGCTTGCAGTCTGTCTATAAAGATAAGAAATTAGATAAAGGCTAGCTGAGAAGCGTTATACTGAACTTTAAAAAACACTCAGAGAAAAATAAAAGAACAGCAATACTAACAAGAGCAGAGCAAGTTGTATTTCTTTCAGTCTTCATGGTGTCTAGTGGTGTAAATATGAAAAAAAAGAAAAATAAAAAAAATCAAACATAAGTCCTGACTCCATTGAAGTCAATGGTAAAACTCCCATTAAACTGAACAAGACCAGAATTACTTCCACAGCAGTCTTGAGTACTTGCCACTGTACAAGATGCTAGTCAGTATTATATTCTGCTGTAATCATCATTAAAATGTGACTCATCCTGGAAACATTTTGCCATTATCCTTCTTACTTTCACTCTGATTTCCAGATACGTGGTTCCACTTCCTACAGCAGGATAACTTAACCTGATTCAGTCAAAGGGAATACAGATTTGCTTGAAAATCAAAAGACACAAAAAAATTCTACCTATATATTGTAGAATGTTGTTCAGATTTTAGCTGAGAATAGTTTCAAGATGTGGCTGAATATAAACACAATATAATCAAATTTTAAAAAGCATGAGTTTAGAGTAGCCATTTCTACCTGTGGCCTGCAAACTGCTGTAGCACCATAAACTATTCCTAAAAACCTAAAAAAGGCAATGAGGAAAAGTGTTTATATTACCAGTAAACATAAATTCACTCTGCAGATGCCTGCAGTGCCCATGGAAGTTTTTGAAAATTCAAAGAAGTTGAAAAATCAGATATGTTAAAGCAGTGATATTGCTAAAATTGCAAACAAGGTGTCATAAGTGGATTTGGAAAATGAGGTTTATCAATATTTATGCAAAATACTTCTAATAAAAAACGGAGTAGCAAACCACTTTAGTGAGGGGTTATAATTTGGATGCAAACCTATTCATTCACGGCACCTTCCTCAGGCTGAAATCCATGTACATTTAATAGACAGGGAATCTGTGTGAGAATGGATTCTTTGTGGTTACTAAGATTTTAGGCTGGTTCCCTAAGGAAAATAAACACTTTTTATTCATGTTTTTTTGTGTGCTTGTTTATCTTATCTTTCCCCTAGTAGCTTCTGAGCAGCCCAAGTTCAGCCAGACTTGACCAATAGTTAAGTTCCTACAAGTTTTGTAAGCACAGTCAGGTAAAAAGAGCAAGACAGTACGAACACCTTGGGAAGGGGGAGAAGCTGCAGTGTGAGTTTTACTTTGCTTGACACCAAGGAATCCACCCAGAAAGCAAACCTGCTAAGTGCCATTGTCTTCAGTCAGACCTCAAAACCACTGCAGGACACTAACCTGTAAAAATGCAGGTTTTATCACCTCTGACAATCCCAGGATGATTTGTTCTGAGAGTAGATATAACAACAGATGTATTACTGATTAGGAGTTTTGCTACTGTCTCAAGGGTATTCAGGACTGTAACCTTCCACACAGAGGGCAAAACCTACAGCACACGTGGACTGGTGTTATGCCTCCATTAACAGCAGATGATGTAGCCCAGAATTCTTGACCAGGCTGGGGTGAGAGACTACACAGTCCTGCATATGTAATGATTTCAGTACCTGTTGGTTTATCCAAAGGTTGCAAGTTCCCCAATAGCCTTGTTTTTGATTATGATGCCAGGCTGAAAAATACATGGTAATTTACTGGAAAATCTCAGGCTCAGTTCTGTAAAGCATACTTGCTGCAGTGACTGGATAGATGTTTTTCCCATTTATGTTCACTTATTGCAATAATGCTTTAAAATCATAAAAGCCAATCAGCTCATCTCAAGTAGGAATGACAGATTTAAACATCTAAAATGGATGTATATTAACTGAATAATTTGGTTTTAGTGTACAGACAAATCTTATACTTGGAATAATTATTAAGCAACTGGAGCTAAATTACAAAAATACTTATTTTCATTAGGTGAGCTTAATTAGGCTACAGGATCTGTGGAAGTGAGCTAAATTTTTGGAGCACTTCCCCGCTGGGCTGTGCAGGGAGGGTGCTGGACCACAGGTATCTTATGGCAGCAGAAGTGGCTGGTGGCTGAGCGGATGCCAGGTCCCAGCAATGTTGCTTAGCAACTTCCCAGGGCTGACTCTGGCAATTAACTCTTTTGCATGTCGGGTGTACAGCACCGCTTTGTTCAGAAAGGGAAAAGACAGAGCAAATAGCCCTCCAGATGAGAGACCGGTAAAGCTTGCGTGGGCCCATCTGCTGCAGGACTTCAGCCAAAGAGCTGCTGTGAAGGAAGCCCTTGTGCAGTAGCTGCTTCTTAACTAGCTCCCTGTCTGGATGCCCTCGTTCTTTCCATGCAAATATAATATACTTTTGAAAACGATTAATCAATATCAAAATGTGCACACCTGTTACAGAATAGGAGCATCTGCATAGGGCATTGCTTCAGCAATGGCCTTTTCATTTTACATTCACAGTTGAATCTGAAGTGACTTTCAAGTGCAAAAAGCCCTTGTTTAATCTGAGATATAGACCCATCCACAAAATTACTCGTCTTCAAGGTGATACTGGGTTGCTGTGGAGCTGGGCTATAACTACAGTCCTCTCTCTGGCTTCCCCTCTCTCAGTTCTCAGGGTGTCCCAGCCTGTGCAGGACCTGCTCTTCTGTGAAGGGGAAGGCAGCTGCCCCCTGGAGAGGGACTAAAGAAGCTCGAAGTAGCTTTCTATTTCCTTAGGTGGTGGCAAAAGGCAGGTCAGAGGCAAGCCCTGCTCTGAAAGCACTCAAAAGCAGTGTTCCCCATCTGGTCAGTCTGACAGCAGCCAGCTCATTTGCATCATGCTTACCAAGTGCCCATAGAGCTTGACCCACGCGTTTATTTTGGCCTGGAAAATGGAGGTGGAAGCAATGCTGGAAGCGTTCAGGTACAACTGATTAATTTCCCTTAAGCTTTTGTGTAAACACATGCAACTGAATTATTTATGAATTGCTACCTTTTCCCCTACCATGACAAAACAACTTGTTAAAAAAGGCCCCAACATGCTGGCAGATCTTTTATAAGGAAGAAAAAAGCACTTCCTTTGCACTTGCAATACAGTTCTTTAAGAGCTCTGAAAGCCAAAATTTTACATGATATTGCAGTGAAGAAAAACTTGGAAGTAAATTTGCATTTTTTGCAGTTTAAAAAAAAGTCTCTGAAGGACAACTTTCCTTCCTTTGGTAGTCAAGGGAAGCTACAGTTCTCTTTCAATCAGGACGCAACAGTTTTAGTATACTTTATATATGAACTGTGGAAAGTATTTGATAATACAGCTCAAAAAACCAACCAGCTTGTTCTGTTAACAGTCAAAAATAGCCACAGTCTTTTCTGCAATTCAAAATCCTGTAATTTACAACATTACAGAGCTCCTGTCTTTAGACTTTCCAATCAGCTCCTGCAACATGGATGATGCCTTATTACTCCAACTGCTTCTTTTGTCTGTTGACTCAAGTCATTTGAAAAATTATTTCATGGGGGAAGAACTGCCCTAATGTCAATGAATATAATTTTGAAAATTATTTCATTGCATGAAGCATTTTACATAATTTATATTAACAGATTTTTAACATGCCATTGATTTATGATCTACTAACCAAAAAAAAAATACCCAGCAAATGAAAATGTCCTATGAAGACTGTGCATTTACATAGTGAGTTTACATTTAATCAGTAGTTGAATATACAAAACCACAGCCCTTTTCACAGGCTGAGCTCTGCCCACGTACGTCAACTGCGAGTCATAGTGACCACTACCTACATGACATATACATACCAGCTATCTAGGGCTTATGTGACTCTCAGTCCACTGCTACTGCCCTGCAACAGCACAAAGCCACACTACTCAGCTGTTCAGGCACGAACCCCATGATTTGAACCCAGCAGATTTGAACCTACCTGCTTTCCACTACCAGTAGCAGGCTGACAGGATTCCTACAGCCTTCACTTCCTTACTTCTGTGCTTTTTATTTGCTTGGTAAACATTTTTGTTTTTTTTTCATAATCTTTGACAGTGAGATTTTACCATCTATCAGAAATAAATTGACCAAAACCATGTAATCTCTCTTGTGGAACTTTCAGCTGTTGAGGAAGAGTAAGTGGGTACGGGGAGTGCCAGGAAGCAAGTCCCTCTGTAGATGCACTCTGAATATTCACTTTTGTTTTCCCGGCAGTGGTATCAAACACGGGAACTCCCATAAGCTTTGAACTGCAGATATTTAACCCAAGCTATATTGAACAAAATTGATCCTGAAGTTAGATTTTCAGCTATTATTAATGTTCCTGTTTTCTAAAATATTAATTCAAACAGACATGAAAACCTATGTCATTGCCACATATCCATCTTCCCACCCACACACTGTCTGTCTAGGTGTTATCTGTCTGAAAATTGAGTTTATTCCTGGGTTGAATGAAGTTCATAAAACTTTCAGCAAAACTGGGCTGAATTTTATGAGCATGGAGCCACTTTACGTCTTGGGAAAGAGATCAGGGTAAGCTCCCTGGAATTGCATGGTTTCATTGGAAATCATGCAAAATTTTGTAGGTTCAGCTGTGTTTTATTAATTTTCTCAACTTCTAAATTAAATCTAGAGTGGTAACTTGCCTGAATTCAGTAGGAGAGCAATGTATCCGTGAGTTACTCCTCAGTCCCTCATAGCCCGATAAACACTGCTTTACCCTTCAGATCCGATTATGTTTGCAAGTAACAGAAAATATTGTATTAGCAACCTTTGTAATTTTAAACAATCTTGTCTCATATACAGAAAACTTCTAGTAGCAAGGAATCTGCTATAATCCATCCTTCAAAGCACAAGCATTGCCTTTTACTGTACTGTTACTTGTGGAACTACCTAGAACGTAGCGTTGCATTTTGTATAATCAAATCAGCTAAACTGTACTGACAACAAGCCCTGTACTGTTTAACAGTTAACCTGTTAGATCAGAGAGAAACCTGCTCTAGCTGTCCCTACTTGAGCAGGGGAGACAGACCAGATGATCTCCAGGGGTGCCTTCCAACCTCAGCCATCCTGTGAATTGCTATAAGGTGGTTTGTTATGCAATCAAATAATGAAGCCTATTGTTGCCATCACTGAGCTATACCAGATGCAACTTCAACACATTTGTTACAAGCATAGTGCCAAACCAGTCAACTGTAGGCCATCAGCATTGACTATCTCTTTCTTTAAAGGAAAGGTGATTGTGAGAAGTAACTTTTCTAGAAGCATTTCTGGAGGAGGAGAAGATGCTATCTGTTACTGAGTTTCTCTCCAGGTAACTGACTGGTAGGTGGAACACAGGAACCCTCTTGTACGTTAGCAACAACAGCACTGGAAGTGCACCATAGCTGTCAACTGCACCTTGTACTGTTTTTCATTGCAACACAGCTTGCATTCTCAGACTGCTGATTTCAATAAAAGTACTCCAAACATTGTTATGAGTCCTCTTCACTTCTGCTAATCAGATTAGGAGGCGTGTAATTGAGTATCAGCTCTTACTAAGAAGACTGAAGACCCCTTCTCAAGTATTGATAGGATAAGGAACTGGAAAACAGGTTTTTTAAATGTATTAATGTTGGAAGGGAGTAAAAGGATGAGGCTGAAGGATTATACAAAGTTACAGGAAAGAAACTCATACACATGCCATTAAAATCAAACAAAGGATCATACTAAGGGAAATAGCAAACTCTTTTTCTAGGCCTCTCAAGCAGCAAGAATACTCGGGACTGCATTTAGGATGCATGTGAAATACTTACCCTGCTTGCAAATTATGCCCTTTGGGTGGGGACCACAGCTTATAAGAAGACAAGAAAAAGATCATGCTGTCTGTACTAGTGTATGATGTTACTGTCCCATGAATACAAGGGTTTGGTCTGCACAGCTCCCAATTTAGCAAACTCCTCACACAGCAAGCCCTGCCGTATTGTCTGCAGAAGGGGATGTTTTCTATTGTTTTCAACAGCTACCAGGCCAAATTCTTGCAAAATAAACCCAGGAATCAATACAGTCTCTGAAGCAGTTTTCACCTCTGACTTCATCTTGCCCTGTGTCAGAGGCTCTCAAACTATGGTGTACAAACCATTTCAAAGTGCTGTGCCTGTACTGTGCTGCAGCTGTGGTAGCTGGAGTTGGATCCTGATTCATTTCATAGCTCAGACAATGTGAAAAGCTTTAAGTGCCCAGGCAGCTTGGTGAGGCTGAGCATCCCTGCAAGAGATATCCTAGAAAGAGCAAGATGTACAGTAAATCAGGGTTGGGATAGGTTCTAGCTCTGTGCTATGTCCAAGCACTGAGCTTCCCTTTCCTCTGCTCATCTGTACAGCTGCTACCATGCTGACAATGGCACCTGCCACTGTTGGGAATGCCAAAATCTGGTCAAAGTTTGGTCAGTATTACTTGTGACCAGCAGTACAAAATGGAGGCAGCAAGGAAAAGCAGAAAATGAATGGTGAGTCTTAATTAATTTCTTCTTAGCTGCTTTCGTCTCATACATCACACATTAATGCAGTGTTTAAAATTTTATTTCCTTAAGTCAGTAATAGAAAAATTAAATTACACATTATCAATAAAGTAACTTACAGAGAGTCCAAAGACTTTCGAGAAAGTGAACAGAGTTTTCAGAGGCTTTGTTGCTGAAGTTGAAATAGTGATGCTACCCATGGAAGAAAGTATTTAGGACCCTTTCTTAAAACCTCTCAAAAGTGTTTCTGGACACTATCAGCTGCAAAGGATCTGCTACTGGGATGGCAACTGTCAAAGCTGGTGGGAGAATAAAACTGGGGATAAAGCTGCCTTTGCTGTTCAGGACTGATTAGTGACTGCTCCTCAGTCACAGCGCACTTTACGCATAGATGTGGCTTATTTGGTACTATTTAGGTGAAAGGGAGTTCTGTGGGATTCATCAGTCTAAAGACAATTAGATGACATAAAAACTAACAATCACACAAAGCACCTTGCTCCACCGCAAAGACATGGAAAACAGAAAATCAAGCCCCAGCTATCAGGAAGACTGTTAGTAGACAGAAAAACTCCACAAGTTGCTATGTCAGTGTTATAGATGCGCATGAGCTTAACCATGTATGTGGGATATCCAATACGTGTGAAGTTAAACATTGAACTAATCAGTCTCCGTTTTTAGAGACCTCAAGCCCACAAAACAGTAAAAAAAAAAAAAAAAGAAATCAGATTTCACAGAGCTCTATAGTGAGAAATTGCACAGAGCGTCAGAGTGGGACTTGGTGAAGTTCCTGCAGACTGGAAAAGGGGAAACATAACCCCCATTTTTCAAAAGGGAAATAAGGAAGACCCAGGAAACTACAGGCCGGTCAGTCTCACCTCTGTGCCTGGCAAAATCATGGAGCAGATCCTCCTGGAAACTGTGCTAAAGCACATGGAAAACAAGGAGGTGATTGGTGACAACCAACACAACTTCACCAAATGCAAATCATGACCGACAAATTTAGTGGCCTTCTATGACAGGGCCACAGTGCTGGAGGATAAGTGAAGGGCAACTGATGCCATCTACCTAGACTTGTGCAAAGCCTTTGTCACTGTCCCACATGACATTCTTGTGTTGAAGTTAGAGAGACATGGATTTGACAGAAGAACCACTCACTGGATAAGGAATTGGCTGGATGGTCGCACCCAAAGAGTTGTGGTCAATGGCTCAATGTCCAAGTGGAGACCAGTGATGAATGGCATTCCTCAGGGGTTGGTATTGGGACTGGTGTTGTTTAGTATCTTTGTTGGTGATGTGGACAGTGGGATTGAGTGCATCCTCAGCAAGTTTGCTGCCAACACCAAGCTTGTTGGTGTGGTTGACACACTGGAGGGAAGGGATGCCATCCAGAGGGACCTTGACAGCCTTGAGAGGTGGGTCCATGCAAACGTTATGAAATTCAGCAAGGCCAAGTGCAAGGTCCTGCATGTGGGTCAAGGCAATCCCAAACACAAACAGAGGCTTGACTGAGAATGGCTTGAGAGCAGCCCTGAGGAAAAGGACTTGGGGGTGTTGGTTGATGAGAAACTCAACATGAGCCGGCAGTGTGCACTTGCAGCCTGGAAAGCCAACTGTGCATCAAAAGCATCAAAAAGGGGCTGCATCAAAAGCAGCGTGACCAGCAGGTCAAGGGAGGTAATTCTCCCCCTCTACTCTGCTCTTGTGAGACCCCACCTGGAGTACTGCATCCAGCTCTGGGGCCCCCAAACTTAAAAAAGACATGGACATGTTGGAGCAAGTCCAGAGGAGATCCACAAGGATGGTCAGAGGGCTGGAGCACCTCCCCTATGAGGACAGGCTGAAAGAATTTGGATTGTTCAGCCTGGAGAAGAGAAGGCTCCGAGGAGACTTAATAGCAGCCTTCCAGTACCTGAAGGGGGCCTACAGGAGAGATGGGGAGGCACTCTTTATCAGGGACTGTGGTGATAGGATGAGGGGTAACAATTTTAAGCTGAAAAAAAGGGTAGATTTAGATTAGATATTAGGAAGAAATTTTTTACTGTGAGGGTGGTGAGGCACTGGAACAGGTTGCCCATGGAGGTTGTGGATGCCTCATCCCTGGAGGTGTTCAAGGCCAGGCTGGATAAGGCTTTGAGCAACCTGGTCTAGTGGAGGGTGTCCTTGGCCTTGGCAGGGGGGTTGGAACGTGATGATTTCTAAGGGATTCTATGACTGTGACTCAGAAGACCTGATCTGCTGCCCAGCCTTGCCTTCAGCACCCACCCTGCTCACCTCCACCCCAGCTTCCCCCTCTAGGACACGGGCAGAGCCGCATTCCTCTGTTTAGCAAAGACCTGCAGGGTTGCACTAAGGGACTAGATTCCTTCTTATAGCATGGCTATGAGGACATATAGATCCTTTTTTAATTATTAATGCTACCTATAGGGTAAAGGAAGAAGTACTGACAAATCCCAAAAGGATTCCTACTAAGGTTTATATCAGTATAACCGTGCACCATGCCCCTCTAGGGCTATAGCTATATAGTTACACCAGTACAAAAGACTGTGCTAAAACAAGCTTAAGCCTGTGGTCATATAATCCAAAGCAAGTACTGGAATTTATGTTATTGGACACTGACTACCATGATAATTCACAGCCTTTTACATATGCTAACTGAGTGCTCAGTTTCTTTAACCTAATTTTGCTTCTCAGTTCCGATGAATTAACAAGAGTATGAACACGGTTGCAAGCAGAAATTTGCAAAACTGTGATAATTTAATAATTGCAAGTCATAAAATGATATCCCACTTTTCTTATCCTGTCAGAGCTGGGGTCAAGTGTCATTAATACAAGAGAAAGAAGATTGCTTCTGCACACTTCCTGGGGTAGGGACAGGGCCTTTCTGTGGGGTATACCAAGTCGAACAAAATCATGCCTCCTCCCTTACTGCAGTAATAAATAATTCCTGAACCAAAACAGATAAGGGCAATTACAAATTATTTTGAGAAAGATTATTTTAATATGGAACAGAGCACTGTTAAAGCAATTAAGTTACTTGTAAAAAAACCTCGAAACTCAGCAGGATTTTAACATGTGAAGGTAGGCAAATCTATCAAGACTACTGCTGTGTTTTGGTCCTAATCTGTTCCATGGTGCTGCTTTTTCTGCTGTGCTTTGCTACTCCTTCCCATAGAAATATATGTGCCTTAGCAGTGGGAGGAAGCCATCTCTGCCTACCGTAGTGATAGTTTATGCAGCCCTTTTGTTTGCTGTTACAAAAGTCCCTTCACACCCTGCCACACACTTGCAGGGGAAGTCTGCCTCAAATTCAGAAATGTTTCCTTTCCAACAGGAATGGAGGCGAAGAATGGAAATGTGTGATAGAGGTCTGGGAGAGAAGGGAGTTTTTTTGCAAATCATGACATGAGAAATATAAAAATAATTTCAAAGTGGCAAACCCAGAATCCAATTCACAACACTTACCCTGGTATCAACATTCTAAAAAAAGGCATTACATAATCTGAATGCAACAAAATAATAAAAATACAGCTTGTTTTTGTGCTAGTGAGGTCTTAACTCACTTATTCAGACCACAAGCATCTGGTACTGGACTGAATTTCCTTTACTATGTGAGATATGTTCCTCTCATATGAGCTACATAGTGGAAAACATTGTGAACATTTTTCAGTAGGTATTGTGTGAAGCTTCCATTCTTTTTCTTTCAAAATATTGCATATTTGGGCAAGACAACGAGATAATACACAGACCTACATGTAAAATATTCATTCTAGTTGAGTCTTCACAACACTCAGGGCTTCCTGAACACAGGGACCAGAGAGGGTGCTCTGTTTCTCCTCTTCTCTCCACACATATTTCTGGAAGAGGCATCTTGCTGAGAGATAGTTAATACTCAAGCGTGGGTAAATTGATATACAAAGGAGCATCCAAAGTGTCCAGACATTTTCAAAGAGGTGGCAATGGAAGTTATTTCCTCTCAGGTGGATTTATTCCCATCTTCAGCTCATACATGGAGACACAGTTTCTATAGGTGGTTTTACATTATCACCATTTTTCTAATTAAATTTCAATAGCTCTAAAAGGCCAGTACTGCTTATAAGATTCACTTCCAAGCCCTGAAACTTCGCTCTTCTTAACTGTCTTCTCTCTCATACATTTTAGAGAATTACACTACTAATGATGAGATTAATGTTAAGCCATTCCATTATAAATGGGTTGGATGTACTGTTAATATCTTGAATTAATCTGCATTTGGCAAACACATCTCTGCCCTTGTCCTTTGCAAAATAAATTTAGAATGACAGATTCATTAGATGTTGTAAATAAAATGTCTGCAAGGTTAACCTGTGACATAGGACTGGATACCTTTTATAAGAAGGGAGACTAAGCATACCTTTCCAAGCATCACAGAAATTAGACAAAGCTACAGGCTTGGTATTTTTTGTTGTTTGTTTGGTGTTTTTTTGTTTGTTTGATTCATTTTTTGGGTGGGTTTTTTTTTTTTTTTTTGCTTATTTATTCCCCACTTTCTAGTAACTGTGACAGCTGCTTTAATCCCGAGGGCTCAACTCTGCTTTATTTTCAGGTGCAGTATGGACAGTAAAAGTGCACATGCTCACACATTTCCCTTTGAGATGGTCAAATCTAGTGAATTTGTTTTTGAGAAGGCCTTAGTCTCCTGGCTCATCTTGTCTTGGCCACTGCTCGGGCTGGGACTCCACTGACCCTGGTGACACTGCTGAGCGTGCCAGCAGTCAGTTACCTACATCTTTCTTAGAGCCAGCCCCCTTCCGGACTTCCACTGCACATGCAGCAGAGCTCAGCCTGAACCAAATCATGTTTTGCTTTCTCTAAAGGGGTTAGGGAACTGGGCAGCACTAAAAGGAGGGGAAAAAAACAGACTTCCTGAATCATCCTTTGCAATACAGCCAGCTGAACGCAGTCTCCTGCCTTCCACTTGGCATGGAGGCATCTGCAGTTGGATCCTGCTTTATGTGAGAGAGCAGATGGAGACATAGAAGGGATAAGAAGTGCTCCTTCCAAGGAAGAAACTCACCCTCTGAGGGAAGATTGGGAACAGGATGATTTCCATGACTCACCTTTTGATAACGGTACAAAAGTGGTGTTTGAGGAGTCATTACTATTGACCATGTTATTGGTCACATAAATCAACAAGACTTCCTAAAACAGTTAAGGGCCTGACCTATTGCAGCCAGTATTGCACTGTCTGGACAGGAGCACAGGAAATAAGGGACATTACTTCAGGCTTCTGTTTAGCTTTGAAGTGAACTATTGCAGACAAGGGGAAAAAAGAGAAGAAAAGAAAAAAAAGATTGATTTTCCTTTTGGCAAATATTTGGCTACAAGGATCTGCTCATCTGTCATTTGTCTTGCCTTTAGAGTTGGCCTTTGCAGAATGAAACAAACAAACACTGCTACACATGGCATTTTGTATTGACATAAAAGCCTCGCTGAGGATAACAGACATTTATAGAGCGATTCATATGACTTTAAAATTATCCACCTTTAGCTTTTCTTATCATTGTTTAATTTAATAGTTTGCATTTGCTATTTGAAATGTATGCAGAGTAGATTGTTTGGCTGATAGCTACATGAAAAGACTGCTGTCTGTTAAGAAGACTTGCCATTTGTGTGTGTACTAATATCCTCTCCTGACAGCAGGATTTTGTGTGGACAAATACAGGCAATGTTCCCCACCTATTCCTTAGAGGGGGCAAAGACTGGCTGCACCAGAACAGATTTCCCAGAAGACCCATATAATTCCTCAGAAGACCCATGTACCTGATAGTACAATCTTGCACTGTATGGGATGGATTGGAAGCAGAAAATATGAACTGCTATACTTGCTCTGATTGTGCTCAGCTCATTCCTGTTCCCTTGAGGGTCATTGCCAATTGTCAAAGGTTGGCATAATGCTGCAGCTTCTATAAAGCTGCTGTGTGGATGGGCAAAATTCAGGGACATGAAGGCAGCTCACTCGTACCGAACTCCCTGACAGCTCATCCTTCACATTTCCTACCACCCACTCAGACACAACAGTCACTGCTTTGTGAGCACAGGCATGGTGAAACAGGGAACTGGGCTTTAATTGCCAAAAGTCTTATCCTGTGGGTACTTTCTGGGAAATAACAACTTCACAGCCAAATTCTGTAATGCACAGCTAGGACTTCATCACCACAAAGAGAGAGAAAAATCTCTTTTATCTGTTGGAATAATTTAGTTCTTGGTGAATCTTTAGCTGAAGTCCATTAGCCTTCAGGAAGAGTGGGTCTGGACCATTAATGTCCACATTCTGATCTTCACCATCCCCTGTTTTGCTTTGCTTTAGTATCACAAAACAAATACATGGATAATTTTATTGTCTAGCTGACAACACACAAAAGAAAACTCCAGGGACAGACAGTTATTTATGTCTGAATGTAGGGCTCACATTCATATTTATGTAGCTGGATAAGCATTCTGATTATCAAAGCTGTTATCACATCAAGATTTTTAGATAGCTGATCCAAATAGCTTCTATGGAGATGCGGCTCAACCCCAGCTCTTTTTCCTCTTTTGGGGTCCAGGAAGCCTTCAGTAAGTAGATAATATACAACATATTCCTTTGAGGAAGCTATATTGTAGTGGTTTTATTTGATACTGAAACAACATGTTTTACTGACAACCAATGAAAAGCCTAAGACTCACTAAGCGTATTATTATTATAATATCCACAGAAGTTCCAGGCTTTTTTTTTTTTTCTAAGCACTATTAAATTTTGAAGTCCATTGAAACCCAGTGCAAAGCTGGGAATACCCTGATAATTAAAGCTCTCATGACCATACCCAATAATTCTATTAAAGCTACATCTGAGAGTTATCTGAAACAGTATCTTCAGTGATATTACAGAAGACAAACAGGGACTTTGACTGAATACCAGTGAAGCACGGTAACATATGCTTTTCAGTTGCCTTGTCATCACCCAACACCACAGCAACAGGATGATTCTTCAGGGATCCTCGCTAGAAATTGTGACACGACACTGTTGTTACAATCACACCTGTATTTTAACAGAGTCACCGCAACACATCAACCATGACTTGAGCTTAAATTAGACACACAGAACTAACTCTGTCCTCAGAGGAAGCAGCTGGCAGCAGGGGCATCCCTGACACTGCAGGGTCACAGCCAAGCAACAGTTCCCATCCAAGCCACACCCTGGACTCGCTGCCATGTGTGTCAAGGGGCAGCACATCTCATGTGTCCCTGTTCCCCAATGTGGGTCACTCTGATCGACCCCTTTAAAGGAGAAGAGGGTACGTGACCAGCTCAGCCTTGGCAGATGGCTGCCTGCCTCGCAAGACCAGACGGAACATCAGGGGCTGGGCATAGGGGGCATCGGTCATGCTTGTCTGATGTACTGCAAGGTTTCAAAGAAAAGACTTTGAGGTGTGATGTAAGAACAAGCTCAGGCTGATGGTCAGCTTCTGGTGGACACTGTACTTGCTGGCAGATACATTCACTCTACGACTTAGTAGTGATGTCTGCCCTCAATGGGGAGGTGAAAACATGACCCCGTAATGGTACACTGAAAATTGAAACAATTTTTTTTCTTCAGATAGCCATTTTCAGTAAAGACAGAACAATTGTTTCAGTAAATAATTGCATATTCTTAAAAGAGCTGTTTTCTGGATTTTCGGTAGTAAAAAAATTAGCTCTGACAATACTTGAAGAGCAGTTTAGGTTTTTGGTACTTGTCACCTGTGAAATTACATTAAGAAGGACTGAAGCATTAAACTGGGTGAGGCTGCCAGGACAGGGAAGCATTGCTGCTCCACCAGCAATGAGACTGCTAATGGCAATTATTCTCTCACCTGAGCCAGGTTTCAAGCAGTGGTTCTTCCTTTTCTGCATTGTGCTGCTCTGGATGCCGGAGATTCAAGGATTAGGATATGTGACATTTTCACAGCATGAACCTCAAGCCAGAAGGCTCTTAAATCACCAAGTATCCAAACAGTTTTCATTGTGCTTTCATCCATTCCCCACTAAGTTAGATCAGCAGGGGAAAAAACTGCCTCCATATATGAAATGAGAATAGCTCAACACCCGCTGGGTCGGAAACTGTATTCGTGAGATACGTAAACGAGTTGACAACAGGAGGACGTTCTAACTGGTCCTGCAACATAAACTCTGCCACAGCTAATGCAGCTTTCCTGAGATATATGGGGTTCATGAACTAAAACCTGCTTATTACAGAAGGAAGCAGTGAGCGTTATTCAGAAAGCCTATAAAATGCAGGGAAGTTAGCCTTATCGCAGGGAAAACAAATAAAATGAAAACAACAATTCCAGCGTACCAAGAAGGCCTAAGAGGCTTCCAGATGCCCATCCACAGAAGCTATAAAAAGTGTCCAAGCCTATGAAGATCAGCTTCTACCAGCCTTTCCCAGCCAAGTGCACATTGCTTCATAGGTTCAGTAACATATTTTTACCCACAGTGTTAAATACAGTATTTGTTACTGGGAGGAGTCACTGCAGAGTCAGGTGTGCTGGGCAGTGTCTACCCCAGCACCTCCTGGGAGTTCCTCTTCACAGTGCTGACATTAGAAAATGAGATAGAGCATGGCTACACTGGGCTAGCTCTTAGTCAGAAGCAATAGAGATATTTTAACACCATACTCCTTTTCAGCCAGGCTAATGAACCTGAGCAAGGTACCACATTAATTCAGCGTCCAGCCCAGAGGTTAGATTCATCTCTGCCTGACAGTTTATGCTGTGAGAAGCTTAACATGACCTGGCAATGTGGCCTTGCAGCCCAGAAATCCAACTGTATCCTGGGCTGCACTGAAAGCAGTGTGACCAGCAGGTCAAGGGTGGTGATTTTCCCCCTCTGCTCCACTCTTGTGAGACTCCACCTGGAGTACTGCAACCAGCTCTGGGACTCCCAACAGAAGGAGGACATGGACCTGTTGGAGCAAGTCCAGAGGAGAGCCACAAGGATGGTCAGAGGGCTGGAGCACCTCCTGTACAAGGACAGGCTGAGAGAGTTGGGGGTGTTCAGCCTGGAGAGAGAAGGCTCTGGGGAGACCTAGTAGCAGCCTTCCAGTACCTTAAGGGGTCCTACAGGAGAGATGGGGAGGCACTCTTTATCAGGGAGGGTAGTGACAGGACAGGGGGTAATGGCTTTAAGCTGAAAGAGAGTAGATTTAGATTGGATATTAGGAAGAAACTTCTTACTGTGAGGGTGGTGAAGCACTGGAACAGGTTGCCCAGAGGAGTTGTGAATGCCCCATCCCTGGAGGTGTTCAACTTTGAGGCTTTGAGCAACCTGGTCTAGCGGAAGATGTCCCTGCCCTTGACAGGGAGATTGAAACTCGATGATCTTTAAGGTCCCTTCCAACCCAAACCATTCTATGATTCTATGATTCTATACCGTGAGATCTCAAAGGTGACCCAGAGCAGGAGGCTGGTCAGAGACCTCCTGAAGTCCTTTCATGCTTGAATTATCCTGTGATGCTGTGAAACAACCCATTTTGAAATCTGGTAATGAAAATTCAAAATTACTTCCTACCAGTACAAAACATGTCCCTGATTTCTACTATTTTTTCCCTCTGAGGAGAAAACTTCATCTTACAGGTACAGAACAAAGTAAAGCCTTTTATCCAGAAGTCAGATTTTGTAATATACTGTAAACAGGTTGCCTCTATGGGGAATTAATGTTATTTCGGTGGGATTACTGAAATTAATAAATGTTTATTCAATGTAAGTAAGTTTTTGACAATTAGTTTCAAAATAACTAGGAGAAAAAGATCTAGTCATTGATCGTATCGGTCAGTGACTAGATACAAGCTGCATATCGACAAAATGCTAAAGGATTTTAACTGCCAGAAATAATTTCTGGTTCTAATTGACTTTTTTCCTTCTTTCTTCTTTTTAAAATTTTGTCTGTGTGGGAACCGGTATTCTGATAATGAAACTTGTCGTTAGCCCTTTTCTAGGACATTCTTCAATTAACCTAAATATAACCATAAAGTCCTCGGTTAGAGTACTGCAGCAATAGTCTACCAGCTTTAACATGAGGTGTTAAATCCTGAGGAGTGTCAGAGGGGCTGGAACTGCTGCTATTGGCAAACTATTAAACCCTTCAATGACAATAATATATATGTAGACCCAATTAAGAGTGGGGCTAGAGCAATATGAAAGTATACGGTGTAACACCTGCACAAACTTCCAGAGGCCAGCATAGATCAGGTGTGGTTTAACTGGAATAAAACTAGATCACAGCTCATATCCCATAATGCAGGGGAGAAAATTTGTTTTACTACCATTCGAACAATGCTGAAATTGTTTTTGTTTATGCTGGTAAATTCCTGAATAAAGTTAAAGGTCTTATTTAGATAATCGGAGATGCTAATTGTTTGCCTTTGGGAAAGGATGGACGTGACTGATAAGACACAACTTTTTCTTTCAAGAAAAGGCCCAGACGTGGTGGTGGAGGAGAGTGAGTGGGTTAATTCACAGCACTCAGGCTGCTATTATGGCCATGTCTACACAGTCAATGTTTTCTGTTGTAACATTATTATACTGCTGTCATTATATGTAATGATGTTGTACGTATGCATAATAGACTGAACACAGTCTATTCACACAGTCACAAGCATGAACACAGTGTGAAGGAGACAAAAAGAGAAGGAAAAAGAAAAAAAGAGGGAGAAGAGGAGAAACATCAGGAAAAATAAAATAAAGAACAGGAAAAGGAAAAAATGGAAAGGGGAGAGGAAATGAAAGGAATCTTCCAGCAGAATGAGGATGCCCGTATAGGGGATTGCAAAGGTTTATGTCTACTGAGCGTGTGTTTCTAAACAATCAAGGACCTAGGCAGCTAGATTTGGTATACAAATAGTGATTTATTTGCTAAGACTTCACTGTTGTCTGCTATAAATTTATTCCAATATGGGAACGCAAGTTTAGCAAGCTGGAATACCTATCTGAAGTGCATGGATATATCATCACAGAATCACAGAATGTTAAGGATTGGAAGGGACCTCGAAAGATCATCTAGTCCAATCATGCTTGATTTATAATCCCATTGGGCTCATACTTGCATTGACGCTGTGGGCATATCTGCACTGTGTAGTTCAAGCACCCTGGCACAAATCACCTCAGTGCTATAGACATGTCACTGCATTAGTCTGGGACCACGTCCAGATAAGAGGCAAGAGTACTCTCAAAAGATCAAATTTCTAAACAGGTTGAGACCTGCAGATAGCTCAGGCAGTCTGTGGTGACCTTGTTTCTAATAAGGCTGATGTGTAAGGATGAAATATGGACATGTCAGAGAGATGTGAGTAATCAATTTGAGGAAGAAGAGCTAGGGCAGAACCAGAATGAGGGGAAGGAAGAACAGGACAGCTGTGGGCTGCCATGGCTTGCCTGTTCAAAACTGGAAATCTTGAAGCACTCAGGCAATTTCCTTCAAGTGACCTTAACTTCCCTCTGTCTGTGTGGTTGGGGAAATCTCCCCACATTGTCCCCTTGAAGGAACCTTCCTAGGAGGGCTGTAATGACATGCATGGACACCTTTGCCACAGTCACTGTGAATGAAAAAGGAGACTATCTAGGTCTCAGCAGCAGCATCACCTGTATTTAGTTTAGAAGTACATTGCCTACAGGATTGTGACCTCAGGAGCTGCTGCCAAAATACCCCACGTGATGACTCATGTATATCCTCTAGGTGCACTCTGCTGCACTAATGGAGCAGCAAAAAGCAGTAAAAGTGGTTTATGCTGTGTTGCATCCAAGGTTTAACAGCCATGGGAACAGATGGGAGGGAGGTATGAGCACAGCTGGGAGCATGTAGTCTATCTTGATTTCAGAAAAGCATTTGACAACGTCTCCCACAGTATCCTTGCGGCTAAACTGAGGAAGTGCGATCTGGATGATCGGGTAGTGAGGTAGATTGTGAACTGGCTGGAGAAAAGAAGCCAGAGAGTTGTGGTGAATGGGATGGAGTCTAGTTGGAGGCCTGTATCTAGTGGAGTCCCCCAGGGTTCGGTATTGGGACCAGTGCTATTCAATATATTCATCAACGACTTGGATGAGGGAATAGAGTGCACCCTCAGCAAGTTTGCTGATGATACGAAACTGGGAGGAGTCGCTGACACGCCAGAAGTTCAGTGAGACCTAGACAGGCTGGAGATTTGGGCAGGGAAAAAATTAATGCAATTTAACAAGAGCAAGTGTAGAGTCTTGCATCTGGGCAAGAACACCACCAAGTTCCAGTATAAGTTGGGTACTGACCTGTTGGAGAGTAGTGTAGGGGAGAGGGAGCTGGGGGTCCTGGTGGACAGCAGGATGACCATGAGCCAGCACTGTGCCCTCGTGGCCGAGAAGGCCAATGGCATCCTGGAGTGTATCAGAAGGGGGTGGTCAGTAGGTCAAGAGAGGTTCTCCTCCCCCTCCACTCTGCCCTGGTGAGACCGCATCTGGAATATTGTGTCCAGTTCTGGGCCCCTCAGTTCCAGAGGGACAGGGAACTGCTGGAAAGAGTCCAGCGCAGAGCCACGAAGATGATGAAGGGAATGGAGCATCTCCCTTATGAGGAAAGGCTGAGGGCGCTGGGTCTCTTTAACTTGGAAAAGAGGAGACTGAGGGGTGACCTTATTAACGTTTATAAATATGTGAAGGGTGAGTGTCAGGAGGATGGAGCCAGGCTCTTCTCTGTGACATCCAGTGATAGGACAAGGGGCAATGGGTTCAAGCTGGAACATAGGAGGTTCCACTTGAATATGAGAAAAAACTTCTTTATGGTGAGGGTGACAGAGCACTGGAACAGGCTTCCCAGAGAGGTTGTGGAATCTCCTTCTCTGGAGACATTCAAAGCCCACCTGGATTCATTCCTGTGCGATCTGACCTAGGTGTTCCTGCTCCGGCAGGGGGATTGGACTAGATGATATTTTGAGGTCCCTTCCAATCCCTAACATTCCATGATTCTGTGATTTGCAGTTTGCAAGGCTGCCGTGTCAAGTATATCTCTGAATAGAAGTGCCAAGTGTCCTAGGAGTCAGTGCCTAGAGCATCCCCACTCTGCAAAGAGCTTAATGCCTTACTCTGCACCCTCAGGTGCCTCAGCTGTTGGCATGGGTAGCCTTCTGCCCTCCCGCCCCTCACTGGGGTACAGCTCTGAGGGGTGGAAAAGGCAACTTTGGCTCAGCCAGACACTCATTCCTGCTCTCCCTTGCCCAATTTCATACTGTACCAAAGATGGCGTAACAAAGTCATTATGAGGTTGGTGCAGGAAGAAAGTTTAATACTTGAACTGACTGATGCTTTTCTACTCAAAAGGTTTCTTCGTATTTCTTGAAAAAAAAAGAATAGGGTAAACAGAATGCAAGACCTCAAGGCAGCTAGAACCCTATTAGGGATAATTTTCTCATGCTAATTGCTCTTCCTAGGCTTTGGACAGGACGTGACTCCTGCAGACATCTTAAAGATGAACTGGAGAACATTTCACAGAATACAGTGATTCAAAGTGCCTTCTCGAAAGAATAAAACAGCTTTTGTACAGTAGGGTTCAATAACCTCGGGTGAATGTCTCTTCATTTATTTGAACTTTGAGAAATCATGCCTAGACACTTTCCATTCCTGACTTTAGAGAGTCTTTGGAACATTTTGGATAGAAATTGCAGTGAAACAATCATTTATTTTGTCATTGTTGTTAGAAATAACACCAAGTCACAAATGCACTGAGTGGCTATGATGAAAGATGTCTATTATTTATAAAACATTTTTGTAGTTATCTGATAGTTCAAGATTCTGAAATCACTTGAGAATCACCAGGAAGTGAAGTTTAATTTGGCCTCTTGGCATATACAATCAGTTGGTTGCTTTAGCTACTCCTCAGATTAATATGTTACATCCAAATTCAGCTTGAGCCAACACATCTGTGTTGGGTTGTTGGTTAAAAATGAGATTGAGAGACCTACACATATAGGGTTTAAGCAAGATAAAAAAATCCAAGTAATTTTACTTCCTTTGTTCATGATAGTGGGAGCTTTATCATTGTGTTTAATATATTCAACAGTATGAAGATTTTACTCTCTACCCTTATTTGCATTCATGGATATCAGCTTTTTTTAAAAAAAATGCTCTAGTAGAAGTTGATATTTAAATTCAAGACATATTGAGGTGCATCTTCTTGGACAGATTCAGCAATACCAATTCACTCTGTCCAAAGCAGTTCAGGGCTTAACATGGAGAGCCTGTTTTAAATATGACGTTAAGAGAACGGGAGATTGGTCTTTCTCATTCAATCTAACAATGAAATCATCCAGATAGAGAAGGTTCAATCCAATTGTGCACATATGTCTTCAGTGCCCTTGAAATCCCCTCAGGCATCCTGCCTGGCCACCAGCTGCCACACCAGAAGAGCACAGGTCTCCTGCAGGTCCTGTGTCACATCTGCTGTGCAGATGTCCCAGAAACCCTACGGCATCACAAATGCACCAGGGGCTTGGGATGACACATTTGACCTTTTTATCTGGTGCCACAAGGGGCAGCTAGTGTATTATTAGATAAATAAGTCAAATAGCTCATGCGCATTAACCAAGCCTAGCAGAAGGCGTTGCTGACCTGCACAAGCTGAACATCTGGAGTAACACTTACATTGACAGGTAAAGGCGAATGCTGAAAACGTTCCAGGGTGGTCCTTGCTCACTAAGGCGCCTATAGAGTCTACAAAACACTTTGATTTTTTAGGTAATTACAAAGAACAAAACAGTTGACTGTGTTGAGCATCAGAGTTTGAGCACTTTATGGGATCAAATGTGTTGGAATGTCCGCAGTTAGTTACTTTTAAATACTGTCCAAAACAAGTGTGCTCAGAATGGCTGTCCACCTGCTGCTTCTCCCCTACCCATACATACACACCCCTCCACTCACCTGTACTATGGATTTACTTTGCTGAAGCTCACACTCCAGTTCTAGCAGATACTTGTGGATAAGCCTAGGCACAGAAATGTGGGTAACTCAGTCCAGTTCAGTGGAATTACCATGCACTCAGTTTTGACAATGTATATGACTTAGCTCCCCTGCTTGAGGACAAGTGTGATCTGGATATTGTCCTGCTGTCACATAATATGAAATCTATAGGTTCTTGACCACACTTCTTGCAGTTTCTTTGTTCTCGTCTCAATTGTCTCCAACTATGCACAAAGACCTGTCTGTAACTGAGAATAGTGGGTATGAGACTCAGTATTTCTGATGACACTATGATAAAAGCTATACCTCTCTCTCATAGCCATATAATGTACACTAGATTTGATCTGGGCTTCTGTGTCACTTCAGTTATCACATTTTATAAACTGTATGTAATACATATGTCTGAAAATATTTATGTATGTAAAGGTAAATACAATGGCAGGAAAATATTAAGGCTTCAACTGACACTGCTTAGTTAGGTATGCTCATCAATTTTTAACAGCTTCAATGCATTCATATTAAATCACTGAGTATATTTCTTGAATTATATGCTATAGAAAAAAAAGAAGATATCTCTGAAGTGAAGTAAAAATTACACATTGCCTTGGTCTAAATCAGGACTCTAAAAGAGTCTAAATAGCAGAACTCTTCAGTCAGATCATGACTTTTCCTGAAGTCACTTCTCAGAATACGATTGTACTTTAAGTACTATTCAATCCACTTATGTTTCACAGTTATAAATTGTCTCTTTTTTTCTTATTGCATAACATTTTTGGCTTCCAGCTTACATTTCTTCTCGACAGACTGAACTTAAATCAAAAGGACCAGATGCCTTTTTTTTTTTTTCCTATGGGAAGCTTAGCAGTGAAGTGTGCTTGCTTCTTAAGCTCTGTCACTGAAAATTACTTGGAAAAAAACCCAAGAAAATGTTGGCTAGTCCAAAGTTCCTTTTCAAAACTACTGTCTCCAGTCAAGAGGCAATTAACTCACTATATTGACTCAGAGTTCCTGAGGGGGTGGAGGTGGGGAGGGGCGGGAATCAGAGTAAGTTATCAACAAGGCTGTTAATGCAAATTTCTTATTTACCAACACTTCTTGCTAAGAAGTACCACAGACCATTAGTGAAATGAAAAATGTGTTGCTTATAAATTTGAAATGTTTTCATTTAGAGTTGGCTTTAACGGCTTCTTATTTCTCAGCATCATTATTAATATGCAAATAGGAAAGCAATCTTGTATAAGCAGTGACCATGATTTATGCTACCTGAGAGCATTTTCCAGTAGAAACAATGTAATTTGTTTTAATGAAAAAATAACATATATGCAGGTAGGGAAAAGAAACTACCAGAAAGGGGATATATTGTGTTTTGGATGTGTAGGGTTAAAGTTTCTGTAGTGACTGATGAACTGTATAGATGTTCTTCAAGAAGATCTCACAGACTTGGTAGCTATTACTGTTTCCTGGAGATCTACCTTTGTTTGCGACATGGTCCCAATCATGGGTTTGCGGGAAGGTATACTGATAAATATCTTGTTAAGACAGGTGATCTTGCTTCCATGCTGCTGTGTGCTGGACTGCCACTGAACGGCAGGGCTTTCTAGTTCCCAGCAGATGCCAGGGCACCACCCTGGAGGTTTCTGTGGCAGCTTAGGTTTCTTTTAATGGATGTTTTTGATGCCTGAGTGGATAGAGGCCAGTTCAAAAACAGAGATCCAAATTTACATTTTCCGAGGGACTGAGTGATTCATGCCATCTTTTCTGGTTACGAGTTTCGATAACACCATTTTGGCGAACACTTAACTGAATATTTAGGAAAGACAAGGCCTGTAAGACCCTAATCTTACAAAAAAGTATAGGACATATTTAAATTTACTCACTGCAATTAGTTTCACTCATTTTGGTGAGACTATTTTTTTCATATTAGAGTTGAGTACTTCATACAGCAAAGAAAAATTGGTACAACACATATCAGATAACGGAGACTGAATGAAGCATTTCCTCTCCTTCCCTAGACCCTTTTCAGTATACACAGCTGCCTGACAATGATAAAACGTCTTGAGAATTATGTATATACAGTGTGTGTGAGCACTAGACTAAAACAAAACCTAGTGCTTTGAGGGACAAAATACCTCCTATATCTGGGATAATTGTTAAAGAGTTAATTTGAGAAAGCTGGTACAGAAACCATTATTCCTTTTTGGTATTAAGACCCTTATTGCTGTCCTGGGATCTTGCTGGTGGCTTGCTGCATATTTAAGTGTCTCCATTTAATTAAGCACTGCACAATATTGGTACAACTGAGATGGAGACTTAGGGCCCAAGATCCTGACTCAGAGCACATTAACGTCAACACAATGACTCCCATCAACTCCGATGGTTTTAGGTCAGGATATAAATGAGTTGAAAATCTTGGAAAAAAACCTTCCTGAACTTGTCAGGGAATTTCAAAGCATGAGACAGATGCATTTTTGCTCTTTACAACACAGAAGTGGCTTTTCTTTGAAATTAAATTCATCATTCTGCTTATAATATGTCTCCAGACTTTCCAATTTTCTTTATTTTTAATAAGTACTGAAACAATTGAAATATGGAAGAGAAGGATATCTACAAGGAAAACAAAGCAGTTACAAACTGTCATGTGTCACAACAGAATGCAACACATCTACATCACTTCAAAAAGCTTTTTCACTAAAATAGCATGTGAAAAAAAGTGGTAAAGGAAATAAACTAAATGAAAATATGAACTTAGCCTTTCACTCACGTTTCTGCTTCCCTCTTATCGTCTTCTTTTGTCTCTTTCCCACACGAGGTGTCCTAGACTTTATCTTCTGTTTTGGTTTCCCAAAGAATTTTTTTTTCCTTTCCATGGTTTTCAAGAAACTACTTGACATATGTAACTAGAGAGGGAAGGGTGATCACCTCTCCTCTGAAAGTTAGCAGTTGTACACCGCCAGGACCTCAGGAATAGCAGCTGCAGGGAGAGGAGTGAGAAGAGAAGGTCACAGAGGCAACATCAGATGGGAGATCTTTCCACAGGGATCCTTGATGGTGAGGATGTAGAGTTTCCTGAAGCTTAACAAGCTATAGAAACCTGGTGGGCAGTGAGCAGGACTGGAGGAAAGGGCGTGGCTTGCAAAACACAGCAGGTGAAGGATACTTATTTATAAAGCCCTTTTTTTCATCCACTTAACTTTGAGTTTCTCATTATTTTTAAAAGTTCTTTTGCTAATGATCTCAGAGCTTCCGCTAGTTCAGGGTTTCATAATTTCTTCCGTTAAATCTATTTTTTTTTAAAGTCATACACAAAAACTGAATGATCATATGCTTTCACCAAGAAAAACCAACAAAAATAAGATTTTACATTCATTCCTTTTCTCCCTACCATCAACCTCTACCTTTTGTAACTGTAGAAAATTGGGGGGGGGGGCGGGGCACAGGGAGAAGAGAAAAAAAATTAAAACCCAGACAGGGAACATTATTTTTTCGCACTTGTGTAGGAAAAAAATAGTTTAAAACTTTCCATTGAGTGGCATTGAACACTTCAGGTAAAATGCAGTTATCGTATGTCATGAGCTCTAGCTTGGGTGCCTCTTTTTGTTTTATGAACTGCAACGTAATTCATTGAAATAATATGCAAATTCCTATGCTCTGAAAACAGAAATGTGAGCAAAAATTTAAAATTCAGCTCACCAGTATGTTATTATTTACTCAGTTACAACACTGGTAGCTCACTTTTGATTCTGGGCAATGACCCCTAGAGTCTTGCTTTTGTGGCTTCTGTGGTCATAAGAAACTTGAGCTGCTAAACTAGAAGAAAACGTGATCCACAGGGTCTGGTGACACTGCAGTTATTGCTTCCAGTTATCGCACTGGTCTGACACAGTGTGTGGAAAATTGCTCACTGTGCTGAACTGGCCAGAGAGAGGATTGGTATGAACTGCTGTTCCTCTGTAAAGCTAACAGTGATTTATTGGGTCAAGTAACAAGGCTTATTCTGCTGACACCAGCCATCTCAGGGGATGCACACAGAGAGAGAAAGCATTAATCATGAGGACAACAAGGTGAAAGCTGTTTGTAGATCTTGTACATGCCAAGCCAGAGGTATCTTTCCAGGTATTGACCGGAGCAAACACTCAGTTGTAGCTCTTGGCTTCTCTTTTTTTAACTGGTGTTCATGACAAAATAAAGAAATGCCAAGTTTGGCCACCATTTCAGCAAGTCATGTGGCATAGTCTTTTCAGTTCACTGAAACAGTGGGCCTAAATGAGACACAAATCAGTCAAGAAAAAGCTCCTAAGTGGTGCTGCCTTGCTGATGACCATTTCACATTTTCTGAGCTTTCCAACTTTGTTCAGTTCCACGGAGCACAAGCAGAAGACTTGCCTGACTTTCCCAGGGGGCTCCCAGATGAAGTAAGATCTATAGACAGCACGATACAGTCACAGAGGAGGCTTTCTAAAAGGTTTTAGACAAAGATAATACAAAGTTTTTAATGTATAAGTGAAGAGTTGCTATTGGGGAATCACTCCCCAACCTCTCAACAAAATCACTGTGATTGCAAATCCAAAGTACTCAGAAGGAAAAGACAAAAAGGTAGGAAGGGTTGGGAATAACAAATATGGTTAATGTGGACATGGTTATAATTTAACCATATTGATGATATACAACATTAAGTATATCAACAAGGTCTGGGGCATGTAAGCAAAGCTGCTGTCCCTATAGCATTATCTCTGAACACCCTGCAGAGGAGGAACATACAAGTGTCTCCGTTTTACAGACAGGCGAATGGGTGCCTGGTGAGATGGAGTTGTTTGTCAAGCTGTTCATCAGACAACCTCAGAACCAGGAATTAGAGCTCATGCTTCTTAAGGCAAATAGGTATTTTATTCTCCATTTAAGCATATTCCTCTGTAAAACTTCCATTGTAAAGAAAAATCTGTATCAGGTCAGAAGAATGAATTTAGGGAAAATATTATTAAGAGGGATATTGCTTATTCTGTCACTTAATATACTGGAACTGCAGAAAGCTTGCAAGGCATAGCCTTCTCTTGGTACATATAAACACTAATGGCGTTCATTAAACACAGGAATCGAGAGGGACAGTCACAGCCCATTGAAACAGGTGAAAAAGGCAACTCTTGGTTTTCATAAGCTCTGCACTGAGTTCAGAGAGCGACAGGTTGGGCAAAATCTCCTTTCTCTTCTGAGTGATGCAGAGAGCTGGCTGAGGGGAACAGCTAAGGTACTAAAATCGTATCAAGCAAAACATCATAAGGAACCAGACTGAGCAGTGATATCTAAAAGGCTTCTTTTACAAATACGAACCTTGTTACACTTGCGAAGCTCACCGTTTGCCTACAAAACAGGATTTTTTAAAAGGGAAGAGGTAGGAAAAAGCAGGTATGCCTTATGATAAATCAGACCTGAAATTCACATATCTGATATGACGAACTTTGCTTTAGGGATCTGAAAATACCCAGGTCTCATTGTTTTGGTTAAATCTACTGTATAAGCTGTGTTCCATTGTGTTAGGTTGTTTTGCTGCAAGGCAAATGATTCACTACAAAGATATTCTGCAAAAGGCTCCTTACCTCAGCACGGAGCAAACTATGTCTTCAGCAATTTACTATTCATAGCTGCTACCATGTCAGGAAAGTCAAGGGCAGAGGTAAAACTGAGATGCTAGATCAGGTTAAACCGGCACAAGCCATCAGGTGCAGATTTGCAGGTGAACAATTATCAGTCATGTTTGATGAACCATTTTCTGTCTCATAAGAAACTGGGAATTTTTTTTTCCCCTTTTGAGGGCTAACAGGTGTTTATATATCAAAAGTACTCTAGATCTGGTTACTGCTGAATGTCTCAAAAATAAGTCAAGCATCCATGCCAGCAGCAGCGATACCCGGACATTGTAAAAGGCTGTAGATATTTATGAACAAAAGAAAAAGGGGAGGCGCTTGCTGCACTGCAGACAGGTAACAATTAAATCATTTTAAATACTAGTTTGGTATGCAGCGGGTGGGCTAGATGACATTTAACATGCTATTCCTATCATGCTAAACACTAATTAAATACTTGTATTTCACATGATGCTCTCATCCTGCAGTACTTTACCAACCCTTTTCAGCCTTTCAACAGCAACAATTTAACACCCTTATGGCAAGCTGTGGAAAATTATCTTGCAGCTGCAGCATCTGCTCCCAAGTTAGCGCTGGAGGTAGCTGTGCTTATGGTATTAAAGCTGTGCCTTCGTACACTGCTTTGTTAGGCAGCTAAAGGACTGTGGGATCTTTCATTTCCTCCCCAGTTTTCAAATGAGAGGTGTTTGCTTAGGATAAATGTGTGTTTGTATTATTTTAACAAAAAAACCAAAAACGACAGTGACATTCCTAAGTTGTCCCCTTATAGGAAATACTGGTCTTTGCTACACAGAGGAGAATGAAAACATGCACTCATTTTGTGAGAGAGAAACTTTGGCGAAATAAGTGCTTTTTCATCTTTTTCCTATTGGTTACAATTTATTATGTGTGATATTCTGCTCTTAACTTACACTGACGTAAACATTTTGCTGTAGGTACTTTTCAATTAGAAAGAGCCCAGAAAACAAAGCTGTATGCTCCTCTTTGTATTGTTTTTAAGCCTGGACTATAATTTTTCCCAAATAACTAAGAATGTTTAGTGTCCAAACTACTAGTACCCCGAATGAACATATTTTCCCCAGACTTTAAAAAAATTAGACTACTTTAGGTAATGTCTTAGGTTGTCAGGATTCCCAATCACCTGTTTTTTTTAAAAACAAGCCAAAAAAACACAGCAGTGTGCACATGTGGCTCCCAACAAGCAACACACATACATGTACCATGCAGAACCTCTACTTATCCTTGGATAAGAAGTCATATACTGACAAAATGCTGAGATGTGGCTTCCAGGTGATGAGATTACAGGGCTTTTGTGTCCCTGCTGTGTACTCAACAACACGTTCATTTTCAGATACTATCTTAGATAACTATTTCTGTTGCTTCTAATCATAGAGATCTCTTCCTGAAAGAAAACTTACATTGGTATATTTTTTGTGATAATTTCTTAAAATCTTTGCATTTATGGCCTCCTGAAATAAAACTGTTGTGTGTTAGGGATGTGAGTAATTAGGAATGTGATTAATTAGGAATGCATTAACCATTCTTATTTTAACCACCAGTTGTCCTAACCAAGAACAAGGGCAATAGTGAAAGCCTGAAACTTTTACAAAATTTGTATAAAGAATGATGCATCTTAGCAGGAAAAAAAAAAATGAGAATAATGTTTTGGTTTTGTGCCAGATGGATTTGGATTTTGTAAGAGGTAAGATGGCCTTTACAACAACTGCAGCGTTTTTTTCAACATTCCACAGATTTTAATTTTCCAGCATTTCTTAAATTAGGGTGAGGGAAAAAATAGATTAAGAGCTACCCTTCACAGTTTGCTGTTCCTTAAATTCGTACACAACCACTCAGAAGCTCTGATCCTTCATAAGAATTCCACATGTAGAGAATCTTGTACTAAATTATGTTCCATTATGATGTTATTTTCTGTATCTATAGTCATTAGTAAAACACAGCTGTAAATAGGTATAACAAATTAGAGCTGGTTAGGCGTCATCCATCTTTTCCTCTCCTCCTACAAATGCTATTTGTGCAAGCCTGAGTGCTTCAATGAGAGAACTGAATTTTGCAAAAAAGGAACAAAACGCCTTAAATATTTTTAAACAAATGCTCTGGTGAAAGGTGAGCAGCCGATGAATTGAAATCAATGTTTCTGGGAATCCTGTCACTTGAGGACAAAAATCTATTTTTGGATTTTCTTTCATCAGTCCAGGAGATTGATTACCGATTTGTTCTTCAAAGGCTTGCATTTTTTGCAAGATATAATACCAGAATTTTTTATCATCTTGCAATGGTACGCTTATCATTAGCTGATTTTCTTTATTCAGGACTATTATTATACTACTTTCTATGTCACTAAAAAAAATTTAATACTGAAACAGGTTCCCAAAGGAAGCTGATTATAGTAGCTTCATCCTTCCTAAGATATAGGGATGTTTAAAATATTCTTTACTTATATTATCCACTTCCAAGCTCATGTAACTGTTCAAATAAACTAATTTCATTTACATGATAGCATTGTTCCTATTTTATCATCACATATGGAAAACCTATTATTATATTTCATGATCTCATTTTAAGACTATTACATTTATCTTTGCTGTTGTATATTACTACCGTGAATACACTGCACCTACAGCCTATGATTAGTTCTTTTATATTTCTCGTCGTATTAAGAAGGCAATATAGAAATTAGTATCACAAAAATAAGTTGCTGCTGCTAACATACCTAGATGTTTTCAACGTATACATTTTTGAGTAATTGCTAAACTAGGAAGTCAAGTAAAGATAGATGTTGGGGTGTTATGTTTTGTCTTTCTCCAAAATTGCTGCTATCCCAAAGATATTCCCGTAATAATGGGAATTGGATTCTGTTTGTATGAGACCTGAACAATGAAAGGCAAGTATAGGGGAGCTGGCTACAGAAATGAACAGCATCTTGGCAATAGTTACACATTGATTTCCCCACAAATCTCAGCTCTCCTTTAGACTCTGGCTTTGTCCCTTATTTTCAGTCTGATCATGCATCCATAGCAGAGTTTTGGGGTGTTCAGTGTGTGCAGACTCAGGCATTAGCCTATGAGATTTAGTAAATTGGTTGCATCACATTAAAAAAAAAGCTTTCTGGTAACAAAATTCACTTGTCCTCAGGAAGTCCATGAAGTTACAGAAGGTATTCTGAATCTTTGAGTCTGGTTTCAAAACATACGTTGATGCTAAACATTTCAGTACTAACCTACAATTACACCTAGAGTAGACAGGGTTGACGAGGACCTCTGATGATCAGAAGACAGGGAATTTATAAGAGACCTACATTTCTATAGTCTATTCAGACAACTTTTCAACAGTTCTTGTTGAGAACACCAGGAGCTCGTGTAGGTACCACAGCCCTGTGCAGGTGCAGTTTGTGTTCAGGGGTGGAGGAAGGTTTTTGTCTGGGACCTAGTCACGGAGAGCAGTGGAGCTACTGGACAGGTTAGGTACATAACACCACAGTGAAGAGAGATTGGAGTCAGATGACATAAAGTGAGATACATTCCTTCCTCTCCCTTCTTCACTACTAGCTATACGTTTGCCTTGACAATGGAGTATTTAGTTGCTTATTCAACAGCCTGTGTTTCCCCTTGCCCCACTTTTAATCAAAATCGTCCTCTCCTGACAATTGTCCTAAGCAGTAAGTTTTTAAAGGGCTCAGCCTGGCATCAGCTTTATTTTATTTTTAAAACTGCTTCTTCTGTGTGGTTTAGGATTTTCAAGACAATGTGCTCGAGGGAGGTCAGCTGAACTGGGTACTTCCATTTTTCTCTCTTGCAATATTGCCACAAGAATGATTTTGCTTCGTCTGATCTTGCTTCTGAAATTCATGTGTTTTTTTTTTTAAGACAGCCACTCAGCTGGTATAAGTTGAAACCATGTTACTGGTGGCCAGCTCAACTTGTGCCTGGGGAAAACGTGTCCCTTTATTCATGATTCAGCAAACCTTCCAGCTAGTCTGCAAAGGAACTTTTTATGCTGCAAAGCAGCTATGTTTCGTCTGGTCTTTAACAGACGGATGTTTTAACAGCAGTTACTAAAAAGACTAAAGCAACTATAACTCTGTTTATTTGATACTAAAGGTCAAAGACAACAGGAATCAATCCAGCACACGAAGCAAATTCAATTAAGGAATTTATAGCAATAGTCAGAGCAATTAGCTATTGAAATGCAGCTAGGATTCTTTCCTTGGAATTGAAATTGATACAGATTCTTGAAATGTTAAAGGTGCCAATAGCAGTGCAACATTAACAAGACCTGTATTTGACTTTCATTATGGCAGTAAGTTGCATGTTAGGACCATTTGCTCAGTGGGGCAATTCCAATGCCACAAAAAGGTGGTAAGAAGAAAAAGATACATTAAGGCTATGGAAGGAAAACACCTGACAATGTCTTTAGTATTGGATGTGGTTGCATGTTAATCAACTGTATGATTGCAGCACCATGGCAAAATGTTTTTATTCTTTAAACAGGGGTAGGAGGCTCTGGCTGGCTGTGGAGCACTCTGAGCTCAGATTTGCCAGGAACACATTGCACGGGAGAGCTCCTGCCCCGAAGGGTTTGAACTTAAGCAGATGGAAGGTCTCTCCTAGTATCAGCTTCAGTGAGGCACACAGAAAGGAGATACCAAATTTCTGTTTTTCTAGGAGTTGATGCCAGGGCAGCCATATGCCCAAATAGATGTTATCTTCAAAGGCTTAGGACAAAGAAGGTGACTGCAGATCATGCAGAAATGTGCAGCAGAGGCCAGGACTGAGTGAAACCTGCTGAGTCCCCATCTAGTGCACTAAATATAGTGTCATGGTCATTTAGCCATTCTTGGGTGGTTTATCTTTGCTCCCCAGAGTGAAATTATTTTTCCCCTGTATTTTTCTCTTCTCATTTATATCATATTATATCCCCTTCACACTGTTTTACCATTTACAGTAAATAAATGTAAAACTGCCAGATTAATCTCATAGATCACATTTTAAGATCTCATAAAATTGAGTTGGACTCTTCCACTATAAAATATTAATGTAAGTTCCTTCTCACAAACACAGTTATCCAGGATATATGCATAGACAGTTGATGTTTCTCTTTTTGGTACACTACGTGATGATTTAATTTAGTTTCTTATAATTTGTCACTTTCTTTACTACCAGTTTTAAATGCACAACTCATTTTTTCTCCAGTAGACGTCACTGTGGGGACCATCACTTCCTTTATGCAGCACCCAAGGGCACTCTTCTGCACCACACAACTGTGCAGCCTTAGGCTCTGTTCCCATCAGCTATCAGCTAGCCCCAGCTGGGAAAGCACAGCACTTGGCCCCAGCACTCGCCCATGAAATCAACAAACCTTTCTTGATGGGTCCTCCAATTGCCCTGCTCAGGATGAGTGAATGAGCGAGCAGCCAGTCCTATTTGTCTGATATCCTAAATTCCCTGCAGAAAGGGTATTTGTCTGTGAGAGGCTCCCAGGCAGCAGATCAGTGGCTGCCAGTGCCCCCACTGACTATCCCACCCTGCTGGAAGATGCTGTCCATCCTCAAGCTGGGCTAACTTCATCTGCCCCTCAAACAGCACCTGGGCTGAGGCTGTTTTCAGCTTCTGTTATGATAAACTGAAATGAAAGTGCCTTGTGGTGTGTAAGAAAGTTGGTGGTTCTTCCTCCCACAGAGAGCACTGCTGGGTGCTGGTGTTGGCACCTTCCTGCAGTTGCCCAGTTTCCCTGTAAGGCGAGCAGAAACCCAGCAAGGTCACAAGCTACAACTAGTTTCATGTCCTGGATGCTGACATACCAACTCTACTTTTCGACTACATGGTAGGCAAATAGAAAACTCCTGCCAAAGCTTCCCTCACCTGAAGTCATACCATAATAACCACAGGGGCCTCAAATGGTTTTACTTATTTAACATTAAGCATGCTCTCTTGTCTATCCCTCTTTAACCAATTACATAAATGGGCATTTCGTCAGTTTAAAAGTAGACAGATGTGTAAATATATGATCCACTGGCACTCCTGAATGGCTTGACTACTACAAATTGAGCTTTTAAAATACCAAAGTGGTAGGGGGGGAAAGCACCACAAAAAGTAATTTCAAACAAGCCAGACTGTGTTTATTTTGTACCTACACTGTTTCCTAGCTGCTTGTGGCCACCAGAACAGGTATCCCTACAAATGTTTTGCAAACACACAATGCAAGTGCTCTTTGCCCTGCTCCTCTAAAGCAGAGCTTCCCGACACAGCAGCACTCAGCTCCCCATCCCCCTCCCACCTCCATTATCAGTTTTTCCTCATCTATAGATGCTCTCAGCAAGTCCAGTATCCCTTTTCAATGTGTTAGATTATTTAACTGTTTTTGTACATTGTCATAGAATTTGGCAACTTTGTGATACAGGGCCAGTTTCTCAAAGGCACAGTCCCAGGGGAGAGCTGTTGGTGCTTTGCACCACGCACTGTTTGGGTCAAAGTTGCTTGACCGTTATAAGCCTGTTTCTAGAGAAAGTACAATGTTCCCAGCTCTTACTTTATTTCAGTAAGTATTCCTGTGCTGGGCCAATATGCTGCGCAGCAGCTTTAGGGGCGTGCCATAAATGAAAAGCAGATACAACATATCAAAATACAAAGATTTATTTTAAAAATAAATAGAGGACTCCATAAAAAGGACCAAAGCACTGAAATTCAATATATATGCTGCAATATTAGCTCCATGCTTAAAGGTCCTTCTAGAATTAGGGTCTTTTTTGCAAGTGTTTGGCAGGATGTTTTACAGCTATTTAAAAACACTCTTTGTATCCTCAGTTACAAGCATTTAGTAGTTCCTGTCAGCTATATGTTTAGCACTTCTTTACAGATGGAAAAAGGGGAACTCGTGGTACTCGGGCCAGGCACAGTCTGCACGCATTTCATACTGCTTGCAGCTGCTGAATAGTGGAGGGAAAGTGTGGTATGAAAAAGATTAGCCATAATTATTTTAGATGCTGCTGGATAGTGACACAAATTGACCTACCTAAGATATTTCAAAGTCCCAAATGGCCCTTAGTCTGGAAGTATTACCTCAAGTAAGATGAGTAGCCGAGCGCGTCTGAGAAATAACAACCTGAAAGTGTGTGTAGAGATGATACTGCACGAGAGTTTTGTAAAAGGTTCCCTTCAGCGCTCAGACTAAATTTGCATGCAAAGCATGGCTTCTGTAAGGATCTTAAGAGCTGCTTAATAACTCTTGCTTCTGCTATATATCCATTTACAATGCTTTTAAAGAAAGCTCGTAGTTTATTATTCCTAGGCATGCTATTTATGTAAACAGTGGGCAGATACAGCCAGTCCTGTATGCATCTTGTTAAGAGCTTTTAATAATCCATGATGAACCAGACGGAAAAAAAGGTCAAGTAAATACTTATAACAAGACTATATAAGATACATTGCGTTGCACATTAAAACTGTCTTCCCAGTACTTAGAACTGTTCCTTTATTTTGTGCTGTTCCTTTGCAACACTTTATAAACAAATTTGCTTTGTGTTATTCTAGATAACACGTTGCAGATGTGCTAAGAGTAACCAGGCAGACTAGAAACAGTGGAAACCCTGGTGATGTCTGCTCACATTACACAGTTCCTAGTATTTGTCATCTTCTAGTAAGACAGAGATGCATACAGTGGTGCCGTATACAGAGGCTGATAATTCACCTATTCAATATTAACTAACCAGCAAAAGGAACACAAGTTCGCAAACAGAAAGGGCATTTTTAGAGGCCAAGGGTGCAAGAGAACTTAATTTCTCTCCATTTCTGGCTTTATTGTTGAAATCAGTGAGGAGTCTCAGCCATTTACTCTTACTACTCCCTTAAAACATTTAATGACAAATAAGAAAATATTGAGTAAAGAGGTCTCCGAATTAAATTACTGTTTTTTTGGGTTTTTTACCTTTTTTTTTTTTCTTTACTGTCACTAGATAATGTGACCAGGTAACATCACCAAGTCATGGTGACCATCTTGCCAGCCATTCAACAAAAATCCTAATATTTCTGAGGTAACAAACATTTCCCCCGACTCAGATTCTGGGAAAGAAATATTAACAATCGTAATCTGAAGATTTTGGCTATCTTAATTGTTATAGCACCTCACAATGTGAATATCACTTTTTTTTTTAATTTTTTTGTATGTATCAAAGTTGGGTTTATGGCACAGAGCCCAAAAAACTCACTCTGCACCAGGAAAACATAGGGTTAAAAAGGGAAGGTGTTGCCTCAGAGGTTATAAACTTGTGACTACATGTTCAACCTTATTTATGGCAGTGTGCATTTGGTCGTGGCCTAATTGGGGGTTAGCTATTAAATTTAAACAGATGGTTCAACAAATGGTTTGGGAGAGAAGAGAAATGGCACAGAAGTTATATAACCACATCACTGAAAAGTCTGTCATATAACCTACCTTGCCATTAGCCTGTCATCATCATCATCATCAGGTGGGTTATTTTGCTCTATTGTGTGTTTTTTCCATATAGGAACGCTGACATCTAATCTTAACTACCTCAGCCTAAGAATTGTGTAGGAATATAAGCAGGTACAGCTGTATTCTGTGTAACTTACCACCAGGTTGTTCTGTATGTCTTATAACAAATTTGGATTTTGAAGTAACAAATATTAATGTAACAAAAAAGGAAAACTTGTATGAAATTTATCATACAGCCCTCAAATGTTCAATATCCACCATTTTTTTTGTGATGACATTTCTTGCAACTACAAACCCCAGAAAATATTATTCAATTGAGTCCTGACTCAACCCTCCAAAAATGACTGAAATCACTGAGGTTTGGATCAAGATCTTGAAGTTTATTCAGCTATGCTTTTGGCACACTTTAAAAACATATTAGAATAATATTATGTACATTTACACCAGGATTACAAATACTTCAGTAGATACTGAATAGTTACAGAGACATAGAATGAAGTGTTTCAGATTAAACACTCCCATAAACAGCTAAGGAGGTAGGGCCACAAATCCTATTTCATAATTGACTTGGACAGTCAAGTGACTGAGTCTCACTGAAAATCAGTGGGACTCAGATTCCTTACTGCATGTCAAAATATGTAGCAGTTTCTCCTCAGAAGGATGAAAGAGGAAAGTTATTGCATACATTTTTGAAGAAGTTAGACACCCAAATAGTTTTCTACAAACTCTCCTCGTTCAGAGAAACTACAGTAACACCAAAAAAAGCAGATGACTTGAAACGGTTCCATGTTACATCTCATGGTCTGATAACAGACAACATGGCAAACCCATCCTGAATTTGTGTCAAGTCTGTAAACAGAACTTAAAATTTTGCTATGTGCTTAACCTCGGTTTTTCATTTCTATCCTTTTTTCTCTTCTGATTCTTCACAGCAGCAAAGGCTGTAGGTGTACATGAGAAAGACAAAAATCAGCTGCATGACACATAGCTTGGACAAATGAGCTCTGTCAAATCTTGCTTTTAGTCGTTCAAGGTAACAGTAGCCCTAGCTGCCTGCCTAACCCTCTTGGTGGAGGTTGCTGCAAGGTAAAGTCAGCAGAAATGAGCCAGTTGCTCCTTTTAAGGGACATCTTAATAAATACTTACTGGCTTAAGACCAAATACTGAAATCCACCCAGAAACTGCATGGCCAAGGGTGCAGGTTCCTTTGCAGGCTGCACTAGAGGGCTGGTAACTTCTGGCAGTGAGACTGGAGAGAAAGCTGGATAACATCTTAAACCTCAACAGTGAGATTTGCTAGGCCTCATCAGTCAAAACCCACATTTTCCTCTTTTTTTTTCTGCACTGAATTGGAGACCAGAAAAAAAAAAAAGAGAATTCTAGCTTTATGCCAACAAATCCCATTCCTGTCTCCTGCAGCTGGATCAAATGCTCTTTGAGGCTTTATGATCTGGAGTTACTGTCCCCCTAGCTATGGAATATATGTCTTGATAGTAATTCCACAAATTTTATAAGCCTATATCTATGCTGGGCCTCCAACCAGAATGAGAATTAGAACCTCATCTGAAAAAAGGATTATGACTACACCCCCCTGCCATTGCAGAGAACTTGTCCCTGAGGACTCACAAGACAGGGCTCATAGATGTTTAATTTCATGAAAGAGGTAAGTTATACTGACACAGGTGCCAAAGGGAAGAATTACACCACTTCTTGAGCTGTGCGCAGAACCTACTTGAAAACAGCTTCTTCCTAATGGTGAAAAAGGATGCAGAAAACAATACGAGACTGCAAAGTCTTCCTTCATTTTCTTGCGCTTCACACCACCCTAATTGCCACTGCAGACAATGACCATCCCATATAACAACTCATAAAGGTTCATTAACTTGCTCCTAGGTGATGCACACCTGAACTATTTTTTAAAAAAGCAGAAATAAACCACTTTCTCTGACTATGTTACCATGAGATGGTTACCCATAAATCCTGGAAAGCCATGAAAACACTCCTCAGGGATAAAATAATTGCTGATGATTCAGTCAGCAAAGTGATAGTAAAGGTTAATTGTCTAGAAGAAAATATTTCTATAATAGAGATGCAGTATGAGGAAACCAAAATCAGAATTCTTTAATTTCTAGAGCATGTCAGAATTGAATCAGGCAACTGTCTAAAAAGGTCAATACAAACCAAAAATGTGCCTATTAAAATTGTTGGAAATAGAAGAACACAAACACCCAATTTTTTTAACAGGTAAAACAAAAGACAACGATGTATGTGGGTGGAAAGCAACTTCAATAAGGACATTAGGACCTTCACAAATAAATTCACAACCATTTAAAAAGAAGCTCTGCAAAAATTCTAGCCACAGGTTAAGACCCTTTAACCATTAAGTAACAAGGAAAAAAAAAAACCCACAATTTTTCCTTCAGACCAAAAATCTTAATATGACCAACACAGGTCCAGAGTAATTTGTAAAATCTACATATAGTTTATCCATTTCTGAGAAATCATTAGGTAACAGCCAAGAGCTTTTGAAATTCTCTACGTGAGACGAGTTGACAAAGGAGAGATTGGAAAGAACTGTCAGTGAGAAGATGCACTGGAAACACTGAGAGACAAGAGGACAAACAGAACTGTTTCAGAGCTGAGAGACCAAATAGCTTTCCAGTGAGGTGAACTGAGAAGCCCATCTGGGCTGACAGAGACTAAGCAGTTCAGAGGCCATACTGGCTACACAGTAAACCTGTGGATTGCTCTTGACTAGTTGAACCCATCCCAGAGAAGGTTTCAGAGGACAGAGGAAATTGAAACAGCAATATACAAAGAAAACTGCACATAGAGAAAGGCATTGGGTACACTTTTGAGAAAGCAGCAGAAGTACTCGAGGTGAAATGCCTACATCCTTTAGGCCATTTGCTTCTCTTTAAATTTTGCCTTTGTGCAACATTTGTGTTTGTTTTGACCCCACAGCTATTGTACAGATGCCATACCATACTAGTGATCACTGCCTTCCATTCCCTACATCTTTTCTGGGAATACCACTACATCCTAGTTAAAACAGAGAGGTGGGAAATCAGAACTACACTTAACATTAAAGATGGATAGTAGTTTAGTTTTGCTTTCTATTGGTTTGCTAATAATGTAAAATATGCAATTTACTTTTTAATTATCTCTGAGCAGTCATGTTCCTAGGAGTCCTGTAACATCTCTGTGATCTCTTTCCCAAAAGGAAACAGTTACTTTAGAGTTCATCACTATCCATGTAAAGTTAGGGTCGCAGCCCTTTCCTGGCAGCAAAACAGATCCTCATTAAGATTAGGAACTCTCAAAGAGGACTAGTAATTCTCCAAAGAGAGATACCCACCAGAACTCTGTTTATTCCATATTTAAGCTTAAACCATAAATTAAGCCATAAAATATTTTTTAAAAGTAATCTTATAAGTAGGTTAAAAATGGTGATATCAGTATAAATCAAAATCAACAAATACAAGACTGAAAAAATTTCTACTTTATTAACTGAAATAAGTGACAGTTTCCTTAAAGCCGTAGACTCTGTAGTCATCCCTATCGGATGGAGGAAAAGCAAGGAAAACGGGTCCATAAGCTTAGGATTACCACAGAGGAATCTTAGAATTGATCATATAACAACATAAATCATCAGGAGTAGGTCAGGATCACTCCTCAGCCCTTGAGATAAAAGACTTCAGAACTGTGCTGGATAGAAGTGGGTTGGAAGAGGCAACTTGACTTATTAGCCTGCAGTGACATGGCTTCAGTAACCAATATCTACCAAGTAGTCCTAAGGTAAGAGTCGTGGTTTTAAGTGGCTGTGAAGTTTGTGCAGGGAAATTGCATTTCCACCAAGAGTGTCAAAACCCCATTTTAAAAGCCCTTTTTCTTCAATTGCTTGTGAGTTCCACTACCTTGGTCAAAATCCTGCCCTCCTAACCTTTCTTCAAACACTAGCAAACGCACAAAAAGGAAGGTTTGGACTTCCCTTCATGTATTTAAAAAATACATTTTTTCGAAAAGACTTATGAAGCCCTAACTAAATTGCTCTTTTAGTAAATACAGGTACATTCGCCTATGTTCACCATATTTGTGTATGGACACGTCTCGTGAACCTCTCAGGCCATTAGAAATCAAGCATGGCCGATCTGAGTGCAAGACATAATTCCAAACACCAACAGCATTGCAGACACTAAATCTCTTCACTATCCTTCCTTACACATACATTTGAATTTTGAATGCTGCTTCTTTCTGCCCAGTATACAAAATGCTGAAGAATTAGATGCTGACGAATGGTGTTAAACATAGCTAGAAGGCAATGGTAAGGTGACTGAAAAGATATTAGAATACGAAATTGTAGACTTCAGTAAGATGGATGAGGTGAAAGATTTGGGTTAATTAGGACTTAACAAAACCTAGTACTGATATTCACTACTAGATTTTCAAAAGTGTGATCAAAACAAGTTTCTGATCCTGAACTGTAAGACTATAACTTTCCACTATATTTAGTAGAGGTTTTGCCTATTAAGTAAAGACACAGATTTAGTATTATTTCACAGAATCATAGAATGGTTTGAGTTGGAAGGGACCTTAAAGATCATCAAGTTCCAACCCCCCTGCCACAGGCAGGGACACCCTCCACTAGCCCAGGTTGCTCAAAGCCTCATCCAGCCTGGCCTTGAACACCTCCAGGGATGGGGCATCCACAACCTCCCTGGGCAACCTGTTCCAGTGCCTCACCACCCTCACAGTGAAAAAATTTCTTCCTAATGTCTAGCCTAAATTTACCCTCTTTTAGCTTATACCCGTTACCCCTTGTCCTCTCACTGCACTCCCTGATAAAGAGTGCCTCCCCATCTCTCCTGTAGGCCCCCTTCAGGTACTGGAAGGCTGCTATTAAGTCTCCTTGGAGCCTTCTCTTCTCCAGGCTGAACAACCCCAACTCTTTCAGCCTGTCCTCATAGGGGAGGTGCTCTAGCCTTTTGATTAATTTTGTGGCTTTCCTCTGGACTCTCTCCAACAGGTTCAGGTCTTTTTTTGTGTTGGGGGCCCCACATCTGAACACAGTACTCCAGATGGGTTCTCACGAGAGCAGAGTAGAGGGGGAGAATCACCTCCCTTGACCTGCTGCTAATGCTTCTCTTGATGCAGCCCAGCACACGGTTGGCTTTCTGGGCTGCAAGCGCACACTGCCGGCTCATGTTTTACAGTTTTCTTTCCTTTTAAAGACAGAAAGATTGTCTCTCAGTTCTATCAGATCTTGTAATGTGTTAATTCACCATCATTTGCCTGTGAAATATCTCATGAAGTCCATATTTTGAATAGACTGCCGACTCTGTTCATTCCTGCTAGCTTAAGAAGAAAAAAAGATAGGAAGAATCCCACCAGCATCCTCAGCTGGAAATTCCCAGGAGTTCAGAAGTTTGGCCTCACCAGGAACAAGATAAAACCCCCCTAACAACAGTGTCCTTCACACATGATAGGACTTTTGGGCTACCAATGTGCACGCTCCAGAGCACAGCTTGTAATGTTTCCTATTTTTGCATTGTATTTTCACGCTGAAGAACACCCTGCCTTTGGTAACGAGGTTAGAGGGTGGCAACCACTGAGCACATAACATGCTGAATAATAGGGGGAGGAGGTGAACGCCAACCTTTCCTCTCCTCTCCTGACACAGAGTAGAAGGAAATCCAAATCTGAATGCTAAATGACTGTGCAGTATAATTAGGACTTCAAATTTTAAATCTAGTTTTTATAACTAACTCCTTAACATTCTTAGGGGGGGATTCACGTGTATAAATAGAGATGCCCTGTGCCGTTTTAGGTGTTCCAGGGTATCTGAGAAGTCTGTAGAGAGCAAGCAGACACCAAGCAGGAGCTATGGGAGGTGCAAGTCTTTCTGAAGCTGCAGCTTGGAGGTCAGGCAGCTAGCCTAGTACACCTAAAATAGCATTAGGTATCTGTGGTTGTGCATCTAAATCCCTCCTCTGTTCTCTATTTAGAAAAAAGGACTAATTAATCCACTGAAATAAACTGTTTTTTCTAGGTAGTCTAGCAGTTTTTTGCTACCTGATGCTGGCTATGCACTGACAACTAAGTTTTCATCCAGACTTTCCATGGCACTTTTAGGAATTTACTGCACAGATAGGGTACTGGGGCAAAGGAAGAAGGTGCAGCTTTTTAGATGTCACAACTATGACTATAATGATAATAAAAGTGTTATTAATTATAACATCATTTTAGTATTAACTATGATATTATAGTTAAACTATTGCAGTACAACTGAATGAAATTTCAGGATTTTCCATAACCTTCAGATATCCCCCTAAAAGAAACAATACATGCCTGCTCCGCAAGTCCTTTGGATATACACGCCAGTACATTGTTGCGGTACTGATGCTGGTGTCCTCATCTCTGCAATACCTGCCATTCCTTACTTCACACATTCCCTAGCATAATGAGGCCTATCACTTTTTGATGAGACTGTGGGAGTTAAAATTCCCAAAATACAACATTACACTATCAGATAATCACTACTACTTAATACTGTTCTATGAAGACTATTTCTGCGAAAGCTACTGGGAATACAATAGCAACATGGGAAAGTCAATACAAAAAAGTAACTCTCTGTTTCCGCTGGGAATAGAGAATGTAATTAGGGACAGACTCAGACAGCTAGAAACATTAAATACTTTCAAGTCCACTTTTATAAGACTTTATGAAATCTACAGACTAGGGACAGAAGCCAAGACAAAGAATATCTTACCCTACTAGATGCACAATAAAACCACTTACCAAGACAGGCCCAGCCTTTTTGGCAAGGATCTGTATCTTTGGAAAGACTGGACATTCCAGCAGTATTGGAAAATAGACGTTTGAGTATCTTATAGCAGCACAGAAATGGGGGCAACATTGTTTCTGGCAGTCCTTTGAGAAAGGATGTGGCTAGCAGCATATATGGAGAAGATAAAAAGAATCAAGAAGTATTTCTTCCTTGAATTATCACAATAATTGCTTTCTCACCAACAGAAAAGTATAATTGATAAGCAGCTTTAGAGATCATTGGAAGAAAAAAAAAAAGAAAAAAAAAGTGGTTAAATTTTGCCTGGCAAGATTTGATCATTTTTTATTCAGTTTGTCACATACCATTACTGATCCATGCTGATCTGCAGACAAAGTGTGATGTAAAAAGATGTAAATGTAGAATCCTCAAACCTTCCAGAGGGAGGAGGAGGACCTGGAATTCACCGTGCTAGTGCATTGTGGAAGGCAACTATGCATGTTTAATTAAATTTTTATGAACTGGCAAGATTTTATGTTCTGGCTCAATCTTCCAGTCAGAAATTTGATAAGTTTTTATTCTTATTGTTTTTAGGTAGAGAGCAATTCAACAGCCAAAACAGAACTTCCAAGGTTCCAGGAGTTGCTAGCCCATTTCACTTTGGTAAAAGGTTGCTATTTGTTCGGTAGGTTCTGTGGATTTGCAGAGACCAAACCTGATATTACATCTGTATATGAAGAAGGTGGGAATGGTTGTATAAAAGCAGAGCTACAAGCACAATTTTAGGCTGAGCAACCCTGAAGGAGGAACCCCTTGAGCCTAGAGGGAAGAAAAAGGAAAAAAGAGGTTTGGGTCGATTTTTATTCTCTCATCATTTTTCCTGGTTACCACAGCTGAGATCAATGAAAGCAAACTTTTACAAACCACATAGGTTGTACTTACAGTGAAAAATTATTTCAGTAGGGCTCAGAGAGTAACAAGAGCAGCAGTGGGTCTTGCTGTAGCTTCCAATATTGCCATCAGCATGATCGCATCTGCAGAACTAGCAGGGGCCTATTCATTCTTAATAGAGCTGCTTTACAGGCTTGTCAGTAGTCACAAACATGACTAGCAGGTATTATCAGAGCTGGCCTGTCCAAAATGGGATCTAGGTCAGCATAAGATTTCCAGGATCTCATTGGGCTAGGTGAAGAAGGGAGACTCATCCCTTACAATGGGGTAATTGTGTACTGCTTGGTGTACATGGTCAAGCCTTGCCCCCTCATTTGCTCAGACACACTCATTTGGGTTAAAAATAATAGGTGAGGAGAGGTGCACCTGTCCCAGTTATTACTTAACTGTGTACCATTGCCCAACAACTGCTTAACTAAGTCACCTGACATCCCCAGCTAGAGTCAGGAGCTGTAGTTAAATCAGCTTTTTGTTCCAGAAACCTGACTTAAAGCACTGCCACTGGAGAGCATTCACCTGGGAGACCTGTCTGCAGGACAAGGTAGTAGCTGGTGTCTGACTCCCTGCTATTAACCACCAGTCTCCATTATCTTAACCTGAAGGAACCCCTCTTCTTAAACTGGGAGCCACAACAGCTAGTTGGAGGATGGGACTGCTCTCCTACTTGTGGCTTGTCACCAAGGAGGTTGGGCATGCAATCCACCACCAACATTACTGTAAATGGCTCCTGCACTGCTGGACTTACTTATAAACTTTTAACATCAAGGGATAGAGTTGCATAGATTTCCACCCGACCACCCTGCCCCATCATTTGTGGCCTAACTTTAGGTAGTTATACAGGAAAACTTAAAACCAAAGAACCTTCCTTCCAGTCTCCCAGATTCAGATAGTTTACAGCTATGAATACTGCAAATTAGGGGAAAAAAGTGGACCTCACTTGAGGAGACACATCTGTGAGGTCTAGCAGTTCCCTCCAATATATTTTTGAGGGTAAAAAAGGATCAGAGACAAAAATCATTAACAACCTTTGAGCCCATTAACATTACAGCTGCAGGACTATTGACTATGAACTGGGATGAAAATAGTATACACCTGCCTGTTCTCTCAAGCATATGTGTAAGAGTCAATTGATTTGTTGGGGTTTTGTAGAAATTCAGTTTAAATGTAACAGAATGGGATGTTTCCTTTCTGCACTGTAGTAACAAAACACAACCTACTGCGAGTTCCAGTGCATTTCAGAAACCTACTGAATATTAACTCTAGTAGTGTATCAAACCAAAATTTAAGAATTTAAGATTGGTAATCTCTTAGTCTCACCTATTTGCACATTTCTGTAAATCCAGAAAGTATCTGTTAAAATTTTTAAGCCCTTCATAAATCTGTAAATTTCTCCTTGATTTTTATTTTTTTGAGTAAAGAAGACATGCTGAATTCCTCTAGGACTTACAGTGTAAAAGGCACAGAACTCTGAACATCTTAGATTTTCTTTAGTCTCTGAATCAAACATAGCTGGCAAAGAAATCACCTTATTCTCACAGTAAAACCTTGGATTACTTTAAGTAAGACTCTGCAATAATTAATTCCTTGATGGATGAGACAATTTGGGAATTTTAACCTTATTGTCATAAATCCCTAGAAGCCAACAATATTCTTCAATATTTTGGCTGACATTTGGTTGTTTATAAAGAAAGAAATCTTTCCAATTTAAAGCTTAGATTATAATACCCTTTTCTCAAACAAAAAAAAAAAATTCAACAATCCTTAGCTTTCTTCAGTCTTTGCCTAGCATAACTGTAATGATTTGTTGTCCTTACTTACATATCAACTCAACACTTGTCTTTGCCAAGTACTTTAGACAGAAACATTTGAAGAGGTCGGGAGTTTGAAAATGTTGAACTCCCTAACAGATGGCTTTTTGTCTCTATCTGAAGAAATAATTTAGTGGAAGGTGTTTCACTTTAAGACATTTATATCTTGTGCTTGTAAGCACAGCTCATGATTTGCCTCTGAAGAAGAGGAAATATTCCTTTCCAGGTAATTTGATTTCTAATACTGACTACAAAAGGGACATTGCAAAGGTTGTGCTGGAAAAAAATCTGTTCTGTCAAAAGCCAAGTCATTTACAAAAAAATTAAGTGCTGCAGATGAAAGGTAAAAAAAATGGGACTTAAGAGAGTCTAGGTCAGACAAAGCATTATTAAAAAGTTATCTGTGGAGCAACTTTCTTGAAATGGAGATAGGGAAGCTACAGAGGTCACCAATTTCATCATGTTGAACTATTTGGGGGACAATCCTTGTGAACAAGACTCAGACATTAGTTCAAGGTCACTTTTTTCACAAGGAACATTGGACATGTTCTCATTCAAGCTACAGACACTCTTGCTTGCAAAGAAGCAAGGAATAAGTCACAGTAATACCTCAGTGAATCAGGGGGTGCAGGATATTCTCCAGATCCATCAGTATGGTGGGAGATGAGGATCAAGCTCATTTTTCAAGTAAATTAGTGCTTGTGACACTGCACTTACTGTCCCAGAGATGTAGCTCCTCTTTATCCATATATAAACTATGCAATTTTAGATAAACTAACCAGCTGAAGCCTGAGAAGCAATGAGATGTCCCACAATGACTACTGGAAACAGCATCTAGGGGGAATGGGAGGAGAGTTCGGTTTTCCTTCGAAGCAAATTCTCTCCGCAAGTCCTTTGAATGCCCAACTACTCTGCTGAAACTACTGTTAAGCACGTTGCTGTTTGTGTGGTACTCAATTATGCTTCTGCTAAGAAATAGGCTGAACCAGGAGTTCCTCTCATTTGTTTTGTGGGCAGGGGGAGGAAGATAACAATGAATTATGGTTAGTACTTAAAAAAAAAAAAAAAAAAAAGAAGATAAAAAGACAATGAACTGTGAAACAGCTAGATGAGGAAATGCAGGAGGGAGGAACTGTTCTTTCCAAATAATTAATTGCTGTAATTGCTGTCTCCCCGCATAAATACTCTCAAGTCAATTTTATTAAAAACCAAGTGCAATTTTAGGCCTCCAGAACAAAACTTTTCTTCAGGAAAGACAGAATTCTCTAGTGCAGGCTTGTAGGTGAAGGAAGATCAACTAATTATAAATAATTTTAACCACTATTTGTCAGTGTACTTAGGAGAACTATCAACGGTTCAGAACATAAAATGGTGGGATGCGTTCACTGATGCGCTCCAGCTGCTTTGCCTTTCTCTGGCAATACTTGGAGGCTATAAAACTGCCTTAGCCTAGCTGGTTTAAGTTTACGGCTCTCCTGTATCACTAAGGCTGCACAAAACAATAAGAGTATACTGATAAATTCAGCCCAGTATATTAGCCTTAAAGCTGAATAAATGGAAGGCAGAAATTAAAAAGCTGTGAGGCTGATGGAAAGACTTAAAGAGGAGGAGACAAGGATAATAATCATGCTTTGCTTCAAGGTCAATGTCTTAAGCAATAGAGGTATTGGAGTAGAGTTTTACACACCCCATAGCAACAGTAATTTTAAAGCACTGGGAAGTGTAGAAGCCATCTACATGGCTGTAGCCAAGGCAAGGTCTAGAAAATGCCTTTTCCTCTTACTTCTGCCCAATTTTGTCAGAAAATCTAGTTTGAGGACCAATTTGCCTTATGCCTTACTGACACATCTAAAATCAGCCTACAGACATCATATAAACAGGACAACTTCCCAGATCTGTATCCACCTTCCAAGAATCCTTTTACAAACATTACATTTAATACCTCTGTAATAGATTACTAGTAAATACATGATATCTCAGGCCACTGTAAGTCAGGGAAAAAACTCATCACAGCTTCGTTTTGAAACCTCTGCTCTACACTGTGTATCACTCACCAAGGGTATCAGAGATTACTTCCCCCTCCTTTATTTTTATAGCTTGCTAATAAATTTAGAAGGTAAAAGAGCAGATGGCTGAGAATCCTAGCTCTAAAAAGCAGCATAAAAAAATCAAAACTGTATCTGCAACCACAGAAAACATTAGTATCCTTCTAATACAAAATTACCAAGAAAAACTCTCCCTTCATTTTTACTACAGATTACACACACACAAAAAAGATAATTTAGAGTGAGCTACACTGCTCAAGGGGAGGGTGAGGGAGAGACACTGGCTGGTGTCCAGCACCAGGTTAAGAGAGGGTCAGGCTCCACCACCTGCTTCTGGAGCAGGACCAGAAGGCGGCAGGGTCACATTGCTGGATTTCGGTCAACAGAAGAAAAACATAGTTTTGACTTGATTCTGCATAGTGAAAAAGAGGTTGATTTTGTGTGTCCTGTGACACACAGACATCTGCTACCACAGCTTGTCACTAAGGTCAAGGTGTGTTTACTCAGCAGTGAGTCCCTGCAGCAGCAAGGTCAACCGTCAACACCAGCATATATCACTTCTACTTTGGATTAGCCTAGAAGCATAGATCTTCAGGGCTGAAAAAGACATTTAGGGAAGTGTCCTTTAACATATTTTTCTCTCCACAGGGCAAGATCAACTCTCTTCTGTAATTTCTGACAGGTATTTGTTAAGCAACATTTAAAGGCTCATATTATTGGAGACTCTAACTCACAACCTCCATAGCTCCTGTTTCAACATGTCACTGTCTTGACTATTAAACTGACTCTTCCTTGCTGTAATGCAAACCTGTTAATCTGCAGCTGTCCAGTGCTGGTGATAACATGTTTCATATATAGATACATGGGAAGAAAACCTGGTCACTGCAGTTCTTTCCTCCCAGCAGGTAAATGTTAAATTCTACCAAGTGTCCCATGGGCAACAGCATATTCCTGACAAAACTGATGAAGTGAGAAGGGAGGTTGGGTGAACGCCTCTGCCAGTGAAGCATCAGCAACCAAACTTTTTTTTTTTTCCCCCCAAAGCTGCTGCTGCTAATTTGATTTGGTCTAAGCTATAGAATTGTATAAACTGTTAGTGATAAGTACTAATGAACTGTGGCTCTTTAAAAATCTCTCTGCCATTCAGTTACAGGCACAGGAATTAAAATGTGTTTGCTTGCTTACTCAAAAGTTCACCATTTAATAAAAGGAGGAATGAAAGACAGGGCAGTTGACAGCTGCTTGAGGGTTCTCACCTTGAGATTTGATGTTGAAAAATGTTTAGTTTCCCCCGTGCATCGGCTTCAGTAAAGGCCTAATAAAAAGCCTTTGCTGATTCCTCTGCTTACCCTAAAATATCCTGGCTTCCAGCAGGTTTGGAGAGAAGGGGATTATTTGACAAACATGAGTTTATGTCAGACAATATTTGAGCTAGCGCAGATTTGTAGGATTAGGAAGATGGAAAGATTTACATTTGCAGGCAACAACGAATGTAGCTTGTTCCTTTTAATTGGCAAAGTACGCAATAAATAGCAACACGGATTTGTGAACAGTAAATCTTGTGACAACACTGCTTTTATATGGAAAAAGCCTGAGGACGGGTTTTAATGGACAACTTTAAATGTCAGCCTTTTATTTTCTATCCAGTACTGCTTTACCCACATCAATAACCTACTACCTGATTTAATAACATGAAGATATGCAGGGAAAAAGTGTTTCTGAGAAACAAAGACTCAAATCTAAATTAAAAAAAATATATATTTGTTGCTGAGGATTTCATGTGGTTCAAGGTAGAACCTGTGCTGAAACCAGGAGCAGGAGAGGATCAGCCCTCCTAGCTCAAGAACATAATATCTGAAGGCAGTTGTGTTTCCCTTCCAGTGCAGAACAGACAAAAGATTCCTGCTTTTTTTTTTTTTTTTTTTTTTTTTTTTTTTTTTTTTTTTTGGGGGGGGGTGGTTTGGGGGGTTGTTTTTGTTTGTTTACAGACTGTATTTCATTTGCAGATAGGCATTTCTAACATGTTGCCAACTGAAGAACACAGCAGTTTAAAGGTGCCTGTATTAGCTTGCCTTGCTGGTAACAGGCTTCCCCTTATAATCTTGAAGTTGTGCTCCTCCACTAGTCCCTGGCAACTACCTCAAGGAGAAAGTTGTTATTTTTCATTCTTCGCCCATTCAGTGTTGGTCTGAGGTTGGAAAGTATTTCTTTCAATACCAATTCTTACGTTAAATAAAAATCATATGGATTGTTCCTAAATCTGCTGTGCCATGGTCCCCATGTATTGTAAGACCTCAGGGCAAGTTCAGAGTGAAAACTCAGGTCCAAGTAGAAGGTAACTATTAATTCAATCCCAGTAAGTACCCTGCTTCTACATAGTACTGTTTTCCCTTATGTATATACTCAAGGAGACAGATGCCACAATGTAATAAAAGACTCAAAGGAAAAGTCGAAGAAAATCTATCTCCTCTATTCACTGATGTAGCCACACTTCACATCTCTATTAACATGCCGGCCATCACTTAAATGCTTTAGTTCAGTTTTTCCCCCTCAAAGTCAATAGATAAGGGACTTAGAATAATAACATACAGGAATTACACACTGAAGCAATGATCCAATAATTTGCGGCTAAACTGAGGAAGTGTGATCTGGATGATCGGGTAGTGAGATGGATTGTGAACTGGCTGGAGAAAAGAAGCCAGAGAGTTGTTGTGAATGGGATGGAGTCTAGTTGGAGGCCTGTATCTAGTGGAGTCCCCCAGGGCTCGGTACTGGGACCTGTGCTGTTCAATATATTCATCAACAACTTGGATGAGGGAATAGAGTGCACCCTCAGCAAGTTTGCTGATGATACGAAACTGGGAGGAGTGGCTGACACGCCAGAAGGCTGT
>WKFP01013844.1:218202-230008 GCA_011057875.1 Pterocles orientalis
GGAACAGGCTGCCCAGAGAGGTTGTGGAGTCTCCTTCTCTGGAGACATTCAAAGCCTGCCTGGATGCGTTCCTGTGCGATCTGATCTAGGTGTTCCTGCTCCGGCAGGGGGACTGGACTAGATGATCTTTCGAGGTCCCTTCCAATCCCTAACATTCTGTGATTCTGTGAAAGCAAAACATGCCAAAACTAAATTGTGGGTGACTAAGATTCATAAAAAAACTATCCAAGATACAATAATTAGAGCAATCAATGCATTTTGATTAACTGATTAGCACCTTTCAACTGCCAGTGGCAGAAATAACCTCCTTCTATAAAAATCACAAACTCATTCAGATCAAATTGGGAGCAGATGGAAAGTTGTTTGTATTATTGACATTTCAGTTCCTGAACACCATTCAAAAGCATGCAGTATGGCTACATTGTAGTGTAATTAGAACAAAGCAACAAAATCAACCTCATTTCACTCTGCAAATACAAAGATTATCATCCAAAAGGTCAGCCTGGCATACGACAAATATTGACAACAAGGAGTGCACAGCTTTCTAAATGTCCCTTTGCAGTGTTCTCAGCACATACAATTGAGACTGGATAAAATTTCACTCAGAAAATAATTCTTAGTATGAAGAGACTCCCTAGGATTTCTATATGGGGAGATCAAATGGAATCAGATGGTTGAAGTTCATGCGTTTCAAACTAGTTTCAGAAGGGTTTCACCTATCTTTTGCAACTGCATTTGGACCACAAAGATTCTGAAAGAAGGCAGCTATCATGCATTTATATTTGTGTAAGTTGCTCTGAATAGGTTCTTCAGCCTTTAAGAAGTTGAATTTGGATTCTGCACATGATTTAATTTATGTTGACCTACCCTGTTTGCCATTTCAATGGAAACAAACACCCTTTTGTTTTTTGAAAATACATTAAACATAATTGCAGCATCTATTGTTTTTAAATGTCCTGTTTTTTCTCCACAGATGAAGAAAACAAACTTTTCTTCTAATACTGTTTGTGTTACTTGGATGACCGTTTGTCTACAATTAGGTGCATTGTCTGCAAAGAAATTACAGTACCCTGAGTTTTCAACAGAACTACCTGTCAACCAGCCTCACAAACTTCTCAAACTGAGTTTCAAGCAGCAATAAGCATATACATGTGTTTTGACTGAAGCTCATGTGTTTTAACAAGTCCCAATTTAAAGTCACTTATAGCTTGTGCTTTAGATCTAGTCCTAGAACAGCTTTGGGAAGGATGTATGTAGGTTCAAACATGTCTACTGTCTGGATAGTTCTGCTACGAAAGTCACACAAAGAAGCATCTGAACACTGTTGTCATATTAACGTATGTATAACAGCACTATTACAATGTTGATTATGTACACGATTTTGCATGGTAACAAATCTGAAGCAGGATTTTGCATTAAGCAGGCAGACACTTTTGTATAAAGGCTTAAAGTCCACGGCTTTAAAATCACAGGGTTGTTTGTTATAGAGCAATGCTGTGTGAAAATTCTGTTTAGCGGCAGTATGATCTCAGTGAAGTCCATGCAGTGCCGTTTGGACTCGGCATGGCCAGTGGTTCTAAGTGGAGAATATAAAGACATTAGGATCTGGAAAAAAATGACACTGAATAATTGAGATGAGGTGTAACCTTGAAAACATTGCAGTGCAAAACAGTTTAACTATTTGTTTTAGGAACATAAGTAACTAATAGTACAAATCCACATTCAAAATGTCCTTTGAATTCATCCTGTTTAAGACAAAACGATTTTTAAAATGTTCACCACTATAAAAGGCTTATGAATTCTAAGCTTTTTTACTGTTTAATGTGAGAGTATTGTTATAAGTTTCTGGGTTTCGAGAGTGCTTTCTGAGCCCTTTCATCACATTTTTTTTTAGGATGCAATAGAGATAACACCATTTATCAAAAGGTAAATATTTAATCAGGAGATTGCTCCTCTTATCAACCCTCTCATAATATTGACTAAATATATTATTTTGCTTGAGCAGCAATACAAAGAATCTCCTCTAAGTTTTCTTGCATCTATAACCTTGCTTTAAAGTAATACAAACTCCTGTAGTATTTGCTGTATGAGAAACAGGCACATTAATCAAACCATGACAAACCAAACATTTGCAGCATTATTGTTCAGCACAGTGCAATACCAAATTAATATGAACGATTTACATTTATCTTACTCTAGCATCCTGGCATCAGTACAGGACTGGAATATATTAACTCAAGTACTGCCTTTTTACTTACTTTTACAGGCTTCACTGTCTGCAAGACCTTACTTCAGGTCATTTTAATCTTTTTGGGGAGAGAGAGAGAGCGCGAGAGCGCGTGTGCGAGCGCATGGGTGTGTTCCTGCACACAGACTTTATCTCTTTCTTGTCTGGGTCTCAAGTATCTATTAGCTGTGGAGCACGTGTGGAGGAGCAGAGCACTGTTCCCCTCTGGACAGAGCAGACCTTATTTAGAGGGACAGCTGAGAGAGTGGGGACGCAGACACAGCTGAGCAGGATGGCAAGCAAGACCAGACACCCTCAAGTAACCGTGGCTCTGATTTTGCCATTTTCTCCAGCATGTTTAGAAAGGGCTCAGAATTAAAGCTTACTTTGGCTCAGTGTCAGGAGATGCTGTTCTGATCTACTCTGTGTTCAGAACAGCAGAGGACCTAACTTGACATTTGTTTTACATGCAGAAACTTTCTGGAGACTTTAATAGGCTGAAACAGATATGCAGGAGATCTGATGGACCTCTTCAGTCCTCATGTCCTAGTCTATTAAAGGAGGTTCTCTCAGTCAGGACAACAAATACCAAACTGAAACTATCCTAGCAGGCAAGGATAAAAGATTGTTTAATTATAGGAAATCCAAATATTTGCTGTTAATAGCAGTTTCTAGGAAAAGACTATGTATCTCAACTAAGACATGCAAAGAGACTGGCTTAGTTCTTACAATACCTCCCTTCTCCTCTGCAGGCTGCAGAAACGAGCTGAACCTGCCAACACCTCCTCAGATCCTACTGCCAGGCATCCTCCAGAACACAGCAGAGGGTGTGGGTTGAGGAATGAGATTCCTCTGACCCTTCCCAAACCTCAGGCACAGGGGGTAGGGGATCGTAACAGGCAAGGGCTTTGCTCTCTCTGTTCCTCCGCAGGGACAAATACAACATTTGCATCCTCACCCTCTGCACGACAGTCTAAAAGAACTTACTACAAGTCCTCACCATGAAGTTTAATTTTAAGCTTAGAGTGCCTCCCACATCACCAGAGAGAAACGCAGCTAAATTGCACATCAGCTTGCACATCCCCTCACAGCACAGGTAAGGGCAGACAAGCTTACACAGCTCCCAGGTGAACCCAAGCCTGGTCCAAAACCTTGTGCCTTGTCCTTGCAAGGTTTACATGGAACCACTGGGTCCTGTTAGCTCTCTTGCACATCAGAAAGGCAGGGGATGCAATCACTCTGGAAACTAGTGCAAGCTTCAGATAGATTTATGTATTATACAGTAAATGTCTACTCCATTTATTAGTAAACAGGTGTCACTCTCCAGCCGCAATGTCAGGGGTTGCAAACAATAAGACAGATCTTTTGAAATGGGCTGTCATATCATCCCTTACTGATTTCTGGAAAGGGCTGCACTGTAATTAATGAAGAGTCTGGCCAAGACTGTAACAAGAAGTATTTATAGGAATTTCACAGTCCTTTTAAACTGAGATGCTACAAGCATGAAATACAGGTAGGAATGAAGAAATTATGAACGTATTGGACTACTGTATGACCAGTGCTCGGGAACAGAACACAGCTAAACTGCAGGGTCTGTGCAACTTATTAGCTTTAGTATCTTGCAGTCCCTCCCCTCACGTAATTCAAGCTTATGTCAGTTAAACCAACGCAGGTTCTTCTACTATAGAACACATTCATGTAAAAGCCCCTTTAAGCACAGTTTTGTTCTCAGACATTTTGTTGCCCTTTAGAAACAATGCAGTCAATGAGAATAATTCTGGTTCCTGTCTCCATGGATTGCATTGGGTACATAGGGAGTAACATGCAGAATATAGAATTTACCAGTTTGGAAAGGACAGGGTTATCTGCTTTTTATATACTATATATATATATTGCAGGCATTATTCCTATTTTAATGAGTTTTCCCCTGTTTGATTTGTTTCTGGGTATTTCTACCACCTCAAGATACAGAAGCCCACAGAGGTACTGAAACAGGCCACAGGAGGCAAAGGTTTCTTGTGTCCCTGGATGTAATTTTCTGAGCACAGATATGATCTCTTAGCTCTCTAGAAGATCTGAATGGAGTGAATCTGCTCAAACACTTCTGCCACCCATGCTGGCCCAGCAAACAGCAGGGAGCCTTCACTTTCCGGCTAAGCCAAGGAGTCTCTCTTTACAGGCTCAGCCATTCATTGAGACGGTTGACTAAATTAAGACAAAAATGTCTAAGTGTAAAAGTGCACAGATAAGTTTAAGCATAAGCTGAAGAGCTTTGCTGAACCAAGACTTTCTACAGAATGCGCATTTAGGTTCACAATAAGGTGCACCAAATGAAGAGGATGGAAGTACAGCCTCAGGCAATGAGGCTAACCTACAAAGCTCAATGAAACTTTTAAGAATTTTTCTACTAGTTTGCAGACTAACTGGTACTGTTGGATTGGATACCAGCATGAAATAATTTAACAGTTTAATTAAAGCTGAAGACTATTTACTCATTTTGCAAAAGCTCACTAACAGGCAGCACTGAAATGTCAATAGCAAATGATAGGGAATTCTTTCCTACATTGACATGAACTAGTAACAGCCATTCATTTCAGTAAGTAACCATTTGAGACCAAAGAGTAGTTACACTACTCATTTTAGATTGAGCAATTTTAAATTTTCTTCACTCGGTGTCCGAATAATTTGTTTTATAGAAAAGCCCAAGAAGCAGGAGTGGAGATAGATTTGTTCACTACCTAAATTATGTTTAGTTTTTTAAAATTTCTAAACCAATCTGCTTTTTGAAAAGCCATTTACAATTGACTATTATTTTGCATACTCAAAAAAGCTATTAATGAAAGCAATGTGATTTCTTCTCTTCCAGTGTCCTAGCTGAGTGCCTAATTCAGTGTTTTTGAATAAACTGAACTTTGGGGTGATTTATGAGTACAGAGAATACATTATTTTTTTTACTCAGCTACCATTAAACTGAGTTTCCTACCAATGAATTAAAATTTAAATGACAATAGCCGTATTTAAATTTTATCCACACATAACTGCGTTGAATTAAATGAATATTGCCTTTTACAGCATGTGTTAGTACAGTTAAAATGTCTGTGAACAGAGACAAATAGTGAAGACAGTATTTCTTCTTTACTCGAGTGGTCTTGTTTATAAGTTCTAAAGTCATTTTGCAGAAAATGATCAACATATTTTCAACTAAGGTAATTTCACTGAAGTAGTATTTCCTATTTTCAGTTACAAGACCCGAGAGATGTTCGTAAATAGTTATACAGTTATTTTTCACCATCTTGCTTTTTGTCACTACTTCAAACAAAAAATATGTTGTTTTCACATGCAAAATAAGGTAGGAAAAAAAGTAGGAATGTGAAAACATACCTAACATGAATGCAAGTTCTTTCAGAAGAAAATAAATCAATTTCCCTATTAATGTCTGTATTTATGGAGCAGGAAGAGTTAAAATCCAAGCTTCACACTAGCACGTAGGAAATCGAGGTGCATTACTCATACTTGACCTACACCAGCATAACTGAGACCACAATCTCATTCTCCATTTAAAAGTGTAGAGGAAAGGTCGATTCCCAAGTTGTGCTGTATTTCTCGTTTTTGCAAACACTACTGAAGTACTTCCACAGGGAAAACGCTTTCAAGAAGGCTGGACAAATGACTATTCAATATTTACAAACTAGAACCATTTTGCCAACTGTTTAGTGGGGAAGGGGAAGATTTCTCAGATACTGTTACTTACAAAAACAGGCCCACCTCTAGCATTTGAGAGAGTAAGATGCTGCTGCTCTTAAGTATGCACACAGATGTTCAAAATATGTTCAAAATGTCCTTTGATTTTCTCCTGGAAGAGACTTGGATATACCTGTAAACTGTTTTCCTTGCCTCTTTCTTCCCAAAGAACAAAAAGAAAGAATTCTCCCAGATGCCAGCAAAGTAGAGTACCAAATTGCCATCTTCCCCATGTCTTCTTTTTGTCTAGAGTTTTAAATAATGTTACAGGTATATAATTAGAGACTACAGACTATTTTTGCTTAAGAGCAGATTAAATGTTGAATGTGTGTATTCTGATATGGATACGTATATTACCTTTAAACAAAAAAATCAGGTGAGCCCGTTGACTGCCATCCCTTGCTCCATACCAGTTTTTTATGGGAAAGAGTGTGTTCACATAATACCCATACAATTATTTTGGAATTGGCTCATAAGCTTAAAACAAATACTTTCAATGCAGATAAATGTTAATTGTTCTAGGATTCATTTTTAGCAGTTTTATTAGTTTTAGCTACAGTTTTCATAGATTAATGAGAAGTTCAGGTTCCCTGGGAGATACTCTCTTAGCATCCTCTGTTAACTATCTGGACTAGTTACATTTGATTCACATTTTTCAGCCTTTCTGTAAAACCTTGACAGCTAGAGACCTACATAAACCAAAAGTGTAAGGACAAAGATCATGGGAAACAAAGTAGCTTCAATTTGATGTATGAACACATAGCCTCTATTTCTGAGGCTTGCTGATAAATGAAGGTTACAATGATTTGGCATAAAAAATATTAGATAGTCCTCTTTAAAGTCATAAAGGTTCCTTAAAACTAGGACATGTTTCTCTATGGCATTTGTACAGCACTTTAAAAAACACTGCACAAAAATAGTACTGCTTTAAATCTAGCGAGTGAAATGCAGACGGCTCTTCCAAACAAAGAAAAAACGTGAAAGCAACAGTGCATAGTTAAACACTCATTTTGAAGACTGAACATTAGGACAGAAATGCACAAGCCACCTAAAGAAGATCAAGCCACGTATTACTCATTTCATTCAAGTTACATTAAAATACCAGTTTTCTACTGTTACAAGTGAAGATATTTCCCATAATTAGTGTATTATTTCTCAGGAAGTGTTACAAGAGTGTTCTTTTTCTGTACTTTCTGCTGCTCTGAAGACAGTGAAACATCCAACTCAGGATTAAAAGGCAGACCAGAACCAGCCCCAGCTTGGATGCACAAGGCTATTTCTTTCAAACAGTTCTCTAAAATGGCTCATCCACCCAAGAGCTATTTGGAGTACAACAAGGAGTTGGTGTACCAGGGACATCCAAGGAGAGACACATGAGTAAAACAGGCAGGGTGCAAACAAACTATGAGTGGTGCTAGGTCTTCCTTCTCCCACAGGTAACTTATGACACAGATGAGATGCTGGACAGTGGGGAGGACAAGTCCTTCACTTATTCTCTCCTCTGAGATAAGATGACAAAATACCATCCTCAAACAGTGGAGAATGACGTCTCCCAGCCACATGCCAAAACACATCCAAACAGCACATAAACCAGCTATGTTCTGCCTGTTAGTTGACCCATGATAAGTCACATTGCCTGGAGCCTCATGTTATTTCAGAATACCTTCTACTGCTTTTTACTACTATCTTTCAGGGGTCATTTGGCTTATGAATAACCAAACCGTTCATTCTACTTCATCTGTCATCTGCCATTGCCCATACTATTTTATTGCAAGCTCCAGTTGAACTTATTTTCTTATAGGTGGCCATAAATTGTGGTGATTTGCAACAGCTATCAAGCAAGGGTAAAACATAGAAGCAAAGGCAACACATTAAATCACCGCTAATGTGCTGATGACACTATCCAAGTATTTAATAAAGCCAAGTAGTCTGTAGAGCCTCATCAATTCCCTTGCCTTCCATCTGCCTCTGTTCTCCATAGTGTACACATATAGAATTATATCTGCCCATAGATGAATAGATGATGCATACGTGGGCCTTAATAGGGAACACAACCTCTCTCACATGACCTTTGGAAAATGCAGCAGAGCTCCTTCCTCATTTGGGGACCTCCTGCACTGCTGCTGAAAAATGAGAGAAGTAATGTACCCTTGAACGGTTGAAGGCATTTGCTGGAGGACACTCTTCCAAGCCAAACACAATGTCTTCACCCAGAACTACCTCCACAAGCTCTGTGCAGAGCACCACAGATGCAAGCTCTCAAAAATTAAATGGGTGTCATTTAACAGTAGGCTGAGCCTTCACACACACAGCTAACCTGACTCCCACCTTTCCTAGAACCAGCTAGACCTGGACAACAGTGTTAAAATTTCAACCCAATGCAGGCATAAAGGCTATGTGGGCCAAAAAAGCCACTACAGAAGAATGTTCCAAATCTCACAAGCACCTACAGCAGGTAGGAAGAGCATCTGTTGGTTTGTCTAGAGCAATAAACCCTGTTAAAGCTAGTCTGTGTCAGAAACAAACCACAGGTTCGGGCTCTAAACTCAGTCCCTGACTGAGAAATTTCACCATCTGTACTAGATCAAACCTGTTAGCCACTAGCAAGCAAGATTCAATTCATCCTTACTCTCTCCAACAGCAGAGAGGAGGAATATTAAACTAGATGAAATTAATCTGAGTTCAGCCATTCCTATATCTTGGCTACTTCGAGAAAAAGTGTTTAAGAACATGAAGAATGGTGGTTGGCATATGCAAACACAAATGATTACAACAGCCTTCACTTGTGAACTGAGAGCAATAATTTGTCACAAAGATGTTTGACAGCAAGCAGTTTAGTTTTACCACTAGAAAATGCAAAGTGTAATGGCACTAACTATTAAAGAGAAATCTTTAGCCTTTTGAATGTCATAGGGGTGTGGGAGGGGCAAGAGATTATGAAATACAGCCCTGCAGGAGGTTAAGTGATTCTGGAAACAATGTTTGCTTCTCATGGAAATCCACTTAAAGTAGAAATCAAATCAAACAAACCACCTCTGATAACAAAGCTGAAGAACTGCATGACAAAGTTCATATACATAACCTTTTTTCCTAAGTAAACATGCTGCATTTACACTGTAAAGCCTCAGTTAATCATGTAGCACACTTCAAAGAATGAGAGCAAGAATGTGAACATTGGATGGTCCAAAGGTCAGATTTAAACAGCAGGTAAGAGGCAGCAGCCAACCAGGTCTCAGTAGCCAGGCTTGTGTTTATAGTTGACCATTCACTGAAAAAGATGACCTTCTTTGTGAAGAGTGAGTGTGAGTCAACTATTTAGACACTATCCTGAATTAATTTATAGTATGAATCCACTGGCAATGAGTCCATCAACTGCTACATCTGTGTAGTCTACCACTCAGGTGCCTCTGTTCCTGCCCTGGAGCAGGCAGTGACCTCCTGAAGGCAACTTACCTTTGCAAAATACAAGAGCCTTAGCTCCACTTCCCCTGCCTACTATTGTTTATTAGCAGCCTGCCAAATAAAATCCACAGTTGTCCGAGATTCATTTTGCAGAAGTGCTGAAACATTTCATTTTATTTCTTCCTGTGCCACAACAGAGAAGTGTTTTCAAACAGTATAGTTTTCCATTTAGACTGGTACCTGTGTGTACTTTTAAGAGCAGAGGTAGTGGTAGCAGTTGTTTAAAGAAGCACCATAAAAATGCTGGAGGATACACCTTCCCCAGCACCCCATTGTTATTTATGACGGCCTACTCATTTCAGGACCAGAATCTGTATTTACATCTCTCCTGTAGAGCAGTGCTCTAACTTATGCCCTCTTTTTAGAACTATTTCGCTTTATATGGAAAATACCTACAAATATTATCCAGAGAGACTTAGGATAACTTTCTAGACAAACAATTAAGTCACTTACCTGTGGGTGAGTGATCCGAGTTTCAGTCCCCACCCAAGAGAATATAGTTATTTATACAAAAAAATTGACTGTGTAGTCTCTGCTCTTGGAGACTTTAAAGATCTGACAGGAAAAAGCCCCACATAGCTCTGACCACAGAGCTGACCTTATTCTGAGCATGAGTTTGGACTAGAGACCTCCTGAGGTCCCTTTCACTCTCCATTATTCATCCATTATTTAACTGAAAAATATAAGATTTATTGATTATCAGGGCACTCCATCCTGGGAAATCAATAATACAAGTTCTTTAAGCAAAAGGAGTCTAATGCAGCTTAGCAAAACATAAGCTCCAAGCTATGAGGCAGAGATACAGATGAACACCTTTCTTTGTCCAACATTTCTGTGACTATCACCCTGGACATCTCACCCCAATATTTTGGAAAGTACAGTTAAAAATCTTATAACATATTTCAGGATATAAAAAAAAAAATCACAATTTTCAACAATTTTATTATTTGCTAAAACCCTTTGCTCAGTTCTATCTCACAGAAGCTTCATCCATCCCTTCACTTCTACTGAAGATGTTGAAGGACCACTTTGCTCCATCAGGAAATCCTGTAATGTACAAATATAATTTTTAATTTATTCCTTACTCAAAGTTGGAAGCAGCACCAGGGAAGAGGGATCACTAGTTTCCTTGAACCCCTAGAGCTCTCTGTAGTTAAGCACCATATTGTTCTTCTCATTCTTTCAGTAGAGGAAGTCTCAAGTTAAACAGGAATTTTACTTTAGAAATATACTATGTGCTTACATGTGATCTCTGCAGGAAAAACTCCTGATTTCCTAGAGTAGGACATTTATGCTCAGACTATTTTAGAAGAGCTTATTTAAGGAAAACAGTGAGAGTGTGGGAAAGACATTTAGTATACTACTGCTTTTCCAACTAAATATTGTGAATATCCTTCAGTTAAACACCTTTTTTCAGTTACATAGCCATGTGGGATGGTGAAAGCAGTAGCAATTCTTAAAGAGCTAGTACTTTCTAAAATGTGTGAAAAGAGAACAAAAGATAAGAAAAAAACAATTTTACAATAGGTGAAATAATTTTACAGATAAAACATGACTCCTTCCTGAACTTTTCCTACTTCTACTTTATATTGGACACAAGTAACAGAGGTCTTGGGAATGAACTACACATTAACAACTTAAATAGGAGTTTAAAGGGCTTATCTGTAATGAATTATTCAAGAGCTACATGAATTAACTGCTGAACTTTTCATGCTTTACCACAACATTGTCCAATATTCGACCTCCCAGTCAAGTAAAATAAGTTAAATACTACTAGTGAGGAGAGACAGCTATTGTGGCAAAATTGTTTTTGACCGAAATATGAAGAACCAGCTTCCTGAAAGCATTGTGTTAGGCCAGGTAAATAAGAAGTAGAGAAGCAAAACTCCTAGAAATTGAAATGTGAATAGTGTTATTCTGTGCAAATTCACTAAAGCAATGGTGGAAAAGAGCTGCCGTTGCACTAGAAGTAAGGGAAAAATCTTAAATGCATTATGCTGAGGGGTTTCTTCCCAACTAAAAAAAGCCCCTTCAAATTGCTCTCAAAAGCATATACGAAGCAGCTATCAGACATAGTCAGATGCAAAGAAACTTTTTTCCAGGAAACAATTAGACTGAAAACAAACGTATTCCAATACTTCTATGACTATCGACTACAATGGGTCACAAAATTAAAACATAGCGACAATTCACCCCGGCGAGGGCAATATTATACCTGGGTGTTCACTGGTGTTTTCCTATCTCCTTTTTCTGTGAAAGTTCACTGGCAAATGTAAGTTAGATAACAGCTACTGGATTTTTTTTTTTTAGTTGTTTGGTTGGTTTTGTTTGTTCAGTTTTGGTTTGTGGGGCTTTTTTTGGGGGGGGGGGGGGGGG
>WKFP01013844.1:230028-248245 GCA_011057875.1 Pterocles orientalis
GTGGGGCTCTTTAGTCTGGAAAAGAGGGGACTGAGGGGTGACCTAATCAATGGTTAGAAATATGTGAAGGGTGAGTGTCAGGAGGATGGAGCCAGGCTCTTCTCTGTGACATCCAGTGATAGGACAAGGGGCAATGGGCTCAAGCTGGAACATAGGAGGTTCCACTTGAATATGAGAAAAAACTTCTTTACAGTAAGGGTGACAGAGCACTGGAACAGGCTTCCCAGAGAGGTTGTGGAGTCTCCTTCTCTGGAGACATTCAAAGCCCGCCTGGATGAGTTCCTGTGCGATCTGATCTAGGTGTTCCTGCTCCAGCAGGGGGATTGGACTAGATGATCTTTCGAGGTCCCTTCCAATCCCTAACATTCTGTGATTCTGTGAAAACAATACATTTCCTGAAGTATAGCAAACAACTGGCAAATTCACAGGCTACGAACCCTTTAATCACTTTCCAGACAAGCTATTGATGATACAGTATGCATATGGACACAAATACTGCAGCTCGCAATGTGAGTCTCATACAACACAACTGTTTGAACAGTGTAGAATACATTCAACTCCAAAGCGTTTTATTAGCAGCAATTCATGATCCTAACACTTCCCTCCATTAATGCAACATACTCCATTTCCTTAAGCCTCAGTTACTAGCAGGGAAAGTAACTCAGCCACTTTACCAAGAGATGCTGTCACAGAAAGGAAGGGAGAGACAAATATACCAAGTATTGTGTCAAAAAATGTTGACAGACATTTCATATGGGAAAGAAGATCTCTCCTGCAACCAGATGATGCAAGATGAATTCTGTGCTAGGCATTAATGAACACTTTTGTTCTTGTTGCCCTTGTGTGTCCAATGTTGCAAGACGAAAAGAAACAACTTTCTAGAGGTAGGGTCCTATGCCACTGACACTGCAATACAGGCTTTAGATTGTATTTCAAAAGGTTTTTTTACTGCTTATGGTTTTTCTTTTTGAAAAATATGTATTTAATAAAAAATTGAATTTGCTCAGTTTCAGAGGAGCTATCCACACTAAGAGCTTGTAAAAAATTAGATAGGGTGCTCTACAATATGTAATGAACTGGTGGAAAACCTTTGGATTAGTGGGCAGAGAAAAGATTTTATGGTATCAGTTCACTTTCTTGAACTGGAGAATTAAATGGCTTTGAAAAGAAATAGTCCAACTGCTTAGATTGTTAATATAGGGACTAAACTGGCTTTCATTATAAAGATGACTGCTGCATAACAGTCAATTATCAATGGAGAAGAGATGAAAGATAATTCATTTAAACAAAATTAGATTGAAAGTTACCTTTCAGCAAACTAAGACCATTGTTCTAGATTATCAGTATTTGAACAGCTTTGATCCATATTCTGCAACAGGAGAAAATGTAATTCAGAGAAACACCCTGCATCACTTCACTTACCAGTATTTAACTTCTGAAGAACAGTCCTGCCTAAGTAAGCCATAATTACTTATCTAAGTAATTTGTATGTAGCATGCAACACCAAGATCAAAATGATCTGTTACCATATACGTACATAAAGGATGACAGTATATTTAGGTAATAAAATCATCTAAATATCTTGGTCAATACATACAAATCAAGTGACTGTACATGCCTTAAGAGATGCACATTTCCTGTTCAGAAAAGCCTAATTTGTTTGATGAAAGAATTCTTCTAACAGAGACAGATAAAAGATAAATAGCAAAAAGCCAAGTGCCATGTTTGCATCATATCTTCAGATACAGCCTGCCTATTATAACTTATGTTATGTAACGTAAGAGGATTCACCTTCTATATTAATAGCTAAGATTCTTTCTTCCCTAAATTGCTAACATGACATTTGAGACCTGACTTAATATTCTAGAGCTAGTGCACTCACATACACAGGAAGCAAAAGCAAAAAATTTATGATTATATGAAAAAGGTCACAGATGAGAGCAACATACATTAAAGACCACATCAACGCTCTTAGTGTTTTTTCCATCCCTACTCCTGGTAGAATTAGAGTGAAAGTGCAAGTTCCATTTATCTTGAGTAAACATAATAAACAGCAAAATAACCCAGTGCCAAGACCAAGTATCAAAGCTAAATGAATGCAGTGATATAAAGGTTATAGTCTTTGGGAAGACATGGAGACATCTCTAGATGGAAAATATCTCTGTAGAAGAGAAGACATAAAAGGGAAATCCTAGCCTCTCAAAGGGTTTTCCATGAAAGCAGATGTGAAGTTGCCTTAGAAATGTCTTATTTAGAGCAGAGACAACAGGATATTGAATGTTTCCTCAGAGCTGAGCTTGTTACTTTATTATAAATAGAATTGGCTTTGGTGACTCAGGTCACAGAAGAGTCTCATGGCTTGCAAAATTCCCCAAACCATAAGTTTTCCTATAGAAAGTGAGAATACTAGGAACTGCAAGGTTAAAAGGAATAGCACTTTTAAGGAGACCTGAGCGATAGTACCATTTCCCATAGCAACAAGTTCATGGAACATTGCATAGACTAAATGCAAGTAAGTCAGTCCAAGTAACAGGAAAAACAGTTTCAACAGCAAAAACTAAGTTAATTATTTTAAAAAATACAGCTAGTATGATTTCTATTCTCACGCTGTTAAGAGATATCAAAAGTTTTTCATACCTGCTCATTGTTTTTATTACTTGGTCTCTGATAAAAGGCAGCAATAGATTAGAAATGGCAATACTGATATACACTATCATATTGCTGCTATTTTTCTTATAAGTGATCACGATATGGGACAATATCAAGAAAGAACTGAAGAGCTTTAATTCTATTTCAATTGAAAGAATTAAGAATTGTATGTCATCTAGCAAAGGAGAAAATAGTAAACATACAACTCAGGAGACTTCCAAGCAGAAAGGGAAGCAACATTAGGAAAAAAGTGGTTTTTGTACTATAAAGGTCATAAGGTTTAGACAGATTCATTTGCAGTCAGTGTGCTTTCATGCAGTCTTGAAAAGCTAGAGAGAAACACAATGCAATAGCTTTCTTTAAATTTAAAAGGGAAGAGTTTCTCCATGCAGTCCCATTCAGTTACTTTGATGTTGCATTTGTTTGGAAGGGAAAACAGGTATACAAGGCCAGCTATAGATCTCTGTTAAAGATAGTTAAAAAAATAGAAATCTTAATGATTCATTTAATTTTTTCATCTTGTCTTCAACTCTGTTACAAAGACAATCTCCTTCTTTATCAGAATAAACTTAATGCATAATCACATTGTCCAGGTTAAAAACAAGTATGGCTGAGGTTAATAAAAGACGGTTATCAGAATCGCTCTGGATTTAGTGGTTTGTCACTGCCCCCCCATCTTTTGCCCTAATGAGAACATCAAAATGCCAATAAAGCTGAGATTTGCCACCATGAGATCTGATACTACCGTGGCCCAGGTTCTGCGGATAAATCTTTTCTGACAAACTCCAGCTGTGCTGCTTCATTTCCAGTAAGAGGCAACAATGTTTGGACTTCTGAAAAATTGCTTGCCTGGACCATGTGTCCTGGTTTTTCTCCTGGTAGTAAAACTACAACACCATGTTTCATGAAGGCCCATTTGTGGTGTTATAACACAACAGAAAGGATCTAAAGCATGTTGTAAAACAACTTGCATTTCAAGTCATTCTTCAGTGCTTTGCTAGTGTAAACCAGGCTAAAGTATATAGGAATGAGGTCCACTAAATCTCAAGTACAGCAAAGACTGCTTGTCTCCTTTTAAGTGGTGAGATCATAGCTATTCCATCACACGGTTTCACTGGACACATTTAATCATTAATAGTGCTAATTAATACCAACTTCAAAGTTTTTATTAATCAGTGCACCTCTTAAGAGATATAAGCAGCACTTAATCTGTGTGTTGCAAATAGCAAAGTACTTTACACATAATAGTTCTTATGGCATATCTTCAAGTAATTCTAACCAAGCTCTCATGAGACTTTGATTTTGTGCTGAAGGACAACATTTGCAAGTGGTCAGACTTGCAAAGTTTCAGATTGCAAAGTAACTTGGAATTTAAATGGGGTCAAGTTGTCTTAAAGTCCTTAGTTTTTTACAGCTAGTAGGTTTCCTTCCTTGTTTAACAAACCTAGAAAACAGTTTTTGTTATAATGTTTATGGAGTCACTAGGAAAACAGTTTCTTTTTTGCTTAAGGCTACCCAAAATGGTTTTGATGTTGACTTGCAAGGGAAGTAGAGCTTAAGACAACAGTGTGAGATTTGTAGCCTGACACAAAGAAGAGGTTTGGTCAGATTGTAATGACCACTTAGTCACAAAGCTGCTAACCATGAAATCATACGTACATCACTTTTGAAGTTGGTGTGTGAGCTCTGCAAGAATATACTGAATGAAATTGTAAAGTTTATTTCCATTACTCCATCATACAACATGTTAAGAGTGGAGCTGTATTGTGGCTGCATGTCATGAACTCATGTTTCACTTAGAATCATTTTACTTCACTGTTTGCAGCTCACAGCAAAGTTTAATTTGAAGCATAACATCCCATAGCAGCTAAATAAATAGGTTAGCCTCGAAACATACAGAAAGCTACCCTGGAAACAAAGCAAGCTGATTCCCACCCAGCGTTTTTGAGCCCCACTGTGGAGTAAGTGTAAGTGAAGTCAACAGTACTACACTGTCCTAACCAATATAACCAGCCTCTCTGTCATCTTAGATACCAGGAACAAACAAAAAAAAAGTAATCATAGACTAGAATTACTGCAGTTAAACATTTTTGTTGCTAGAAAATGTATTAAATTTATCTGCAGCTCCACAATTAAAACCTAACATTCGCAGATTTTCTAAAGCCTAGTGTATCTTCAAAGCACTTTACAGATCAATCCTTTTCAGCATCACTCCAAGAGTGGAAAGAATTACCTTTATTTAATGGAGAAACAAGCTGCAGCACAAAGAGACAGTGACTCATCTGCCAGTTAAGTGCCTAGATACTGTGGGGATGATACAAGAGAAGAGAACAGAGTGTCCAGAGCAGATCACATCATCTGCAGCTAGTTTCCAGTACATTAATCTCATCTCCTTTCTATATTTATTCTTTCATATATTTGTTCTGTTAACCATTTTCCATGCCTATGCTACCCTGCTAGTCAGTCCCATAAATTCTCATCTTCCATCTGGCTCCCTCCCTTACATATGACACTTAGTTCCCCTGCTATCCATTATTTATCTTATGCTGGTGATACCTGAAAACTGCAAACATTTTCAGCTCCCTGTATCTCTCCAAGCTTCCTTCCTCAGTGGAACCAGGCAGCTGGGCCCCTTTTTCATTTCCAGTAGCTCTTAGGAAGTCACAGGGCTGAACACTGGACATGGGCTTTGCAATTTCTTTGCTCCAGAAGGGTATTTACTTTCCACTAAGCCTATAAAGGCACAAATCTGAAGCAAAGCTCTATTTATCAGCTTGTGCTGATTTCTCAAAGCTTTCACATGCATTAGCAATATTAACAAAACTTTCTTTTCTGTAGTCAAGAATTCAACATTTTCTAAGTATTGTTAAACCTACTGTTCACTTCACATAACATTTTTCCTTAGCCACTAAAAATTTAGACCAATTAAATGGATAGCTCAAGTTCTATATTCAAATACCTAAAAGATGGCCTCTGTTTAATGTTACAGTGACAGTGAATACCAAAATCAATGAGACCTTCATATGCAAATATTGTGAAAAGCAACCATTAATATTTATTTCTGTTTCCAAGTATGTATTTCAGAGTCTAAATTTAGGCATTTAGGGAGATGGGACAAAGAAGTCAGCTTGGAGAATGTACACCAAATCCCCTGTGCTTCATAGCACCTTACCAAGACCAACCCGGTTGAGCAACTCTAATTGCCACCTATTCTATTCAAATCTAGTTGAGACTGCTATGTTCAGGTTAAGGACAATTTGGAAGAAATTCGGGCACATTCCCCTGCCTTTTTCTGTTCATGAACTGAAAAAGCCCTTTCATTCTGATAGATATTGAAATCTGAAGTTCCATATAATATCTATTTCCTGTATGAAATACACATGAAATGGCACGGAACTGCTTTCAGCTCTGTATCTACTTAAATTCTGTAAAAGCACCCTAACATCCAGAAAAAAAATGTGGGGGTAAATATATACTCAAAATATGTTAGTTCCTCCTTTTCAGATGCCTTAGCTCCTTGTCTGCAAAATACTGTGGTATCACTAAGAACACAACAAACCTTTTGTTTAGACTTCCTGGCTCCTTGCATCTTTTTTGAAGGGCTCTTCCTTCTGGATATTAAGTTCTTTAAAACTCTGCAAGGCACCTTTTTCTCTGTGAGGATAATGTGACCCGTTTACGTAGCTGAGTTGTTACCACAACGTGTAGTTTATCCAAGAACTATTATCTAGACCAACCTGTTTTTCTTCAATAGCAGTCTGCAAATATATGTGAAACAACTATAAATTCCTTCCAAAAGCCATCTATTGTATCACCATGAAAGTGTCACACCTCTTCTAATTTTAAAATACTTCCCTGCAGCTTTACATTTCATTACATTTCAGGGAAGAAATCCCCTCCTGCAGTAACTTTAATGGTTGTTTGGATGTTACTTGGGCAGATACTAATATAATGGTGTTATGGTTCTTAAATCAGGCTTCTGAAACTATGAACAATGCATAGCAATAACTCTTACATCCTCTCTCAGCACAGTATCAGGTAGTTATAGAAAACTGCATTGAGATGAAGTGGCAGTGAAGTCACTTATGTATACTAGTCATATACACAACTGATTTTGAAAGATTTCTGTAGCCATGAGTGCCTTGTTATAGGGACTGTGGACAAAATGCTTGCCTTTGAAAACCTTACAACCAGTGGACATTAGTCAGTTTTCACTAAAACCAGGTTAATATTCCAGCCTTTTTCCTGTGGTTAGGAAGATTTGTCCTCTCATCCTGAAGCATCTATCCCAGTTTGACCCCTGGTTAAGGGGAGTTTGTTGGCTGACAAACTGCTCATTCGCAAGGCCTGGAGTGATGCGCAGCTTCCAGTCCAAAGGCTAACTAGAAAATGCTGGATACTCTTCTGTTCCCCAACCCCGCTTTGCACATGCATTCTTTGATCAACACTTCTTAACCCAGTTTCCTGAGCTCTGCACTATTTTTGGTCAGTTGCAGCTTCAATGCTTAAACATTTGATTGTGTTACCTGCAGAAAGGGAGTATGGGATTATTACTCATTGATAAGAAAACAGACCATCATTAAGCACAAAGACGGGACTCAATCCTGATAGCATCCTGATTCAGGAATAGTATTTTCCACATTGCTAGACTTGTGCAAGACAAAACTTTCAGGATAAATTGCCAGATTACTTCATCCACATGCAAAAAGATAGGCTAATGCCCACACGAAAAGGGAAAGCATCTTCTAAATCAAAAATATTTTTTCCTAAGGAGCTAACTTACATGTCATCAACTAAACACTTATTGCGGCACTAAATAGATGACTTACTAACCTCCTTTCCTGGACTCCCTAGTAAGACCTGAGGGATCTCATCCCTCCCTGCTGCAGCCGCACACGTCAGTCCTGGCCAGACTTGTCTGCCGCTGACTCAGAGGATGAGCAGGAAGAAACAACACCCTCAAAGCTGGCACAACTCAATCTGCTCAGTTGATACGGCAAAAAGCCTGGGAGAAAAGAATTTGTTTCTGCTGGCATCACTGCAATATTTCAACATCATACACAGACGCAGAAAGTAAAGCCTTTCTCAGGGTAGGGAGAGCCCCACAGTCAAAATGGTGACCTGTGACTGCAACTCAGAAGTTGATGAATTTGACTTTACTGACAGAGTTCAATGTCATTCTCATTGAAGACCTCTGCGATGTTTAGGACAAGCTATAGTTACTCAGACCACAGAACTAGCACAGAATGTTAGGGATTGGAAGGGACCTCGAAAGATCATCCAGTCCAATCCCCCTGCCGGAGCAGGAACACCTAGATCAGATCACACAGGAACGCATCCAGATGGGCTTTGAATGTCTCCAGACAAGGAGACTCCACAACCTCTCTGGGCAGCCTGTTCCAGTGCTCTGTCACCCTCACTGTAAAGAAGTTTTTTCTCATATTCAAGTGGAACCTCCTATGTTCCAGCTTGAACCCATTGCCCCTTGTCCTATCACTGGATATCACAGAGAAGAGCCTGGCTCCATCCTCCTGACACTCACCCTTCACATATTTATAAACATTAACAAGGTCACCCCTCAGTCTCCTCTTTTCCAAGCTAAAGAGATCCAGCTCCCTCAGCCTTTCCTCATAAGGGAGATGCTCCATTCCCTTAATCATCTTCGTGGCTCTGCGCTGGACTCTTTCCAGCAGTTCCCTGTCCCTCTTGAACTGAGGGGCCCAGAACTGGACACAATATTCCAGATGAAGTCTCACCAGGGCAGAGTAGAGGGGGAAGAGAACCTCTCCTACTCTACTGAGACCAGATCCTCAGGTCTACCACAATACTCCCCTGTTCTCCTACTACTAACATACTTCAACCTCTGCTCACGCCCTACCATAGTATACCTGCTAAACAAGGGGATTACCATATTGTTTTCTGTCAACCTCTGCATGCTGATTTGATGTTTAGCTGATCCTTTACAGTCTCAGAGGGTCCACATGATTAATGCACCCCACATTTTGAATTGGCTGGAGCACAAAGCCTAAAGACACTTTCACAGCAGCCATGCCTTAACTTTATACCCTGTGAAGTACAGAAAGTATAATGAATCCATACTGTGAGTTGGCTTCTAATGTAGCTGTCAGAATAATGATTTTTCACTTCATCTTCAGAGCCCCATAGTTCAAACGCAGGTTGGAATTGCAATGATTCTGGCCATCATCAATTTTGGGAGAAGTTCAGCTGGAAAAAAACATCACATTTGTACCCTAGGCACAGAAATAATCCTGGATGCCCTAAGCACTTTGATAAAATAATCTGCTCTTTCGCAAGGAAATTTGGATCAAAAATAATCCTTTTGCTTTAAATATCCTTTATGCAGATTAGGCAAAGAATCCATTTAGACAGTAATTACTATTTTGATATGTCCATATACAATAGGATGAGCAAGCTCCCAAAGCATTACATGAATTTTTTCCATCAACCAAGACAAAATGTTTATTAGAATTGTGGCAGTTGGCACAGTTCATGCAGAACATGATTATCATCTGCAAAGACAATTCCCTTCAGAAACTGAGAAAGCACAGATCCGATTTCAATGACACACTATATGGTGACATGGCAGTGGTACTCATTTGCCCTTGCCCACATCTTGCCCTTTCTCTTTTCCAGCATGCTAAGGGAGAGCAGGAACTCACGCTCCTGGCTGGCACCATGGTACAGGTCTGTGGAGACTAAATATAAGTTGCATTTGTCTGAGCATGCATTTTGTTGTCATCCTAAACAATGCTGGTCTTCTAGGAGTTAAAGCTCTTTAGGAGCTCACATTTGGTATGCTGAATATTCTTTTTATAAACTCTAACCTTCCAGCAGCTTTTTTTTTTCAGCTCGCAAATTTTTCATCTTCCGTATTATAATTTCAGTTGCATTCTGAAGAATACATCTTAAACAAGCAGCAGTTCCTTAAATATACATAGTATCATTATTATGTGGAGTAGAAATACATTACAGTAGAAATCCTAGGGAAATGGCACTTGCTGTCTTTTCAGGAAAAAAAAAATTGTCATTTGAGACCATGCAGTTGGCTTCCTGACAGAGAAATAGAAATGTAATTTTTTTAATCCAACTAGCAAATTGATCTTTAACTTAACACCAACAACTTTTCTGTATGTCTCTTACTAACTTGATTTTTTGGCATGTATTAAAGCTTTCAAGAAAAGCCACTAGGATAACTCAAAATCGATTTTGTTCTAATGCAAATTCCAAAATTCTGTCAAAAGGCTTCTCTCTGGCAACAAACATTAGCTAGAGTATTACACATTAAAGAATTGCTAATGAATTGAAAGGGAAAATGTGTTCCCAAGTATTTAGGAACAAGAAACATTTGTACCTTAACTAAGACCAAAATTAATAAGCAGGGTTTTTTATACTTACAAGAAGGACTATAAATAACATTACCTGTTTGCAAGTCAGTTGTCACCACTGATGTGTTCAAGAAACAAATAATAATGGGTTTCAAAGTGGCAGCCTAGTGATCAACATATTCCAAGCTCCATGTACATTCAGATGAACTGCAGATCTGAATAAGCATCACTTCATCCGAGAGCAGATTCCTTTGGATGTCAGTTCCGTAGCATAGTCCAAAATAAAGTTTCTGTCCTCACCCTGCCAAAAGTGAAGTGTCAGATGTCCTCTGAAGCCACCTGTCTCCAGGTTGCCTAAAACACCACTCCAACTCAAAACCAGGTTAAGTCTTAAATGCATTTTCATGAACTGATAGAAAGCATTCTGCCGTCACAATATAAGTTTGTATGGTCTTTCTTAACTATGAGATTCCTGACTGTTTCCCTTCTTAAGTTGTCTGAAAAGGTTTATATTTAGCACACGACCCCTTTCTACACAGGAATTACAGGAGAGGTTTATAAAGGTTTTAAAATTCAGAATTGCAGCCTGTCAGTTTTTCTTCACACAGCTCTGAGCCCAGTTGTGAATTTCTGGAGGTGGAGGTAGATGTGTGGGGGAGTTGCAGGCTTCTTACTCCTTCTTGCTGATGGGAAAAGATTGGCAGCAGAAAAGGATATCAGGTTTACAACATTAAGACAGATAGAAAAGACAACTCTAACATGCATATCAGGAAGGAACGCAGCAAGCAGAAAGTGATGTCTCTAAGGGAGAGCCTGTATATCACAACGACATCACTCAACCCAGGGATTGTCTAAAACTACATGTAATTTTAAACACATGTTGATGTGCTTATTTTTTAAAACAAGAACTAGGTCAGAGCTCATTAGCCCATGGATATTTTTATGATCCATCCAATCAGGAATTCTGAAAACAAGAGCTTCTCCTGAGCATACAAAACAAAAGAACATTTTAAGCATAAGTTCTAAGTAAGCTTCATGAAAGGCTGCACATAATGAACACAAACATGTAAGAGGCAGTTAAAAAGATGCCTGTTTTAAAAGCCTAAACAGGTGGTTCTTGAGCATGACAGATTTATATCCTGCCTTCACATTATAAATCCTAGTTCACTCTGGTTATTTTCATGATGACTAGACCCAATGTTTCATTGCATTAGAAGGTCTTATCTGAGCTTTCAACAACATAATGTCTCCTGTATTTCTTTGATTTAGCAGATGACGTTTTCTTGAGATCCAGTGGAAGAAGCTAAAGCTAGCTATATTCAGAGTAAAAACGTGGTATAGGGTTTTTAGTGTTAGTTACAGTAAGGAAAGTTAGACATTGAACTACCTTAACAAGGGACACAGTGCATTCTTCATTGCCCAGCATCTTGAAGGCCGGAATCTTTTTATGGCACTCTATAGCTCTGAGGGCAAGAGAGAAGGGCATGGGGGCCAGGTGCTGCTCTCCTTGAACACCAGAAGGATTTTGACATCCAAAACCAAGAGCTGTTCTTTGGGTAGCAAAGCTAACTAGGGAGAGACGAGATCTACTTAATGAAGTGGAACAAGAGCATCTTCAAGAGGTTTGTTAACATAGTGAGGAGGGCTTTCATTGAGGTTTACTGGTGGATGAAGACCAAAAACCAAAGAGAGGAAATAAGAAATTGAGGAAATGGGGGTGGCACCCACACAACAGGGTAACAAGGGAAGCTCTCACTCTCCCTGCAAGAATGGTGCAACCAGGGAACCATCTGAAGTGCCTGTACATGACTATGCAGCAAATGAAACAGAGAATGAGTCAGACCTGCACAAATCTGCAGAGCTAAGATGTAACTGGAATGACATGAAACAAATGGGATAGCTCACACAGAGCCCCATAATGGGTGGACACAGGCTCTTTAGAAAGAACAGGCTGGAGAAACAAGGGGTTGTGCTCAGAACAAGTGCTCAATGCTTAGAGCTTTACTACAGGACTGGTGACAGGGGGCTGGGAGCTTATGGACCAAAATATAGAGAGAATGTCAAACAAGGTAGCCATGGTGAAGGCCTCCTATAGACCCCCAATCAATTTAACTACATAATGCTTGTGAAAAAGGCAATATAGTGAGATGCAAGCAATCCAGGAGACTTACAGAACAAGTCTGGGCAAGTTTATGCTGCAAAGGCTGGACAGGCAGCCAGAGGTGGTGCTTTGCTGGACCTTCCACTCATAACTAAAGAACTGAGGAGAAGGACTTGGGGTTGCTGGTTGATAAGAAGCTGAACACAACCTGGCAATGCGTGCTTGCAGCCCAGAAAGCCAACTGTGTCCTGGGCTGCATCAAAAGCAGTGTGACCAGCAGGTCAAGGGAAGTAATTCTCCCCCTCTACTCTGCTCTCATGAGACCCCACTTGGAGTACTGCATCCAGCTCTGGGGCCCCCCGACATAAGGAGGACATGGACCTGTTGGAGCAAGTCCAGAGGAGGGCCATGAAGATGGTCAGAGGTCTGGAGCACCTTTAATACAAGGACGGGCTGAGGGAGTTGGGCTTGTTCCAGGAAGACCTTATAGCAGCCTTCCAGTACTGAAAGGGGGCCTACAGGAGAGATGGGGAGCAACTCTTCATCAGGGAGTGTAGCGACAGGACAAGGGGTAACAGCTTCAAGCTGAAAGAGGGTAGATTTAGATTGGATATTAGGAAGAATTTTTTTACTGTGAAGGTGGTGAGGCACTGGAACAGGTTACCCAGGGAGGTTGTGGATGCCCCATCCCTGGAGGTGTTCCAGGCCAGGCTGGATGAGGCTTTGAGCAACCTGGTCTAGTGGAGGTTGTCCCTGCCCATGGCAGGGGGGTTGGAACTAGGTGATCTTTAAGGTGCCTTCCAGCCCTAATCGTTCTATGATTCTGACTTGCTGGGGATGTTCAGGCAGTGGTAGCCTTTACTACAATGATCATGACTTGCAGTTTAAGACCCTAAGGGAGTGAGGCAGGCAAGGAGCAAAGACCCTTGCTTCCAGGAGAATGGATTTTTGTTTATAGAGGCGGGTGGGACCCTGTGAAACACTGCCTTGGGAGTTAAGAGGGCCCAGGACAGCCAGCTGATCTTCAAGGACAACCTTGTCAAATCACAGGAGCAGTATATTCCAGTGTGCTGAAGAGTGAGAAAACAAGCCACGGGGGGCAGCTTGACCCCTGAGGAACTCCTGAGTAACTCAAGTACAAAAGAATACATGGAAGTTGGAAGCTGAGACAGGCTGCCTGCCAGGCATAACATAGCATTACCTGGGCAGGCAAAGATGTAGCTAGAGAAGACAAAGTTGGACTGAACCTGAAACTGGCAAGGAATGCAAAGGACAAAGGCTAGTGTCAGAATTTTGTGGTGAAAAGTGCTACTGACATTAGAGAAGAGTCAAATTAGGAACCACTTAATACACTGGGTATACCCATATCAACAGGACCAGAAAGGATGCATCTAAAACTGCCTAACATTGCAAGGGCAATATAATCTTTGAAAAGCCATGGCATGTTCCCCATGACTAAAGAAAGACAAATACATGTCTGTCTTTAAACAGGAGGTTCTAAGATGCTATAGGCCAGTCTCACTGCACTCCCTGGGAAGATTTTGGAACAAATCCTCCTAGAAACCACTTTCAGGCACTCGAAAAATAAGCCAGTGATTTGGAATAGCCAACATGGATTTAGTAAGGAGAAATCATACCTGGCTAACTTGTGCTGAGATGGCTCGCTCTGAACCAGGAAAGAGCAGCAAGCTAAGTGATTTTGAGTTCAGCAAATCTCCAATGTTGTCTCCTGTAACAACCTTGTAGCCAAACAGTGTGGGATGGATAGACTACAAGATGCATAAAACCTGGATGGACTGGCAGGTTCAAAGTGTAATGATCGACAGTTCAAAAGCTGCACTTGAAGACAGTTGGTTATCATTGGTGATCTTCAGGGGTCAATGCTGGAGCTGATGCAGTTCAGCATTTTCACTGATGCCCTGCACAATGGGATAGAAGGCACCCTCAGCAAGTTCAGAGATGAGGTATAACTGCTGCATGATTGATGCATTGGAGTATAGGCTGCTGTTCAAAGGGACCTCAAAAAAGCTGGAGTAGCAGAAGCCTCATGAAGTTCAAAGACACATGCAAAATCTTTCACATGAGATAGAATAACCCCAGTTAAAGATAAAATTCAAAACAAAAATAAATAAAAAATGGGAACACTCACTAGCAAAATGTACCTTGCTATAAGTGCAAGTACAGAAATTTGATACCACTTTTGCTCTACAGCTCCACTAAAGGAGAGTAGCTTTGTGGTTGTCTGATTCAAAGTTTTTTTGTGGGCAAGGCTACATTAGGGAAACTGCTGCTGCAGTGTATGCTTATAGTAACTACATTGCAATAGGTCCTGCAGGTCAACTGTGGGAAGTTGCTGTTTTGCATTTCTAGTCCCCGGGAACTATGATAATTTGATCCCACATGTCAGACTAAGATAAGTCTGGACCAAAAGTCAGTTTTTTCCATTGCCATTTACCTTAGAGACCTTTTCAGTGTAAATTCCTGAGGACAATGCTTCCTGTTGAAGAAGACTTGCTCTGGCTTCCTGAACAGGACACTGCAGATGCAGTAAGGAATGTATCTCCCAAAATTGTTCTCTTCACATGAAGAAATATTTTTGTCAATATCTGCTAGATACAAATATTGTTTCAGTGTTTCCAAGCTTGAAGTTACTTAAGTGTAGATTACTTAAGGCCCTTACCCTACCTATCATAGAATCATTAAGGTTGGAAAAGACCTCAAGGATCATCAAGTCCAACCGTCAACCCACACCACCTAACTCACTAAACCATGTCCCGAAGCACCACATCTACACATTTCTTGAACACCTCCAGGGATGACGACTCCACCACTTCCCTGGACAGCCCATTCCAATGCCTGATCACTCTTTTATAGTGAAGAATTTTTTTCTAATGTCTAGCCTAAACCTCCCCTGACACAACTTGAGGCCATTTCCTCTTGTCCTATCACTTGTTACTTTAGAGAAGAGCCCAGCACCCACCTCACTACAACCTCCTTTCAGGTAGTTGTAGAGAGTGATGAGGTCTCCTCTCAGCCTCCTCTTCTCTAGACTAAACAACCCCAGCTCCCTCAGACACTCCTTATCAGACCTGTGCTTCAGACCCTTCGCCAGCTTTGTTGCCCTTCTCTGGACCTGCTCCAGCACCTCAATGTCCTTCTTGTGGTGAGGGGCCCAAAACTGAACACACGATTCAAGGTGCAGCCTCGCCAGTGCCGAGTACAGAGGCACAATCACTTCCCTAGTCCTGCTGGTCACACTATGGCAAGTAGTCCATTCTTCCAACTCTTGCATATTTTCTTTCCTCATAACTCAAAAGCCAAGACAGGAATTCCTATAGTCATATCACTTTTGTATAGTCTTTTGTTTTCTACATGCTACCATGCATAGAAATCCTTTCGCCTGTCATTTTTGTGCCAGTAAAGTGCCACTACAGTGATTCAAAGTGTTGCTTTAAAATCCTGTTAAAGGTTTATGTAAAAGCCTTTTGGCAATGCTATAAGGACTATACATTAGGCTGTGATATGAATGTGTATATATATGCAGGGGAAAAGGGGGGAGCAATGCAAGGGGAAGATTTTTATTTAATTGCCTGATGCTACACATGAAAGAGGAAAAGCTGTAATTCTCAAAGCCTAAGAAGAAGGTCAGCATAAATGAACACACACATGAATGAAACTGTTCCCAGCTAAGTGGAGGGTCCTCAATAATCTTACAGTGGGTGGTCCCACTAGTTACAGTGGTTCCTCCCACCTACAAGCTGCATCACAGAACTGGTAGCCTCATTTTATCCTAGCACAGCTAAAATTGTTAAAGTATGAGATTGAAAATGGTGATAAAGCTGATGAAAAAAACGTGTAGCCTATTTTCAGCCTAACCACTCTGCAGCTTACATGTGGCCAAGGCATTTGAAGTAAATGACACAAACAAAAGGAGGAATGAAAAGGCTGCTGAGAAATACTTACACTGGGAACAGAGCTGAAATAAAAAAATAACTTCTAAGTGCCGATCTCTGAGAAGTATCTACATATCTCAAATTTAGTGAGTGAAACTTTGCTCGGCATCATAAAATGCTGTAATTGCCTTCCTCATTTTTATGTCTAGGTTAGTGGAAGCTGCACTTTTGGGTATGATTTTAAAAAGCCACAGCAAGGGTCTACCTCATCACTGAGTTCTTCCTCTAATATTTGTAACTGTGAGGAACTAAATAAGAGCAATACTGAAGAAATATTGTTTTGAATTATACCTCCAAGAAGAGGTTTTCACTATAGAAGAAAAAATATATTAGATCTATATGCATCTTCCTGCATGTATATAGCTTTATGTAACCTACATATAACATGGAAGATCTTTTCCCTTGTTGTAAGACGTTTATGAGTCAACTCCTGCTTTTAGCTACATTTCTCTCTATTAGGTATTCAGGCTGCTGGTTCATGGGACAATAAATCCATTTTCAGCACCTATTCCCAAATCTAAATTGCCAGGACCAGCTAAAGCAAACCAACAGTAACTCATGATACTATATCACCCCGATCTAGACCAAATGTGTTCTTTCATACTATGACAAGAACCTAGATCTGCTATCAGTGAATATGTATCCCCAGACAATATTTTTTAGTTAAGTGCAAACCTATTATTTGATACCTTTGTGAAAGTATCGCTTCTATTTGCAAATATTTGTAAGAGCTACAATCTCTGACTAGACATTAGGAAGAAATTTTTCACTGTGAGGGTGGTGAGACACTGGAGCAGATTGCCCAGGGAGGTTGTGGATGCCCCATCCCTGGAGGTGTTCAAGGCCAGGCTGGATGAGGCTTTGAGCAACCTGGTATAGTGGAGGGTGTCCCTGCCCATGGCAGGGGGGTTGGAACTTGATGATCTTTAAGGTCCCTTCCAACCCAAACCATTCTATGATTCTATATCAGCTATAGACACAAGCCACTAAAAAGACATTCTCATACTAGCAAGAAGTCCTGTCACATCATACATACGTAGATGTAAGTACTCACTTTAGTTAGTACTTTACTTCTCTCTTTGTGGTTTTAAACTTGAACTCTGAGCCAACATGAGTATGTCTACAGCTTGCCTCTGCATTGTTACCTGCAAGACACCAACTTAAAATGAATAGCAAGCCAGGTGACAACAGGACAGCATATTGCCCCTATTCTTTTTTCCTTAGTCCTTAGGGAATCACTTTGTCCCTGCAACTTACTGCCATGAGCTACACTTCCACCTCTCCCAACACAGCAACAAGACCATATCAGTCTCATCTCAGCTTCTCTGCTGTATGTGCATTTGCATATGTTAACTGTCCTTGTGTCCTCCAGACAAAACCTCTTTCATTCTAATGAGAAGAACCTGGTTAGATTTAGCCACTAACTAGCCAGGAGAACAGCTAAACCAAGAAACTTAATCGATCACTCAAAACCCTTAAAGCAGTATCTGATATTTTAAGCAATATTCTCTAGCACAGACACAATTTTACTAGGCTTGATAGAGTCAGGGATCCTTAGAAAAAAGCTCTATTGCCTGTGCTGCACAGGAATTCAGACTAAAGAAGGGTCCTCCAAACAACAATCCAGATGAATGAATTCTTGGCCAAAACTAGCTTTAGGATAGCAATGTGATTTTTATTCATATCATATAGCAAAATTGGAGTTTGTACTCTGGAGCTTTACAGTATTAAATAGAACAAGACTCAAATGCCATTGTTTGCCTCTGTCTTGGTCTAACACAACACAAGACTGCCATCATTTTTGCTTTTTCTTTAAAAAAGCCTATCAACTCCCCAACTGTTGGTGCCAATCACAGAATCACAGAATGTTAGGGATTGGAAGGGACCTCGAAAGATCATCTAGTCCAATCCCCCTGCTGGAGCAGGAACACCTAGATCAGATCGCACAGGAACGCATCCAGGTGGGCTTTGAATGTCTCCAGAGAAGGAGACTCCACAACCTCTCTGGGCAGCCTGTTCCAGTGCTCTGTCACCCTCACTGGAAAGAAGTTTTTTCTCATATTCAAGTGGAACCTCCTATGTTCCACCTTGAACCCATTGCCCCTTGTCCTATCACTGGATGTCACAGAGAAGAGCCTGGCTCCATCCTCCTGACACTCACCCTTCAC
>WKFP01013844.1:248869-340268 GCA_011057875.1 Pterocles orientalis
ATCACACTTCCTCAGTTTAGCCGCAAGGATACTGTGGGAGACAGTGTCAAATGCTTTTCTGAAATCGAGATAGACCACATCTACTGCTTTGCCATCATCTATCCTCATAAAAGGCTATCAGGTTGGTCAAGCATGACTTCCCCTTGGTGAAGCCAATAACTAAAAGGAACAAAGATGTTAAAGATGTTGCTTGCAACAAGGTTCAAATAGATAAAGTAGACCTGTTCTGTTGAACTTGTTAAATGTAGCTTATCTTTTAACTTCACCTGGATTAATTCATTTTTTTACCAGTAACCAAGAGTTTTAACACTTTCCAGAAAAATATGCAAACTGGTTTAAATAGTTTTTATTGAGAATACACAGACAAGTTGGGTGCTCGAACTTTTTTTCCATTTCAGACCACGTAATTCAAGATAATCAGGCAGAAAAAAGGGGGGTAAATCTAATCTTTGTGGAAGATATTTGAAGATAGCAATCTTAATTTAAAAGGTCTTTTAATTAAAAGAATAAGTTTCAGAATGAAGTGTCTTCACAGCTTCTAATAAGGAACAACTGGTCTTTAAATGCAGTTGTACACTATGCCTCTTCAGTGGAAAAACAGATGAAATCCACTACACTAAGGTTCACCTTTTATTGTCTTCCAGGGAATTAACTTTCATTCATGTCCAGAACTGAGAGGACTAGGCAGGAAATCACTTCCCTTCCTACTCAAACCTAGTTTCAAAACCATACTCAGTCTGAATCCCTGAAAGGACCATTAAATCCACCCTTCCATAACAAAAGGGTCTAGGCATTTTATACTGAATTGAGAATACCTGTCAAGAATAATGTAGGGCTTTATCTCCCCTGGAAACAAATTGTATAGACTTGCAGGAAATATACCTAAAAAATATAGCTGATAATAATTGTCTGATAAGGATACTGTACTGGGACTTGGGCAATCAAGCTTCATTTTCTAATTCTTTACAGGGTCCCAGCTAGACTTTGAGTAAACTGTTTTCTTTGTCACAGTTCTTTTATAGGAAGGCATATAAAGTCCACCCTTCACCTGTCCTCTTGTCTGTGAGACCTTCCAGGACTCTGTTTAAAGTTTTGTGGTGCTATCATAATAAAAGTAAATAGCAAAGCATGGGAGACCTGGCCTTTCTGGTCTGAAGCAAATGTAGCAATAGGAGATGAACCTTCCATTCGTTCAGCGGGGATACTTCCCCATTTGGTTTTGTCTGAGAAGCGTGGTAAGGTCTGCGTGAAGACTTCAGATGAGTACTTTCATTTCCTTGGCAACATTTTTTGCACTGACTAGAATCATGCACAAAATGAAAACTCAGACCAAAACAATCTTTCAAATATAACTTCAAAGTTTTCTTTTATGGCATGCAATAGGAAGGAAAAAACAAAAGTTTTTCTCCATGCAGTTTCATTTGTGATGCTTTCATTAGAAGTTGAAACTATAAAACCAAGAGCCTCACTTTCTGTATGTAAACAAGCAGTATTTCTTCTAAGACTCACTTTCAAGTTAAATACACTGTCCCAGATGTCATTTCTAGCTATTTAATCAGAAAGAGGTTTCCTAGGAACATAAAGCAGGAGGTGATTAACTTAAATTAGTGACTATATTTACAAGCATCCCCTTAAGCAAGCAGATTTTCTGCAGCATAGATATATTCCTAAGGGTTGTTCAGTCGTGGTATCTGAATAAATGAGACTGCTAGTGAATAAAGTGCACAGTATTAATTCCTCTTCAAGACACCCTGCTCCCTCTTTAGCAACACAAGTGCTACAGGTTGATCAGCAGTATAACTGAAGTGCCCGGGGCAACTGAGCTAGCGTTTTCTTTTTTTTTTTCCTCTTATCCCTTTCTATCCAATTCTAGCTACAAAACAAACATTTTTAAACACAGCTTTGAGGCACTGCAGGTGACAGCTCCTTCCTGCATCTGTCAGCCTCATATAGTTAGGATACTTACTCCAGACAACCTCAATGCCTTCTCATGAGAAGGAAAGGGAAGCAAAGAGTGTTCCCTCTGGAAGGAGAGGGGAATGTTTCTTTTCCCAGTGAGGCAGTTCCACCACAGAAACTGTAGGAGGACTAAGAGGAGCAGGACCCAGTACTTACAGGTTCAAGTACTGACCCCCATCATTGTTCATTTGCCACCTCTCAACAAATCGATTTAAAAATGCACTTGCTTTCCACATTAAACTAATTCATGACACTGAAAAGATTTAAAGACAATTTGAAGACTCCAAAGCAATTGGCTGCAGCAAAGGAAAATCTTAGAGGTAAGTCAGATATTTAAATTATATTCTTAATTTTTCATAAGTTTTACCAATAAGGAGAACAAAACTCTTGTCTTATTTTCAGTTCTGCTCTTTACTGTCAAAATTATCCCCTACTACATGAATCATCCTCACAGTATTCTGGTTATACTGGATAAAACAATAGAGGGAGATGTTTGGTTTAAAACTAGATACATGCAGTAAATTTCTTTTTCAGATTCTATTATACTATACATACATTACTGAATATGTAAACAGAAAATGTAAGTAGAAACATCTGTTTAAGAAAAACACCTAGCATATTAAAATTATCCTAAACATTAATAAAAAATACAGATTGCGAATCTGCTGAACTGGATGATAGGGAATCCTTAACTGTCAGGGGCAGGTGAGAGAATAACACCATTCAAGATCTGTGGGCTGAGGAAGTCTATCCACATCATTACATCATTTGGAGATCTCAATATGTAGAAGGAAATAAAGCAAGAAGAGCCTGCACAAAGATCTAGTTCCCATTTTGGTGAAGCAGTGAATACAACCCTACCTTATGATGGGGAAGCACATATCACGTTGGCTACTGTTGGTGAGTTGAGGAAAAGGGGGGTGCTGAGATGCTTTTCTCACCAGCCCACTCCTCCTCCTCCCAAACCTGTCAGCTAACCACATGCCAGACATTACTCTTTCAGAGGTCTCACAGGCTTCTCTTTCCTTTTGTTGCTTTACAGTTTTTACACAAGTCAAAATGTTCAAAACATTTATTTTCATTATGTTGAAGGGCATATAGTATTGGGTCAGCATGCTGTTAGGAGAATAGCTGTCTTCAGAGGAGAGGGTCTCTTGTCAAATTAGCAGGCAGATATTTAATTCCCAAAGTCCAGAAACAGTTATTGAGTATTTATGATCATTTTTGTAATACATAGCCTAGAAATGATTCCACAGAGCCTGAATCCCCAATTTGCCTGTTGTACCCAGTAGCTAGAGGACAGATGGCCAATTAGCAGCTGGGTATGACACCTCCAAGATTCCTCACACATGGGACTGCACATTGCCAAGGGTAAGACCTGTGCTGGCAGCACAGTCAGCCCTGCTGAGGAGAAGCTGGCCTGCTGCTAGGCCCCTGAGAAACATGCCACATTTGACTGAACCAAGTCACTCTTCATAGTAAATACGAAAATTAAGAGCTCAGTGGTTCCAGTGTTGTCGTAAGTCAAAACCTTGAGTATAATCTTTGCTTACATTCACCAGCTGTGTATTTAACACATCCATGAAGCCACACCATTAAAATATCAAAACAGACAAGGAAGGGACATGTGACTTAGCCAGCTCCGAGGAGTGAGCAGCTGTTCCCTAAACACAGGGTTATGCCTACTCCAGAGGTGGAGAACTGTATGACATGTAAAGGCTTCCTGTATTCACTCTCATCCATTATTTGCCTTGCTTCTGTAAAATTTTCCTTTTCCAGTGTGTATCTAATCCTGCGAGAAACATTCAGCAAATATACCATCCCTTTTTCCTCCCTGACTTTTCTCCCTTCTAGCTGTTCTTTCAATAAAAACTTATTTGCCACAGTATTTTGAACAGGAACATATTACTAATATATACCTTTTTCCTCAGGTTTGTTCTTTAGTTGTTTTGGGATCACATAACAGTTTTCCTTGGGTGCTACAAAGCTCAAAGCTTTCCAATTAATTTCACAAGAGTTAGAGGGAAAAATCATTGGACCCTTCTGCTCCACCTCAGACATCCCTTTCTTTCACATTTTATGTCAGACTAACAGACTTGCCAACAACAAGGGGATAAGGATGGCAGCAGCTATGCAAGACCCACCTAGATTTGGATCAAACTTTTCCTTGAACAATTATATGTATTTTGGAAGCTGTTTCAAATTTTCTGTCAATTACTATCAGAACTGGAATTCACTACTTCTCAGGACACAGAGCAACTTTACCTTTAGTGGGAGATCATTTTACGGACACTTCTAAACAGAAGTTTGTAAAGAATGTCCTTCACTTTTTCATTTTTCAAATCGCAGGAACAATTCTTAACCCATTCTCACATAATTTCCACAAAAGCTCTATGTAAGTCACCGGAATATGCACATCACTGCTTCCCTTACATCACTCAATGCATCACTTCTCCTGATTTAAACAGAGCCAAGACCCTGCTACTGCTACCTGCCAAGTATGTTGACTATCCTGGTCTAAAAGGCCGTAAATCATTCTAGGTAAATTAAGTCCTATATCCTCCGGCATAAAGGAAATTCTTCAGGCTTACTGAACTTTTGTGGGCTTCACTTGCTGTACAGTAGATGGCATAGATATCTCAGATCATCATTTAATCTCCATAAAGATAACTTCTCACAAACAAAGAGACTTAGGCTTGAAATTTAACTTCTCTCTCTTCAGATGAAAAGAGGTACTAGAGATGTCAATTGAGCTCACAGAATAACAAAACACCAAAGCTACAATTATATATCCAGCCATAGCTCTGGTCATGACTGAGTATTTTTTCATGTGATCTGGAAAACACCACACCATTCTCCACTTAAAAGGAAACGATCTTTATCTACTCAGGTTTTAAGGCTCATGGGACCAAGTTTATTAGCCCAGAGGTACACAAGTTATTCTTCTTTTGATATGTCAGGAGAGGCTTAGTTCAGTCTCTAAAGGAGCTGAAATCCCTCCAAGCGACAGTTTTGTAACAATGTAGGCTATTAGCTTTGGCTAGCCTGTTTACAAAAGAGTCAATGTGAAATCTCCAATTTCAGCAGGGCATCATTGCCAAAAGCTTAACTTAGTTTGCACTTCACCTGCTGCACATCCAAATTGCCAGCCTGAAGACACTGGGATGGGGAAGATATTGCTTACTCAGAGACTCAAACCCACATCATAAATCAAAGATCAAACTTACAAATAGAAGTTCCTCACCACCGATCTGTAAAACTTTAAGAGCCTTCAAACAGTTACAATTTCCTGTGCTCTCTCATCAGTCTCCCTACTTTTTGTTTCAGAAATAATTGTCTCCTTTTCTTACTATACACATATTCAGCCAATATTTCCTTTCTATTGACACTAGGGTTTGACAGATCACAGAATCACAGAACTATAAGGTTGGAAAAGACCTAGAAGATCATCCAGTCCAACCATATCCAATACTTCCCAACTAAATCATATCCCTCAACACAACATCCAGATGTTTCTTGAACACCCCCATGGTCGGTGACTCCACCACCTCCCTGGGCAGTGCATTCCAGTGCTTGACTACCCTTCCCGAGAAGTAATATTTCCTAATGTCCAGCCTGAATCTCCCCTGGCGCAATTTGAAACCATTGCCTCTAGTTCTATCACTGTCTACACGAGAGAAAATGCCAACCCCTAGCTCACCACAACCTCCCTTCAGGAAGCTGTAGAGAGCAATAAGGTCTCCCCTGAGCCTCCTCTTCTCCAGGCTGAACATTTCCAGCTCCCTGAGCCGCTCCTCATAAGACCTGTGCTCCAGACCCCTCACCAGCTTCATAGCCCTCCTCTGAACACGTTCCAGGGCCTCAATGTCTTTCTTGCAGTGAGGGGCCCGAAACTGGACACAGTACTCGAGGTGCGGCCTCACCAGTGCCGAGTACAGGGGACAATTACCTCCCTGTTCCTGCTAGTAACACTGTTTTTGATGCAAGCCAGGATGCCATTGGTCTTCTTGGCCACCCGGGCACACTGTCAGCTCATGTTCAGCCGAGCATCAATCAATACCCCCAGGTCCATTTCCTCTATGCAGTCTTCCAGCCACTCCGCCCCAAGCCTGTAGTGTCGACCGGGGTTGTTGTAGCCGAAGTGCAGGACCTGGCATTTGGTCTTGTTGAACCTCATTCCATTGGCTTCAGCCCAGCTCTCCAGCCTGTCCAGATCCCTCTGTAGGGCCTCGCTACCCTCAGGCAGATCCACACTCCCAGCCAATTTGGTGTCTCTGCGAACTTACTGAGGGTGCACTCGATGCCCTCATCCAGGTCATCAATAAAGATATTGAAGAGGACAGGCCCCAGCACCGACCCCTGGGGAACACCACTCATGACCGGTCGCCAGCTGGATTTAACTCCATTCACCACCACTCGCTGAGCCCGGCCCTCCAGCCAGCTCCTTACCCAGCCAAGAGTGTACCCATCCAAGCCACGGGTTGCCAGCTTCTGCAGGAGAATACTGTGGGAGACAGTGTCAAAGGCTTTGCTGAAGTCTAAGTAGACCACATCAACAGCCTTTCCCTCATCCACCAGATGGGTCACTAGATCATAAAAGGAGATCAGGTTGATCAAACAGGACCTACCCTTCATGAACCCATGCTGGCTGGGCCTGATCTCCCGGTCATCCCGCACATGCCGCATGATCTCCCTCAAAACAATCTGTTCCATAAGCTTCCCTGGAACCAAGGGTTAGGCTAACAGGCCTGTAGTTCCCCGGATCCTCCTTACAACCTTTCTTGTAAATGGGAGTAACGATCGATGCATTTACTATCAAAGTATGTATAAAATATTAATATCTTATTAAAGATTTAGTTGAGTCAGACATGTTTTCTGCTTTCTTTCAGTTAAGGGATTGGTGGGAAAGGGTGTTGGGTTTTTTTCAGGACCAATATCCACAGGGTATAAAGCAGCACAGACATCCTCCGCTTTCCACTGCTGACAATAATTACAGTTAGTCAATCTTCCTTTCACTAAATGTTCAGAAATTGAGTAGCTGTCTGGAAAGGGCTTTGAATTGTAATGACTCAAGGGATTCTTTTTCCCTGCAGGACAGTGAAGTAATGGGTTCTTCCCATCTTTCAAAGTTCTTTACTAGATCAGGGAACTAAGTGGTAAAGTAAGCATAAAGCAGATCTTGAACTGGACCATTTAATGCTGTGGTAGGACAGGTATTCTTTGTTCTCAGAGGTTTGCTTGTGGGGAGAAAGGTGGCAATCAGAAATAATTGCAGTATGATGGTACAGTTCATACACAGCAGTGATCCTTTGGACTAGGGCTAACAAAACCAGAAAGACAAGAGACTTTCAGCTTTCCCTTCCCTGAAAGACCCTGTGCTAGTTGTACCATTCTTAAAGCTTTTCCTTACAGCATGGGAGGGGAAGGTAAACAGGTGAATACAATATAAGCCAAACAAAACTATTCCTTTTCCTACAGCTGCTGAGCATTGAGGCTTTTAGCTTTTGCATACAGAAGTAAAGACTTATCTTTCCCATTTTTTAACCTCTTAGGCAAGCTTTGGAGGAAAAAAATTCTGATTTTCCAGGTTTCTCTTTTGCTTAAGGTAGGAGTAGGAGCTGCCTTCCTTTAAGGGTAATTCAGAGCCTGCAACAGCAAAGACAGCAGCCCCTCAGTAAGAGCAGAGGTAAAACCAAACACAGGCTAATGAAAAGAACACCGACAGGCAATAAGATACCAGAAAGGCTGTATCACAAGATCTGTTTACCTAAAACCTTAATATTGCAATATCTGTCTACAAATCCTTCTGTAACCCTGGAGAAGGAAATTAAATAGGCTGGCCTGAAGCACAGCATTGATAGGAAGCAAAATGCAAATGCCCTCAGTTGCTTCCATATCTGGAACCTAGTTAAGAGTGCGAGGTGCTGCAGTTCTTGTTCTTTTTAGCAAAAAAGGCCATGCATCCACAGGAACTGCTTATAGTCAACTCATCCGAGTCAGAGTGAGCCGCTAGGTAGAGTTAGAATTCTTCTGTAGAAGGGGAAAGGGCAGCTATTTGAAGTAAAACCTTACGTGTTTGCTTTTGCTTCTGACCAAAAGGGCACTCGCTACCTAATAAGCCCCTAGCATGATACTAGACAACAAGTGTTAAGATATAGCTTGTGTTGATGCGTGTGTGCAAAACAAAAATAATCAGCGTTCAGTGAATAGCTTCCATGTGACAAAGGCAGACAACAGAAGCAAGTAACATGTGTAAGCAATGTCTATCCGTGGTGATCTTACTATAGCATATATATATATATACACAAAGGTGAAAAAGAAGTCTCCATCTATAACAGTTCAGGCCTACATGAGTCTGCAGAAGATAATCAACAAACTTTCATGCATGGAAATGCACAACCCAGTAGGAAGGATCTATTGCCTATAGCTGCAGTTTTGCAAACACCTCTGCAAGGAAGAAATCTTATTTGATTTCCAGGTTACTTCTGAAGGCAGGACAGATACATACCTGAGGTTGTTCAGGATGAGCACAGAGGTGTGTGAACATAGTATTTATTTCCCTGCCTTAATATAGCCAAGGACAGTATTCCTTCTCAATAGGCTGTTTCCATTTTTTGTTTTAGAGGATTCCAAGAAATGCATGAAAACTGAGCAAAATATTCAGGCATCGTAGCAAAGAGACGTACGGAGAGAAGGAGTGTTACTTTAGAAGCTGCTTTTTTAACCAGACAAATATGGCAGCTACTTTTGAAGCAGTTCACAGGTTTTAAGTGCTGCAAGTAGTCTTGAGATGCAACTCTTAAAGGGAGAGTGAGCAGGTGGTCAAGATTCAGGAAAAATTGCATTTGATCCTTCAGCACCTATCACCTGCTTATTTCCATTGATGAAAAAATTAAAACATGTACAATATTACAAACAATGAAAGCACAACACATTTATAGTTCTTCTGTATCTGGAGTCAGAGTTTGCAGAATTAGGTTTGAATTAGTCAAAAAATTAACCATTTATACAATTTACAAGACTACTGATGAAGTCAGCTTTTAGAAACAGAACAGAGTTCTGCAGAAAGAAAAACCTCTATGTGACAGATGGCAGCCGTTATCACCTAATATGCTTCCACAAGGCACTCCTCCGAGCATGGTACAGGGATATAAATAAAATGGGGACCAAGTGTAAGTAGATACAAAACCTGCTAGTACAGACAACTTAAGGCCATGGACACTACTTTTGGCCATAAAAGCTCAATGATTTAGTTACACTGGATACATGCAGTTTCTACATGTACTAGTAAGTGTGAACGAAAACTCCATGCTGTCATTGCAGTAAACAAAGCCACTCATTTCATGTGTGCTACTGTAAAACTCCCAAAATGTCAGAAGTTGCAGGAAACTAAACTGCTTAGCAGGACATACAAGGTAAAAGCAGAAGCAAACAGAGAAGTCCTATGGAAATTAAGGTATAAAGGAATAGTGATCAACAGAAAGAGTGGGGTGTTCTGCTCAGAAAAGGAATCCAGAGAACAGCAAGTTACCCATTTCTTTGCTGCAACGAAAAAGGACATCCCAGAACTTGAAACCAAGAGCCCATTAGTGCATACTAAACTGGGCAGAGAATGGCTATTTCTGCTAGCTGAGTAAACAAGTGGAAAGTTTCAGCGATGATAAACTACCAAAGTGCAGACGACCCTGTTATCAGGGTGAGGGGTGTTTTCAGAGATCAATAGTAAGGTAACACTTGCAGGAACATTATGGCACAGTGTCTGAGAAGACATGGTCATCTTCTGCTCCAATAACAGGAAGCCATGCCTCAATTTTGGCCTGGGCATAGTTGCAATATTTGCTTAAATGTTCCAAACTATGCTATGAAGGTGGATGAAATATGGCACCATCTGCTTTTGTTCCTACTTTGGGACAGTTACTTTTATACAGACAACTACTAATGGTAAAATCTATGACCACTGCTCCTCACATCACTCGAGCCTGCCTGCCGTGTCCTTTGTGTTAGCAGGGTGACTGAGACAGATACAGATGTCTCCTCCCTGTGAAGCTTTCCCCTACTGATCATGAACATCCATCCCTGTTCCCCTCAGAGCATGTTAATCTGACTCTAGCCGCACACGCAGACTCAGGCACCTCATTACAATCCATCAGGGAAACACAGAAATGACAACCCACGTCTTCTAAGAAGATGGGGTTGTTTAGAAAATGAAGTAGCTGTGATCTTTGCATCAGAGGGCTCTCAGGTAGGGATTACTTCACCACTGTCCTTCCCATTAGACTCTCAGTGCTTCACTCCCACTGATTCAGAGAGACCTCACTTTCTCATTAAATAGCTGCTGTGGTATCAGAAGTTCCCATGCTATGGGGAAAATCAAGTCATGGCAAATTTACTTGCGTATCAGCTGTAAACTACAGCAGTTCAGCAGCTGTGCCTGCAGAGGGGGCCGGGATTTTTTTAAGGGACAGGAGAACAGCAATCCATTTTAAAAGGGTACACCTGCCAAGAGTCAGGAGAAACAGGATTAGGCAGAAATTCCCTTTTGTCTCCTTAAAGTAAATTCAGTGAATATAATGATACAATTATGAAGTATTATTATTCAAATACATGAGATCCACAATAAATTGGATACTGTAGACATTCTGAAAATTGCTCAGGAATTAAATGCTATTTATAAGTCCCTGAGTCTTATGCCTTACATCTTAAAACTGACAAAATGGAGAAAATCTATTTGTTGTTGAGAACTGGTAATTATTCCACAAAAGATGGAAATCCAAACCCCAGATGGTTCTCTAGATTCATGTGAAACTGAAGGCTGTTTTTTATTCAAGAAAGAGCTTTCAGTGGCAATGTTTACGGAAGTTATTCTCACTCCATACATCTTACTTTTACCCCTTGACATGACACAGCACCTGCCTAAGCTTGAGCAGTCACATTGTGAAGAGGGTCAAGGAACTGATCCAGAAAAACACAGACAAATGTCAAAACATTATTGCTGATACCAACTTCGTCAAGTGCAGTCACTGAACACCCTACAGGTTTGGAGAAATCAGGCTGTTAACTGTGATAGTCAAGTCTATCAACACAACTAGACAACTCAAAATCCCAATATTTTACAAAAAGACAGTCCTCAAATACTCTCTTTCACTTGAAGTAAGGTTAGAAGTTAAATTCTAGCCTGATCCAGACCAGTGGGAAATATTCTCTGACTTTAGAGCCAAGAGTTCACCCTCACATTTACAGGAACTATTTGTGGTACATGAGAAGTGGATCCACATGGATTCTCTCTTCAGCTTTGAGGGAAGCTCAGAAGCATCCAGAATCCCAGAGGGGACTAGAACAAAACAGGAAGTTTTGGTAGTTCTTATTTCAGCATTTTCAAGTCATTCAATTAATGAACAATAGAAATTTCCTAAGTGCATTGATGTAGTTTTGTTTGGGTTCCTGCTTTCCCAAAAGGATATTTGAACACAATTGTCACAATCACATAGATTTTCAATTTAGACAGAACAGGAATAGTTTGCAAGAAAATACATTAAACTCTAATCAGAAGACACTAACTTCAGAAAAACACTTGGATTACCACAGGAGATAATTTATTAAAAACACCCTTGTCTCTTCACATAACAGAGCTTCCTTAGACACCATACTTCAAGGAACCTTAGCTAATTTTGACAGTAGCTTGGATGAACAATTTTTAAATTACTTATTTTTTTCTACTAAAAATTAATATTGACTTTGAGGTTTCTACATTTTGATTATGCATTATGAAGCTGTTGGTTAAACAGTATTTTTGTTGGTTAAACAGTATTTTGAAAGTTTAAGACATGATGTGCGCTACCGGCTGGAACCAATGGACTTAGATCACTTTCCATCTAGCCAAGAGTCAAATTAACATTCCTGCGTTTTGTATTTTGGTTTAATTCATACTCCCCAGCAATAATACGAAAATTAAGCCACTGAAATAAAGGCTTACTAAAACAGTAAGTAACAAAGAAATCTGACAAACAGAAAACTTGAAAGAAAAAATAAAACCCCACCAGTATACTGTTTCTAGCTAAGCTACCAGGCTGCCCATAGCTCTGTCCCTGTCTCCAGGGAGGTGCTCCAGAGCACCCATAATAGACTCAAAGATCCCTCCCTGTGCACCTTGAGCCGCATAGTCAATTGTATGTTAATAGGACACACAATGGGCTCCCCAATTCAAGATTTAGAACAGACGTTTCTAAAATGGCTCAGTGATCAAAGGTTCGTTTGCCCCTCAAAACATGGCAAGCGAGCACCTACATATTGGCACCGCTGCCAGGAAGAAGCTGTACAGGTCTGAGGCCCTTCTGATCCTGAAAGCCTTAACAGAACAGCCTCTCTTTCTTGCTTTCTCATAGAAAAACTTTGTATGCAACTTCTTGTGTCCATCCCAGCCCACATGGCAAGAAGGTGTGACACTGCAGAGCCACTCAAAGTTCTACCAGGGAAATGTGCGGGCAAGGAGGTCTTCTCCTCAAAGATGCAGGTGTAACTTCACTCAGCCAGAGGTCACAACTGCAGTCAAGTTCATGTCTTATCTTCTATGTCCTTATTGAGCACTATATTCACCCAACCACTGTTTTAAAATGCCATCTCTCCCCTTCTCACTCTAAGTTTAAGATAGGACTGATACCTGCTCAGCATCTAAAAGTAAGGCCAACAAAAGAAAATGCAAATACCAAAGCATGGGACCCCTATATTTCCCAACTTTCCCAACTAAGTGCTTGTCTTCAGAGGATAAGATTCAGGAGAGGATCAGTTTTTAGATTTTTTTTTGTTTACTACCTCGCTTAAAGCAATACTTGGGCTGCTTCTTACTGCCCTTAATTTTTGAAGACTGGTGCTGTGGGTCTCTGTTCACCATGAACGACCCTGTTGTAAGAAACTCCCCCTTCAAAAAACTCAAAGCCACATAACAGGTACAGCCGAGAAGATGCTGTACAGGCAGTTGCCAACTCATTGCTTTGAAAAAGTTCTCTGGAATACCACACATAAGCTGGATGCTTAGTAAAAGTGAAGCTAAATTGCCTGTGTGTACAGTAAAGAACAGAAATTTAAAGGCAACAGATCCAAATGACAATTTGCCAGGCATTCCCACTGTATTTGCTTTTATGGAAACTTAACTGCATGCAGTTGAAAATAACAAAGATGCTTGATCCACCATCTGCATGTACCCAGCTGCTGCAAATAAAAGACACTAAATATACCAAGGGGGAGGAGAAAAGAATAAGAGCCAGAAAAGCCAACACTGTTCTTAAGATTTCCAGCTAAGTGTGTATTTACATTATGTTAGACACTGACCAGACTTCTGCAACTGACATTTTGTTGCTCTGCTTGTGCCAGTGCTGTATGTATTGTTTCAGCTGTGAAATCCACTCAACACCTCTGAGTACTTTCCCAGATGAAAAACATCTTACTGGGCTGCTTACACTGTCTAAGGGTACGGTAGGTTCACCAAATGTATCAACTGAAGATGGTATCAAGAATTCGCATGTCCTTTTGGCTTACCCAATAGCCAGAAGAGCCCCTCACAGGTGTCCTTGATAGTTTAAATAGAAAAAGTGAGGGAACATACTCTGATGTTTCTCCCAACCTACCTTCTATAATTCTGAAAGGGACAGATCCTTTCTGGCAGTGTTCACAACCTGAACATGGAGGACATGCCCAGAAACAGCCCTTGATATCTACCCTAGATGTCAACCATAACCTTCATGCCATAAGCCCCCATATCCCTCCGAGCAGTTAAAATGTTAGCAACAGGTTAACAATACATAGCTGATCCCCAGCCAAGGCTCCAGGCAATACTCACAGGACTAAAAGAAAATTCAATCTTCTATCCCATGTCACTGAGGCAACAGGTATCTCCATTAGAAATTATTTCCTAGTTAGGTTAAGCAGCTTCCCCATTTATTATGGGGCAGGGATCCCACAGTGGAGCCTGAGTACCTGCCTGGCACAGGTACCACCACTAGGAAGCAGAATAGAAGAGCTGAGTGCCCTAACATGTGGGTACTCCAAACAGCTGAATTCTCAAGCCTTCATTTCCCACCAATCTGCAGCAGGTTCACTGAACCAGAAAATTGGGCTAGGTATTGATTGTATTAGTGTGCTGCCTGACTACTTCAGGCTTAGATGTTCAGGGAATAACAGCTGGGGGAACATATGTTAAAAGGAGGAGCTCAAGGTGGATTTGTACTTAAATGAATATGTATACTATATATTTATAATTTTGGGACATTCAGCATCTCAGAGCTTTGTTCAGGCTCATAACCTTTTGGATTGAATACTTTGAAGAAGCACTCAGGTTGAGGAAAGCTCCAGAACAAGAGTTATACACATAAATTTAATGTGGTTCCTTTGCGCCCAGTTATTTGTGACACAGCAGGTACTGCTTCTTCCAGGGGATCCCCAAGACTGAGCACAGTGGATGGCCAGTGCTTAACAGGTGAACAGCCATCCAAAGTTTTTCTCCCACACATTGAATTAACAGGCCAGGATTTATTTATTGCGCAGGATCTAGATGACTGAATGATTTCTTGATGAGCTTTTCCAAGGACTTAGCAGATATTAATTTGTCTTCACAAAATCCCTGCAAAAGTAATTTCAACCACAGACTTCATATAGAGAGCTGAGGAACAGATAAATGTACAAGTCTAACCTGAGCTAAATAGTAGTTTTTCAGTACCAGCCACCTCAAAATAGATCTTTAATTCCTACAAAGATAAATCAAATCCTGGCCCCATATGACTTCACATGCTGTTTGTCTCACCAGTTAACGTCCTACACCTCTTCCCCCTTCTCCTATGAACACAACTGTTTTTCTGCTCCCACCTCTTAAGGGTTCTTTCTTGCCTAATCCTAGTTTTCACCTTCCATGCTTTATCAAGCAATTCCTGATCTTCCCCATTGCCCTTCTCAGACTGCTCTGGACTCCTTCCTACCTACACAGCAGTTCTTCATTGCAGGATCTACATTCAGCAAGTCCCAGCAGCCTACTCCTTGGCTTTGGTCTTGAGCTTGTCTCTTCCCATAGGAATCCCAGTTCTTCCTGGCTACCCCGTGTATTTAATGCCTCAAACAACAGCTTCTGCCCCAGGGGCCAGCTGTGTTCCACAGCACCCAGCTCACAGCTTCCTCCCATGCTCTAACAGCCAAGGTTCAGGGGAGAAGAAAGTCACCCAGGTATACTGACCTGCCATATACTAGCCCAGATCCAAGCCCTCACCTAGACTTGCAACCTGTGCTGCTTCCTTGAGTCAGCTGCCCGAGCATATAGCAGGAGAAATTTGTCCCTAATGAAGAGATTTGTCTAAAGGTAGTTTACTCCACATATCCTAATTTTCATATTCCAGTCACAAACATAGCTACTCTGATACAGAGACTGAAAGTCAACAAACCCTGAGACACACATCTGTCTTTGTACCATATGAAGCCTCACAAACACTTATCAGCCACTTGAAGTTATCAAGCAACTACTAAAACTACAAAGCATCTGCAGAGCTTCCTATTGCCAATACATAGTTCAAGAGTAGCAGTCACACATTTAGTCTTACCTCAGTCTTACTGAGCTAGAGAGCTGCTCCCCAAGGGAGCCAGCAACCAAGGGCAGCCCCAGGACAGGCTGGACCCTCACTGATAGGCACAGACTTACCGAGGCTGAAGACAGCAGCTAGAGACAGGTACTAGTAGCAAGGTCTGCCAACAGCCCCAGGCACTGCAGAGGGATGAACCAGGTTGAGGAAGTCCAGTGAGCAGAAAAGGAAACAGATCCAGAAACAAGACTAGAGACAAGGTCATATGAGAGGTCCATCCAGGAGATACACCACCCACAACAAAGGCACAAGAACCATCTGGAAAAATAGTACTAGAGACAAACAGACCTATAAAAGAGGTTGGAAGAGAAAAGGCCAGAGCAGAGCTTAAATAGGGCTTCTGGGCTCATGGGTGTGGGTGGAGGTTCCAGGTGAAGCTGGTCAGGACTGTTCTGGTTATTAAGACTGTTCAAGGGCCCAGGGCCCTGACACTGAACTGTACTGAAACATTTTAGCTCTCCAGGTGAGAGTTTAGGGCAGTGCTGCAGGCCTCTGCAGTGTACAGGGTGGCCTTTGGCACCATTTGCTTGGCTCTGTGCGTTGGTTCCTGTGCTGAGTGAAGTACTGGTCCTGTCCTATTGTCCCCCCTGGGTGGTTCCTGCTGCAATAGATAAAATACCTGCATGTAGTGAGCAGAAAAGATGCAGAAACTTCTGCGTGGGACAGGATTTTCTACCCATGTGAAGCAGTCAGGACATGTGTTTTATGTATTTTGAGAAGATGGCTAGCTATAGTCCCTGTGTGTGCTGCAACAGTCACAGAGGATGGTGGCATGGCTGGGTGTAAGTACTCTGCAGTTCAGGGGTCTCACCAAGCTCAGCTGAAGATCTGCTGTGGGGACCCCTGCACCCAAGACCCCTGTCGCTGCCTGGATAGTGACACGCCTCCCTGCTCAAGAAGTTTGACACCCTGTGTGAGCACTACTCTACTCTAAAGGTTACAGGTAGTTTGTTACTTTAAAAACAAACAAACAAACAAAAAACTATCTGACTGTCCCTGAGTGTCAGTACAACATCTCTCTCTCACCTCTGTGTGCTGCACAATCACCCACAGTCTCTGCTCAGTCAGCTGTCTGCTAACAGACAGATGAGAAGTCCATGCATGCTTTCCTAAGCAATATTGTGTAGTAACTGTAATCACACAAACAATGGATGCGTAGCTTTGCATAAGTTTAATGCAGATTTTTGTGCATGATGACCATACCTCAGGAGCGCTTAGCAGGTGCCATGGTTCCTGCTTTTGCGTTTGGCTGCTTCTTGGTTTGGAGGTGCCTGTCTGGATACCTGCCTCTGATCCCTTGCAGTCAGTCTGTGAGGATGGTGCATGAGGAGCAGAGCTCAGCCAGGTCTTGAATGTGCTTGCAGGAGACAGAAACTTTTGATTTTTAGAAGTGGAGCTTGTAAAATTGACAAAGTCCCTTACCAAACATGCACAAAGTATGGCTGCTTAAGGATTTATTATTTGTCAGACTAGGACAGTGCTTGCACGGAGAAAAAAGTCACATCTGTATATTACATGTAACAATCCGTCACAGAAAAATTGTACATGCTCAGTCCTAAACTTAGAAGGTCTAGAAGGAATCTCTCAACTCCTTGACTGAAACATTTTCCTCAGAAAGAGATCAATAGTTTGGTTGAAATATTTTATGTCCTTGTCCTTTCCTTCTTCTGCATAGAAATGTAGTTCAGGCTGACAATTTGGGCACAAATAGTCAAAATGTTTGAAGTTTTTAAGCAACTGGAAACAACATGTTAATGGAAAAAGTCACCTTAATATTAGACTGTTAGCCCCACCTATATCAAAAACATTTTACATGTGCTCTGATATCAGAATGAGCTTTTGCACAGAGTGGTTTCTTCTGTTTCAGCTTTTTAAAAATATACAAAATATGCACCTAACTGTATTTTCTTTAAGCAAACCACAGATATGCAATTTCAGAATTTAAAGAAGAGGAAAAGAGACTGAGAGAGCTACTGTATTATTCTCTCTTCTCATTTTGTACCCTTCTGGTAACATGGACAGCTTTATTCTCACTGAAATTAGATGTGCACTGGGTTAATGAAAAGAACACACTCTGGTTCTGCCACTACCAGTTTCATTCCCACACTCCGACACAGAAGAATGAAATAGCTGTGGGACTGTGTTTTTTTTATACCACTAATAGAGATACAATCATTCTTTTACCTAGAATCCCATCCATGTTTTTCTGTATCTAATCTGGTTACTATCTATCGGTCACTGTGTAATTGTGTCTCTTGACACTAACAGCACACCTATGACCACAATGTCTGAAAACCTTAGGCATTTTAAATGTAAGCGAAAACGTTTATCTTCTTTAATCTGTACCTTATGTTGGTGCATAAGGTCAGGAGTAGCGACTCGTTTCCTCGCATGTTGTCTCCTGCTGCATGAATAGCTATATTCTTAATTTTTCTGGCATGTATTTTTACTTCATGTTCAGCTGTAAGGCTATTCTTTACGCAGTTTAGAATCCCTGAAATTAACACTGTTGCCTGGGATACACACTGGCAGATAGTTCTGCCCTTTGATTTTAAAAGGCTGAGTCAAGGCATTAGGTCAAAAGATGAAAAATCTGTTTTTGTTCTTGAAAAGCAAAGTATTGAAAGAGAAACCCGAGATCTGGGTTTTTTTAAAGGTGCAAGCACCAGAATTTGCAGGAGTCCTAATCCTTACATTTCACAGAAGCTGACAAACTAAATGAAAGGAAACACTTCATTTCACAGCTGAACTCCAACAGGAGACACCATGTCTTCCATGCATTATTAATTGCCTGCTGATGAAATATAAAACAGTATTTGTGGCATCACATCACTTAAGACAGAACTATGAGCAAAGCCTCTGCTTCAGGTAACTTCTACTATGACTTTTGTAATTTGGAAAGTGGTTTGACCAAAATTAATTTTTCATCTGACCCAAATCATTTTCCAAGGATGTGTGAGTGCCCTTATAAATAATATTAACATCAATAAAGAAATTAATCTGGAAATCAACACTAGTCAAGTACCCACCTGGCTGATCAATCACTAGTCACTAGAAAAGGTAAACCAAATTACACCTACATTGGCTTGTTTTTTTCTTAAATGTTATTAAAAATAACCAGGAAATAGATATTTCATTTTTGTCATTCTACTCATCACTTCATTCCCTCATTCCTGTGCTAAACCATCAACAGCAAAGTACCTTGAGGTTCTCTGTCTGCACGGACACTGTGTAGCATTAAAACCTGTCGACAGCTTCTTTCCCAGAGGCAGGGAGAAGATATTTTCAGAATGTGAGACAGTTTTATTATGCCCTTCTCTTAAATAATTTTGAAATACTTTTGTCATTTTTGTAAGTTATTCATGCCTTGGGAACATAATCCTGTTAAGAACCAAAGGGCGGCTCAGGTGCATGGGCTGCTGATATTTTAAGAGGCAGCTGAAGATTCGAGATTGCTCAGGACATAAAAATGACAAACACAACTTCCTGAGCTACAGGACAGCTCTTATTTCCTAACGTTCCCTGAAAAAAATAATAACATCATAAAATATGCAGCCATTCCTCATTAAAAGTAATCCCTGGGACTACTTATTCCCAAAAGAGATTTTAGAGACACCTACCAAATTTCCTAGAGTCCTGAGGAACCCGACTGACAGACTCTTAAGAAAGTCACATGAGATAAAAACCCCCAAGCATTTTCCTCCCAGCAGGGTTAGGGGGTACATGGCAAATCGCAAGCATGCAATTGTATACCTGGTCCTGACTCAGACTCATAAGGTTAACTACACAATAAGTAATAAATAATTTCTTTACTGTTTCTGACCTTCTTTGGAAATTTATTTTTTGAAAAGTGTACCGAGAAAGGCCGTATCTCTGTGGGTGAATTTCTTTGGTTTCTGTCTTCTGTATGTATATTAGCACTAAAAAAAGACTGACTGCCCCCCACCTTACAAACTTGCAGAACAAAACAAAGCAGTTCTTTTTGAGAGGGGGAAATGCTTTTGATTTTATTCTGGAGAGTCAGAAATACCCTACAAGACCCAAATCACAGTTAATGACCCATATGTTTCTCTAGCATTAGGCTAAAATCCAGTCTTTATATTTTTATGAGTTTACAGAATTGATCTAGATGGAATCAGAGTTGCTGGAAATTATCTGGAATGCAAATAGCTGATGTTCATGGGAAATTGCATCAGCATTTGTAGCCATTTCGGGAAAAATACTAATTGAATTGCCATAACTATTGCTGGGGAGGGGATATCAGTTTCCTAGTTTTCAAAGTTTATACTGTCCATTCCTTCTTATTCATTAGGAAACCTGTTACCTCACAATAAACAGCTGCAAACTGGTGGTTTGGCTGCTACTCGTATTTAAGTGCATCCTAGATTTGTTACTGAGTTACATTGGGCATTACAGAAGGAATTCTGATCAATTATTCTTAGCAGATACACAGAAAGAGAAAACTGCTGAATTTCTTTCTAACTTTCCTCTTCTTCTTAGTTACGGCTGATCTAGTGAAGTGGAACTAGCTAGCAGTAGTAATAACTTGCTTTCATACAGTCCCTTTGTCCTTCAAAGTCAAAGCATTAAAAATATATGTACAAAGCAAAATGAAACTATTTGACCAAGGTCACAACGCATATCACTAGCAGGCTAAGGAAAGAGATTTCTGAGTCCCAGAGCATCACACACTTTGGAGCAGAGATTGAAATCACTAGTTCAAAAGGAAATATCAATCAGTGCTGAATTAACTTAACGGGGAACTCCTACCTCTTTCTCATGTAGATCTGTTAAATCTCCTAGCCTTTACAACACTAGATATTTTCATTTACTTTGAACTTTGTCCATTCTATTAATATATGTGTAGTCTCAAAGACAACAATGGTGGTGAAAAGTATATGGCTGGGAATTTCACAAAGGATCATCAAACTCTTCAGAGTTTCTAGGCATGAGCACAGTGCTAAAGTAAATTTTGCAAATAAAGAAGTAGAATTTCTTTTAGATTTGCTTTCAGACACATCACCTGGATTAACACCTCAACCTCTCTGCCACCAACTTGGAAAATTTTCTCAGATATTTCAAAACTACTTGAAAGCCTTTGTCTGGAACTTTTTGGGGCATGATCAAAGTAAACGAGAGTCTCAGGTCCACAAAAGTGTCTAATATAGTTTAAGAGTTTCTAAAAGTAAAACAATAAAAGTAGGCTTTTCAGCAGTTTGCAAGCCTGGTCTGGAAATTAAGACTGAAATTGTGCTGTGGCTCGGTTACTGACTCCACTGGATGAATCACCTGAACCTTTTTCTTTCTCCCTCTCCTCTGTTTTTTTTTCACTTTAGCTTGACTCTTTGTTATTCAGGGCAGAGACAGTCTCTTCTTTCCTGTAGAGCACCTAACTCTCGGACTAGGCTTCACAAAAGAAAATTACGAGTCCGGTCATGTGTTTTCTGACATCATGGCCTGCCTTTGTCATGTAGACACTTTTCCTGAACCAAGGTTTGAAAGTGCATTGGGAAGAACTGTCGAAGTTAACCTCCTTTGTTCAACCTGTTGATTCAAATCGGGTTCATTAGCTTTCAGCTAAGAGCTTTTAAACACGGCACTAAGTAAAGATACAGTACTGCGACTGACAGGTGGAGGCTAACCATGCAGTTAGAAATTTTAACGAGTGCTAATTCCTAAAAGAAAGACTTTCATGTTTCATTTTTTCATCCATAGAAGTTGAGTGATTTATTGCATCAGAGTCCTGCAATGCTATTCACAACATCAATTCCGTTGCAATTTCTTCTCACAAAGGGCTGCTTTTTGTCAAGTTTGCTTATTCTTGCAAAACGTTGCCAGTGCCACTAAGTGACAGGTTGCCACAAGTAGATACAACTGCTCTTGTGGAGGCCTCCTGCAAGTACACTGGTGAATATTGAATTTCACACCTCTGACATGACTAATCCTTGGGAGTGCTTTATGATGCCTGACACATATTTACAGAAGAGGCACTCGTAGACAATTAACTGAAGCTGCGCAGTATTTCCAGATAACCCAACTACTTTAAAAGGTTCCAGATTAAGGTTGAGTATCGAAAGCTAGGACAGGTGGTACTTGCAGTAGTTCATTCTGTTAGCAATTGCTTTTTCTATTAGGTTTGTATCTCAATGTCAGGATTCGAGGACAAACATATATCAAGGTAATACACTTAAAGACAAGATGACAATTAAGTATGTGTGTATACTTCACAGGCATACCTATATTTGTGAAGTTTGAGTTTTGTCAGGTCTTCTCTTGGCAGCAGGATAAACATAGGTTTTAGAATAATACACGATTTGCCTTTATTTTGGTACTATGTTTCATACCAGATTCAGCTAATACTTCAGCAAAACAATGCCATATAATAGGACAATTACCAGGATTTATTCTCTTTTCAGCATCTGTGCACACAGCAGCATACTCCAACAAAGTACCATTCATATTAGGGGACTTAATCCTTATATGCACCTGTGCAAGTTAAAGAAAAATAAAGTTCCCTATGCAGGAGTAGGAAGCCAGAATCCCAGTCCCTTGCTAACTTGGGAGGCAGCTTACCCCGAGTGATAGTTTATGTGGCATTAAATTCTCAGGCTGAGAGTGCAACTCTGTAGATTGAGCAGCTAGGTCTGAATTACCTTAAAGTAATCCTAATTTGCATTTAAACCCAGTACCACCAGGAATAAAAGAAGTTGCTTAAACCAAACTTTTTGTGGTCCACTTACCTGTGCAGTCCTGCTCTCAATATCCTCATTCACCCCCTAAAAATGGTGATGGAGGTGACAGAGAAAATTAGATCCATAAAATGAGAAAAAAATTAAAATAAAGCAATAAATGAATAAAAATAAGAAGCTAAAATAGTACATAGAAAACACAGCTGTATATCTTTACTCTGTACAACTGCCACAGACAATAGTAATAAGACATTCTCAGCAGCTGAGGATGCAGACATCAAAGAATAACAAAATACTTATTTTTAGACACATCTGATAGTCACTTATCTAAGTGATCTTGTAACAAACAAGAAAGACACTTTGAAGTAGAATTCCACATAAAAGAGATTGCAAAGATTGACAGAATAATGGCATACCTAGTTATTGCTCCCCTTTTTTTCTTTGCTAATTAGTGTACTGTACAGGGCTGAGGCTAATTTAGATTACAGTAGTACTAGCACTGATCTAATAGCATTAGTTTTTAAATTTTTTTATAACTTTGTGGGGGGAAATAAAAAATCTTCAAGACCTGTGTGACTTGTTCTCTTTGATTTTAGAAAACAGTACAAAACCAATAATGAAACCAGGGGGCACCTGGGACCAAGCCAAAGATTCAAGACATTCAGGATATTATGGCATCCCAGAAATGGGAGATGGTGGGGTATTCCTAAAGACAGGTGATAATGGCATGTCATAGTTTTGAGATTAATTTATCCTCGATTTGTGCCAATATAGCCAAGGTTTTCCTGCTGTAAGTCTGAAGACCTGCAGTTAAAATGTGTGAATGTCATGAAAACAGAGAGTATTTTCATTCTTGATTGAGGCTTGTTTGTGCTTCTTTCAGTTGTATCTAGGTAAAATAGTCTCAGTTTTCTATGTTGATACTTAATCATCCATTAATTTCAATAGATAACTGGAGATCTAAACAGGACACAAAAGCCTGGACATTATTTTGGACTTTGTCATGGAGAGATTGTCTACTTGTGAATGTGTTGAACATTTTACAGTCCAGACATTGAGGCATGAGAGAGTCCCATAAACACAGCTGTTTCACTGGGAAAATCATTAGGAGCAGCTGAGAGTACTAGAAATTGAAAAAGCCAGGGAAAAAGTGTGCTCCTGGCCATCTAAAAGAATGATCTGTAGCATTTTAGATAAGCATATCTTCTCACTATGCTCTTTCAAAATGTACATGTTCGTGTGCACCTACGTACACACACACACACTTCCCATCTACATGAAGCTTCCACAGAAGTCTTTTTATTGAATATTTTTTGTTGACATGTATTCAATGATGCTTAATGACTTATACACTAGAGAAATATTCTGCAGTAAAGTGACTCAGTTAGATCCAGTGGCAGCCATTAAACAGAGTCATCCCACTCAGAATGTTCCTCAACTGGAAATATATAAAAGGAGAAGGAGCCTTTTGTACATATGGTGCATATTAATATTGTTTTAATGTGGGGGAGGGGAGAATCTGTGTGTCTTGCTTTCTCTAGTTTTGGAGAACACTACAAACCCAGTATTGAAATCAGGGGGCACCTGGGACCAAGCATGAAGACTCAAGACATTCAGGATAATACAGCATCCCAGAAACTGGGGACAGTGGGGCATTTCTAAATCCCTTGTCCCTGTTGAGATCAGCTGTTGGCAAAGGTGCCCCAATGACTGACTGTAGAAAGCAGCACCGCTGGTCATGGGCATAACTTTGACTCTGGCTGTTTTCTCTGACTTTCTGTAAATTACTTCTCTGGACCACAGTCCTCTTATCTTTGAACAAGAGTTAAAACTCTTTTGTGAAGAAAGTTGGGAGGATTAGTTGAAGTTTGCAGAATACTTTGAAGATGAGCTTCCATATGAAATCGTAGGGATACTTTTAAAAGCCTTCAGTCTGGGAGTTAGTCATGTAGCCTGGCTGGCTTAACACCGTACATAACGGGATATCAGTAATTGTTTTTAATATCCTCCTGTTTCAAGATGAGAGTTAAAGAAATTCCATAAAGTTTCTTAGTCTTTGCTTTTGTAATGCTCATCTCCCTAAGCAGCAATGGTTTCTAAGAGCAGAAAACCTAGAATAAAATACAGAGGTAAAGTCAAACACCGCTGGGGAAGAAACTGGGAGGGGGAAGACAAGGAGATTGCTAAAGCAGTCTATATAATAACCTACTTCAGATTTTCTTGCTTTTTATGGATCTCTGTGGACACGGAAGGAGCTTCATATTTTTTCAGAGATAAGATTTTCCTGATTATTAAGTCTTTTACCTTGCTCATACGGGTCTCTTCTCCTTCAAGGTAGAATCATTATTATTGTTCTTTAAGTACTAACAATATACTTGACATCAGATGAGACACTCTGTCCTACGCAGCTAGGAATTTGAATAGGTAGGCTACATAAATCATGTGCAAAGCAAAATGAGATACCTGCCCTGGGGGATGCCAGAATAAAGAGGTAAAGTGACCTTAGCCAGAATCAACACCAGAATTAAATTTACAACACTGAAAGCATTGTATGTCAAAACTATTTAAAATACTGCCTATTTCTTCTTATTTTCTTTCTCGAAACCAGTAACCTTGTGTAAAAAATACAAGTTTAAAACTGGAAATTCAAGCATTTAAAAAGAAATATAGTACTTGATATCAGCTAGACTCCTGCATAATTAATAATCACTGATTTTCACAAAATGATTCTTGTATCAAGCTTTAACTTCTGCATGAAGCTGTAGTCTGTCATTATAATTTAGAAGCACCGAAAGAAGCAGAGACCAAAGAGGCAAAAGAAGTCGTCTGAATCAAGCATATGCCTCTATGGTATCCCAGCAGAGCAGTTTGTTCAGTAAATAAGCATAGAGGCAAGCTAAGAAACATCTCTAGTAGTGGATATATGATGCTGTTCTGTGAGCACAGTTTGCAGCACAGTAAGGTTCCTTCCCTGCAATTACTGCTCAAGAAATGTTGGGGTTTTGTGTAGGAGTTGCTGTGTAGAAGCAAAAGTGAAGCATTGCACGACCAACATGCATATGAGAGGAGAGAAAAAAAATCACCAAACTGTCTTACATAGATTTCCTTTGAGAACAGACCCTGTTCAAACTGAAAACAACTAATCTAAATTCAAAAATAAAGCTGTCAGACTTTATTGGAGTAACTGACAAGTAGAAGCAGACTTCTAGCAACAAGTGGACGTATGCATCTGCTCGCGCACCTGGGGTAAAAGCTCCCTTTGGTGACACTTCACCTGCATATTGTATGCAACTATGGGATATTTGATGGTTACATTTTCCTCACATGAAACAGACCTGCTCGCAGGTCTGGGAGTTTCCACCGCTGTGCTTGGCCTATTCTTTCCTCTGCTTTTGCCTTGTGTAAATCTCTCCCTTAGGTCCTCATAGTTTTAATTTCAACTTGAATGTTGTTGGTAGGTTTTATGGAATGTACTGAGTCTTATCACATGTCCTATCTCAAAACAAACACATTCATTTTGAATTAGCCATTATTTAAATAAAAACCACCCCAGCAGCTTTGCTCCAAAGTAATCAGAAGAAGGAAAAACAGCTGACAAAATGGAAACCACAGTATGTTCCCTGAAATGAGTAGATGGGGAACAGATGCCATTGCTGAAAGTGAGAGGTTAACCTGACATAAATAATGAAAGGACAGCAGTAGGGAGCCCAATCAAGGCTGAATCAATGCTCAGATCTTGTACAGCCTGACAAATCTTTCTTGCTATTTATGGCTTCATTCCTCGTTTGTTCCCTGGGAATGCAGGTGGCAATTATGGGAGACATTGCCAGGCTTTTTTTTTCCCTTTTTGTCACTATCTGGCTTGTGAAACTTGTCAGAGATTGCCGCTGAATGAGGAAAAAGTTTGTCAGCTGGGATTTGAACACCATGTCAACAACTGCACGACTCAGGTTTTGCATTGTCTTTGTCATGTATAGTCTCTATTAGCTCCTACAAAGGACAAAATAAGTTTATAACCTTTTTAGGGAAAAAGATTAGTATCACCCAGAAGTTTTATTCTTGCTACTTAATAAATCACCTCTTTGTATCATAAGACCGGAGCTGTGATTTCACTACCATGTAAAAACAAGAAAACTGAACACTAGCAAAACTTTTTTCTGTCTGTAGATAAGTGCTTTTGCAGTATCCTAAATACGGTATTCACAACAGAGACCAAATAGAGCTAAAAAAGATAATTTTACGAGATCATCCAGTTCATCTCCTCTCTAACGGGCGATCACACAAGGCCTTGCCTGATACTATAAATCAGGAGAGCAAAGCACAAAAGACAGATTTTACCCAGAGTAAAAGGCCTTTTGGCATAAATAATTTTTTTTTGCCATATCAGTCCAGAGAACAAACTGTTTTATCGACACTGTTTGGAGACACTGGATCAAATGTCATCCTCAAGGCACTTTCTGCTCCTCTTCCTGCATTTCGCTTCCCAGCTCAGCCTCACTGACCCATGAGGAAAATTGCTGTGACCTTATTCACAATTTCAAAGTGTGCCAATGCTTTTCCCAAACACAAAGACATGGTTTAAGCACAGACCAGGGAAGGAGTATGTGGACAGGTGTGTCATTGTGTCACCTCCTACTGGAAAAACACCTTTGCAGAAGGGGAAACTGATAAAATACAAACAGCTCAACATTTTCCCCTGGGTATGCATGCATCCTTGTCAGAAATACACCTTTTAACTGGTAAGTGCTTGTTCACACTTCCATGACGAGAGGTGAGCCTCAAAAGGTAAAAACTGTAAGGCAACGTACTGAACATGTCTGCAGATGGCAAAATATTTTACTTTCAATTCTGTGTGATGGCTCTGCCCATCACAAGTAAGCACAGGCCTTCAAAGACCTGTGGGAGCCTGGAAGAGAGAGACAAAGTGAGTATGTCTGTATGTGTTCACATGTGTGTTGGGGGGAGAGAGAGCAGGGGAAGGCATTCACATGTCTCTGGCAGAAACAGAAGCTGAATTCAGTGTGCGGGATCTGAATAAGGCTCCAGTAATACATATGTCGCCATAGCTTTTATGCTTTTAACTGCCTAGGGCAAACAACATTTTCTAATTCCTCTTATCAACTGCCAAACTCAGCATTCTCCAAGAGCACATACCCACCTCCCTTAATTTTGTCTGAAAATACAGCCATTATCATCTGGGATATAGCTGCAAAGCATAAATTAATGTATTTCCATCGCATCAAGAGTGAGACACACAACAGAAGGACGATCTGTGTGTATTAGTTAGAGGCAGCAGCTGCTGAATGAAATGTATGATACGTGCCTCCTCAGGTACATAGATCCCCATGTTTTTTCTCTTTTTCACAGATGTCCTTTGAAGTAACCTCCCATTAAATACCTTTGTTCTACTGTTTTCAGGAATTCCCCATCTATTTACTTTCTGATTCTCCATATGCTAGACAGTTTATGTAGCACACTCTTTTTTTCTGAAGGGAAAAAAAAAAACTAAAAGCCTCGGAAAAATCTTGTTTGATGCCATTTATACCCTTTCTACAAATCCTTATTTAGAATCAAGCCCAACCCAAATTACAGTGAGAGAATAATCAAAGAAGCGTCTTGAAACTCCTCTGATTTTAATGATCAAACTAACTGTGGGATGTTGCTAGAGTGTGTAAAAAAGAAAGATCTAATTGAGGTGAGTGACATAGGTCAAAAGGCAAATCAGGAGAAACTGAGGGAAAGAAATGACAGAATCAAAATAAAAGTGAATGAGCTGGACTGAAAAGGAAGTAGGGGTGGACAGAAAGCTAAGAAGACTGGAGTGGTATCAGGGAGAAAACCTCAAAGTTCAGAAACATGTTAAACATTTTTGGGCTTGCTGAAAACTAAACATCCAAACCCACTGAGTTAAGTATTCTAATAGAAGACATATTCCCTTCTGTAACTGCCAGTGACACGTAGAGCAAACGTGACTTTCAAAGTAACAGCTCTTGTAAACCGTTTAATCTTTGCTTTATTAAAGGCAAGAAGGGAAAAGAGTAAAATTACTGTCAAAGAAGGAGCACTGTTGTAGATGGCATTTAAACATCATGAGCCTCACGGATGAGTAATGCATATTTTCAAGAACCGCTGCTGAATACAGTACAAAGGCTATTTCACACTTCTATGACCTTTTTGCTGAGGGAGCTGCTATTTTACTTCTCAATAATGAGATTTCTTTAGTGCTTAGAAATTCAGATTGAATTGGGAAAGGCACAGAAGCCCTAATGCAAGGTGTTTTTACTAAAAGAATTATTCTTGCATTTTATAAGTGAAAGATCAATACTAAATTAGGTTTTGCATTGAAAGAGTGGTGCTGTTTCTTTGCAGCAGGCTATCACTTCATGTCACACAAATCAATACTTACCATCAAGAAAGCCCCTGATAGCTATAAAAGCAGCTTGAAAAAAAATTCCCAAAGATCTTTGGTTGTTTTATCTTTCCAGCAAATAAGTGAAAGAAATGTACTTTCTCCAAGAAATAAACTACAATCAGATGATAACACTGACTTCATTTCTGGCTCTGCAACTTCAGCCTAAACACACACTGACAAAACTGCCTAGAAGTATGAAGTGATGTCAGTGGATCCCATGGAACACACACTGACATCAGAAAATGCCAGAAAATACTGGTACTTTTCTTGGCAACCTCAGTAGGAATGGTCTCTTCTCCTGACCCTGCGCTAGGATTTGAAGCATACGGGCAGAGTTACATGCAGAAATGTGTGTTGTGTCTGTGCATCACAGAATGACAGAATCACAGAATGTTAGAGATTGGAAGGGACCTCGAAAGATCATCTAGTCCAATCCCCCTGCCGGAGCAGGAACACCTAGATCAGATCACACAGGAATGCATCCAGGCGGGCTTTGAATGTCTCCAGAGAAGGAGACTCCACAACCTCTCTGGGCAGCCTGTTCCAGTGCTCTGTCACCCTCATGCGTTATCTTATTTTCCTGGTACCTCTGATGCACACTGGGCTCAAAACCAAGCTGTAATAAAGGTATTAGTGAGAATAACACCTATTGCTGCATGATTTTGAAGTCATTTTCTGTAGGGAATTTACAATTAAGCTGCAATTGTTTCCCATCTATAGAAAAGGAATTACATTTTCTTGATTTTCGTAGGTTTTGTTAAGATTTAATTCTAGAGGTACTGGGAGGTACTCAGGTATTCTTAGGAGAAGACTCATGTAAATTCCAAAACAGGCTGCATTTGACACACTTCTGATTCCTGCTGTTCAGGAAAAGCATGTTTGTTCTGCCCATTTCTCTGAAAAATCTACTACTTAAATATAATTTTAAATCATGAATTTCTTTAAAACTACCTTCTATGAGTTTGAACGATGGGCTTTAGGAATTGAAGGAGGTGCCAACTGTTGCACTGTCCTGGATGCTACTCGCCCTACTTTGCTCACCTCTCAGCATCCACTCATGGAGATGAGGATATCAACAAAGCATGGGGAAGCTGGGCAGTGCAGCAGCTGCACTGGCAGAAGTGAGGAACAGGCAGCAATGCCCACCGCTGTCTCAATTTCACAAGACAATATTTCTTACAAACCATATAAATGTGAGTTTTAAATAAGTGACTCTCCATCTGCTCAAACCACACTAGAAATATATTCAGAACAAAGTGCAGAAGCCAACTGCCAGAGCAGCCCCAGGAGATAATGTCCCCTGACACACCATTACATCAGTGACGCAGTCAGCCGAGTCATGGGTGGTCATCATTAAAATGTTTGCCTGCATGTTCCAATTTAAATCTCTGTTAGACTCTCCTAAATATTTTATAAAGGGAGCAGAAAGGTTTTAATTATCTCTCAAAAGCAATGTTCACTTTCTGACTTTCTCTCTAACAGCTGCTGTTATAGTGGACTCCTGAAACATGACTGAATATGAGCTGCAGTGTGTCCAGGTGGCCAAGAAAGCCAGCAGCTTTCTGGCTTGTATCAGAGATAAGTGTGGCCAGCAGGACTAGGGAAGTGATCGTCCCCCTGTACTTAGCACTGGTGAGGGTGCACCTTGAATAGTGGGTTCAGTTTTGGGCCCCTCACTACAAGAAAGCCATTGAGATGCTGGACCTGAAAGGAGGATGTAGGGAGGTGGGTTCTGGCCTCTTCTCCCAAGTAACAAGTGATATAACGAGAGGAAATGGCCTCAAGTTGTGCTGGGGAGGTTTAGGTTGGATATAGGGAAAAATGCTTCACTGGAAGGGTTACCAAGCACTAGAACAGCCTGCCCAGGGCAGTGATTGAATCGCCATTCCTGGAGATATTTAAAAGCTGTGTAGATGTGGGGCTTAGGGAGACGGTTTAGTGGTGGACTTGATATTCTTAAAGGTCTTTTCCAACCTAAATGATTCTGTGATTCTCTGAGAGCTCCTGACAGCTTGAATTACCCTCTGGGTTTGTAAAATCACAAGCTTCAGCAGTTAACAAGTGCTACAGAAAGTTCTTGGATATGCATCTAAAGGTTATGTTTAATACCGGATTTGGCTTGGTAGGCCTAATCAGGAGTAGAGTAAACCACAGCTTAATTCTTTTGAAATTCAGCCATCTTGGTTGATGCCTTGTGTGATGAACTAATGGCTGTGTGCAGGTTTGGAATCTGATCTCATGGTTAACATGCAGAGCTGACCCAGGAATGAGAAACTAATGCCCAAAGCTGGAACACGAACCTGCAAGGTCTGGGCCAAGATCCACACAAGAAACATGTGTTGGTTCCCCTGGTGTAAGCAAGCAGCTTCCAAGGAACTGATCTTGACTATCTCAAGGATCACCTCATCCAGAGACATCCCCCTGGGGAAAAATTCCTGAATACACAGAAACTGAGCTAACTCCACCCCTTTGTGTAGGACATGGAAGCATGGTGCTGCCCTTAGGCTAACGAGCCCTGCTGAAGGCAAAGCTTTGTGGATCAAGGAAGGCAGAGGGACTCCCCCATCTGCCTTCACACATCTGTAGGATGAAGTATCACAACATGCCACAAAGGCAGTCTGGTGACGTCTAGGCTGTGCCATGTCTCAGTTAAGGAGCCCTGAAGAAAGGCCAGATCTGTCTGCCTCCACCTGGGGAACTACAGAGGTCATTGCTAGCTGAGGGATTTTTGCACTACCTACAGTATGTGCGTGCTCTTTGAGGCAAAGCTAATTAGTCTGAGTACCATGTTAATTCAGCTGTGCTGCTCTGGGACCTGAACTTGGACCTCCACCCAGCATGGGACCTGAGCATAGATCAGGTCCTTGCAAGGTGAATAAAGGGACTGGTTTAAAACTATTTCATATCTATGCATTTGGCATAGGTAGACAGATCTGTTTTCACTGAGAAAAACTTTAACTTTTCTGATGATTGACGATGTCATTCAAGACCTTGTGTTTGCCTACATTGCACTTCAGCTCCCCAGTAACCAACTGAAAAAAACTGAAAAGACCTTCCATTGCTGAAGAAACAATCTCAGATCAAAGTGGTGGAAGTAAAAATTCAACAGAATTATCATCCAGAAAATCTTGCCTAGCAAAAAGAAGTAACCCTAATGAGTAAGTTTAAGCTACAAATCCTGTGCTTGGTGAACAGTCATATGACCTTTATTAGCTTCAAAATATCACTGTCAAGGAAAACCTTAAAAGTTGATACCTTCATGAATCCCTGAGGAGGAGATTTGAAAATGCTGTAAGTCTTGTGCCCCTTGCTCCCTGGACATCGCTTCAGCACAGCTTTTGAGTAATCTCATAAATCTTCTCTCATGTCATCCCTCCACTGACAAAAGCCCTTGTCTTTAAAGTACTACTGATTAAAGCAAAGCAACTGAGTATTCAACAAGATCCAAGTGCCTTTTCAAGGATGACACAGAATTAAAATAATATTTATTCAAGTGTTGAAGAATTCCTTCCAAGAGGGTAGGAAGTGGACATGAAAAGGAAGCTCAGCTGTGATCCCTTACACTGCCTCTTCATTAGTGCTGTACATGAATCAGCACATAGGAACAAGCCACTGCTCACAGTCTGCTTACCACACCTCCAGACACCTACTGAAGAAATGCCTCAACAAATCACGTGCACATGCAGGACACTGTTAAAAATTACCTGCTCCTGTGAAGGAGGCTCAGGGACAAAGCTACATGCAGAGATCAGAAAGATCAGCGCTGTGGATTTGAGCTTTCTAATTGAATCAAGGTTTCTAAGGAAGAAACCAACCCAAGCAAACACCGCAAGAACGTACGCAAAAGTCAGTGAAATCCAGCTCCTACCTGGAAGAATGCAGCACTGCTGCCTTTACACCTGTTTATTTGCAAAGCTTCTGTCAATGTGAAATGCCACCAGCACCAATGGTGCAAACGAATGAACTTTAATTAAATTTTGATTAGCAGAAAGCACTGCCTGTCAACTTGAATAATTTAAAAAATTATTTTCCACTTACAAATGTTGTGAAAGGCATAGAAGTGGACAAGTCATCGACAGCAGATGTTAGCCTCAGCCTGGCTTACATGCTAAAATGACAAAGATGTATCAGAAATGAGTGTAGAAAACGAAAAAGCAAGCAGTTTAAGGGAGCCAAGAGCCCCCCACAGTCAGCCATTCAGCTCATACATGTTGGTGTGACTCTAGTGTCTGGACTGGGTGACACTACTTCATAAACCAGACAAGAGATTTAGCTTCATGGCTAAGTCTATGCTTTTTCCAACTTTCAATATTAAAACAGAAAAGTTTGCAAGCAAAATGTTCAATTTCTCATTGTAAGGGTCAACATTTCAGCTGCGTATGAATTTGTGGAAGTGTTCAGCTTAGTAAACAATGTCTTTTCTCACCTATTTTATACTACGACAAAATATTGTGGACTGAGGTTTCTTTCATATAAATTTAAGAAGGAAAAACTGTTTAAAAATATATGTATGATGGAATTTTAATTAATTTTTTTCATTAAGTTCATTAATCTTTTTTTCCTAGCACATATGTATTAAATACCCACAAGCATGAGGCATTTAACCTAAAAGTTTAGGGCAAATTGGGAGACACGTTATGGCCCTTGTCCAGTGAGATAAGAGGCAGAGAAATACCTGTCTCTCTTCATTCGGATGCGTGAACTTCAGAGAAAGTCCAAGCCAAATAAACTCCCTACGGGTGCACCACTACTAGGTGAAGAACCTCAGACCTACTCCCAGCCTCAGGTGAACCTCATCCAAGCAGCGATGTGCACAGCACAAGTGAAAATGATGCAGAGTGGCAATGGACCTTGCACGTACCTCCTGGTTCATGGGCTACTGACATAACTGAATCCTTATACAACAAGGAAGAGAAGAGTGCACAGAGGATGCTGAGAACAGTGGTTACCTAGCCAAAGCCATAGTTCTTATGGCTTCAGAGGATGCTCAGAAGCTTCAGAGAGTGCTCTTTATTAGCTGGGATTCCCTCTTGGACATGGAAACTCCCAGAGAGAGTTCTCTCTCCCATGGGGAGAGCTGATGCCATACCAGAGCCAAAGCTTGGAGGAGAGCTGGCTGGAGAGGCTCTGGGAAATTCCATTCCCATTTCGCGTGAACACATGCTGCACCCCAGCAGTGCTAATGGAGCTACGGCACAGTTATCTTCACCCTGACTATAAGATTATTCCAGCTTGCGCAAACTGAAGTAGCAAAATGGTGGATTCATTTAGGGCACAATCCATTATTCCATGTTCCTGTAGATTGTACAGAAACTCACTGGGACTCCTGATCTGCAAATCTGTTTTACCACAGTTAATTTCAATGCTCCTATGACTGACTGTCAGTCTATGACTAACTGCAGCAATAATAATAAATAAATCAGATTTTTCATTTTTTTCCTATAAGGAAAAATTACATATTTGTATGCATTAAGCACAAATTATCTGTAAATTCAGTTCCAAAAGTTTAATGATCTTGGAATCCAGCAACACTGGGAAGGCACACCAATAAAGGCAAACTTGGGATATTAGGTATCTGACAGCAGCGATGGGGTTGGGAACTACACACAAAAAACAAAACAAATAAAATGTAGAATATGACTCACACACAAGGGCTCATTTCAGAGACCTTCTGGATACCACATAGAGAGATAGTGACTTTTAGCCCTGTCGGGTACAGTATTTCCTCTTCTAAATTTCTGCTTCAAAGTTCTAAGCACCAGCTGGGAAGATTGATGTGACCAGAGCAGTAATCTATAGGAAAAATACCTCACTACTAATAACCTTCAAATAACTGTTTCAGAACACACATAAAAAGGCAATTATATAGAGAGGAGGGAAACCTAAGTTACATCAGTCAGGTGTAGACTAGATGAAACAGCTGATGCCATGAAATTTTATGGGTTTTTTCCCCAAAACCCTCATATGTGAGGACCTGTCATTCCTTTCTGGTTTAACATTTTACAGCTTTTTAGAAATGCCACTGCTATAGTGCCGTGACCAAAGCAAAGAAGGGTGTGTCTGAAAGTGCTAAATGTTGTGCTCTTTCCCAAGTGAAATATTGAGTGTTAGCATCCCTTTGTCACATGCATCTTCTCAGCCCCATAAAATATTTACCAAATAAAAGTATTGCTTTTGCTTGACCAGTCCACTTCCCTTCTTCACTCCATTATACTGATACAATCTGTTTAAGAGATAGAGCAACACCTTATGCACACACCATGTTTCAAAGAAACATGATTCAGATTGCAAAACCATTAATTTCTTTGGTGTTCATGCACTAAAACACTGCTTTTAATCCCACAACCAGATAATATGCTTGAAAGGTTGTGTTTGCTTTAGTTGGTACAGCAGTGAGCTGTATTCAGTGAGCAGCTGTTCAATTTTTAATTGTATTTTCATGATGTGGTGTTTGGTGCAAGCCTTTTCACTGAAAGGGAACTCAGACTTTGTTCTGAAGACAGAACTATTAATTTCTTCATATTGATGCCCTTTATCACCAGTATGTTGGATTCACAAATGTTAATTGATCTTCACAGAACAGCATATATGTTTGGTTTTGATTTCTAGATATATGTTTGGTTTTGATTTTTGATGAAGAAAAAAAAAGCACAGATAATTAAGGTATAAATACCCATGCATCTTGCGTGCCCCGAGCACAGCTGTGAGCTGAAAAATCCTGTTACTGTGATCTGCTGTCAGTGGTAAAATTAAATAGCTGACCATGACGGTTTGTGGGTGCATAAAAGCACTTTGAGTCAAAGACTTGCTGTCATGAATTTGACATATTACACCTGAGGGGAGGTGCCCAAATGCTGAGGAAGAGCTGTTGTCATGATTAACACAGTGCAGGAAAGAAACATTCTTGTAGAAGTCCCTCAGCAATAATCTGAGGGCACATTTGACACAGTGCGACCCACTGGCCAACGTTGAAATAACAAGGTGAGGAAAGAGATCTTTTTAAAAAGTCACACAGAAAAAACATGCAAGGTGAAGGTAAAGGTGATAAAGCAGCTCGCAGGCTCAGAGGTAAAATTCTGATGTATTCAGTGGGATAAAAGATGCCTGTCGCAAACAGGCTTGTGCAGTCATCCAGGCATGACTCAGTCACGACTCAGTCACTCCCACCTGAGCACTGCCATGGTAGGACACTGGGGACCCACAGGGACCTCTAATGACACTCCAGTGGCCTTTAGTCATGCCCTACTTTACTTTTTTTTTTTCCTCCATTTTCAGAAATCTTAATATTTCTCATAGCAGCTTCAAATCTAGATCCAGATATGATTCTCTTGTAATATGAAGGTATTCAGAAAAAAAGAATGAAATCACAGTGCTGGTGAAGTCAGTGGAAATACTTAAATTTAATTTCAGACAGGATTTTATGTCATTGTCTGGGGCTGGCCTTGACAAACTCCACATATTAACAACTAATTAATGGTGGACCCCTCCCTGAACAACACAGAAATTAAATACATATGTCAAAAGGAACTTCTGTTAGACCTGGGAGTATAAAAAGATTTTCATTAAGTAACCCCCTCATTTAAAAAAAAAAAAAAAAGTAAATATAATGATGTCTATGGCCCTTTTGTATTAATTTTTCAGTTATTTGCATGGCTTTGTTTTAACTCCAAATATATTAAGTTCAAATGCTCAGCTATTTTCCAGTTTTTATTCCACTACTATGATATTTTCAGTTCTAATAATTTAAATTCACCATGTTTTGTCTGGACTTGCAAATAATCTAATTAGGGAAACTCAAACAGTCCCAGTGACTTATATAACTTAGCAACTATCATCACTTCTGAAGTTCAGCTATTCACAATGAATTACTCACAAGACATTCACATGGAAAAATTGTTTTGAAGAAATACACAAATCATTTCAGACATCGTATCTCAGCACTTCATAAACAGCTTATAACGGAAGCAGACACAATTAGACTAATTGTTCATTATAAATTATTCACTCAGCTCTACACTTGCTAATCTAATGTCAATTGATGTTTATGTGTGAAAGGAGGAAGAAATTGCACTTTGTAGACTGACTAGCTTCAGACTTCATACACTGTTTGTTGTGATTTATGACAGCTTCACACCAGCAGTTGCCTGAACTATAAATTGAGCTGAATTCCCATCCCCTGGTGCCTGGAAGTGATACAGCTATGACATGCTGATAAAAACTCAAGATCCCAAACACATGCACATGTGCATTACTCTGTAACTTAAAGGATAAACTGGCATCAAAGAATATTCTCTCTTCCTCCTGCCAGTGATTAATAGCTACTTTTTTCCGCAAGTTGCTACTATTTTTTGAAATCTGATTTGAATTAAGAACTGCCTCCCAGAGGGGATGAGGAGCAAAACTGTCTTCTCTAGGAAGACGGTTGTCAGAGTTCAAGTAACAAGTCCTGCAGGCATTCAAAACAGTAGAGAAAACAACAAATCAACTGGAACGTGCTGTGTGTAAATAGACTGAGTAGGCTATTTATTTTATTTATGCACATAAACAAATGCATATGCATATGGAAATGAAAACAGTAGTCAGATCCCTCTGTAACATGATATTTAGCCTGTCTTTCACAGAATCTTTCTACAAACAAACAAGGCTCTTTGAGTTTTGTTCCCCGTCACAAGGCTTCTTCAGTTTTCATCGAGATGTTGAAGATCATTATTAAAGACTGACACATTGAACTCCAATTTTTTATCAGAACACACAAAAACCATTAAGAAAGGATGTCTTTATGAGTTGGCTTTATGAAACACCCAAGCCTACCTTGTATATCTCATATTACCTATGACTGGAACAGGGAGTGGTGGGCAGCAGACAACAGAATCCACCTCCAAGTTCAAAGTAACTCCACTCTCTTCTGACCTGGGCAGCTGACAAAAGAAAACCTGAAAAATCCTAGTGAAGTTTGGTTTATCAGCTTAAAGGCTATTTCGCCACCTATAGAGTAATCCTGTCTCGCTCATTGCTCAGCAGGTTAACAACAGATAGATACTGTGATTTGTTAAATAGGAAATATTCTTTATAAATTTTGCTCTATTTGTTATCTCCCCCACACAGAGAGTGAAGGGAGCCTGGAGGGTGCTGATAAAAAGGATTGTGCTAGACAAATGAATGGAAAGGTGCTGTGCCCAACCTTTGAAACCTGTCACTCAGAAGAAGCAATTCACTGTGCAGATAAGCTATTTCTATGGAGGCCATTTAAAGGGGGAATGCTCGAATGCTCTTCTTTTTCAGGAAGGGTAGAGAAGAGAATTGAAGCACATTTGAGGAAGATGTGGACTGAATGAAAACTGTGTGGCCAAAAGTCAAGATATTGTTTGTATCATCACTGCTCCCCTTTTTTAGCATAGACCTCTTCTCTTAACAATTAATAATTTTTTTAGTCACTTCATACCAAACTGAAATACTCGCTTCCTGAAAATACTGTACATTTTTAGTAGCATGAGAACTGTTTTTTTATAAAGTTCAACTGCACCTTTCAAAAAGAATATGCATCATATATTCTAAAGAACTTGTAAGAGTTTCACAGATGTGTTGTGACCACAATATATAATTTTATTCACATAAACGAATTAAAGGTGTACATTGCAAACCCCCACAGCGCAGGATCAGATTGTGCCTTTTGCTGAGCTCATCCATTGTATTCGAAGCTCTAAGCAGAATTTGACTTACTGTCTGCCTACAACATAAGAAAATTGAACACATCTCCAATAATTCTGAAGTACCAATGCCAAGTCCTTTCAGATTGTTTTGTTTTTCCACAGGAGTATCTAGATCCTCAGCAGGGTAAGTGCAACAAAGTTTACTCTTTTAAATATAGACTTGCAGCAGATTTTCACTCTTCCTCTGAAGCTACCTCAGGTCCTTTACAAAATATGTGATTGTTCACATTCAGATGTATCTCATGTCTACTTGCTATATATTTGACTATTTTGTTTACTGTTCTCAACATCATACTGCCTGTTCTGAATCTGCAAAGACCACAAACACCTTCGTTCAATTTCTACTGTTTACAGATTTCCAAACCACAGCCTTGCCTCTCTCCATCCCCTCGAAGTCAATAGCAAAACACTGAATTACAGAGTGTGGATTTAGCCAGCCTTGTACTGATACGCTAACACCCACAGAAAACAGACACTCCCTAGGCAAAGGCAGCCTTCATCTTGTGAAGCCATGAGCAACTCCACTTACTATAAATAATGAGGATATACACAAGCATAAGAAAGTGCAAGGGTAAAGCAGGATTCAAGACTAAAGTAAGATGCATGCTCTTTACTAGTTTGGTATTTTGAAGAGAGAAAATGGAGGGGCACCTGATTAACCTCTGAAGATCTATCCTCTGTCTGACTTCGTAGTTAAAGCCACACACTTACCTGGCTTTGGATGCACTTGTTCGGCAATACCCCTGTCTGCACTTTCTTGTCTTCAGCAGTCTGGTGAGCACAATCTGTTTCTTTCACATTTATTGTCAGTCCCACTTTCTGGCTTATATAGATGAACTCCTTTATCCATTTTTTTATTTCTCGTCTGCTTTGCACAGAGAAAAAATATGATCCAGGAACCTGAAATGATTCAGTTATGTTATTTCTTCTACATTTTCTTTTTTTTTTGCTTCTAAAACCCCAACTCTTTGCAAAAAAAGAAAAAATCATCTTTCAATTTTTTTTTTGCAGAAAGCAAAAAGTATGAATTTAGAAGAACAGTTTCTACTATAATACATTTTAAGTCCAATAAGAAAGAATACCTTTTAGATGCTGTAAAGCAAATATATATACAGTCAAAGAGAGAAGAGTTTATTACATGTATTTCAGTGGTCCTACAAAAACTGTATATAGGCACTTCCCAGTCTATTTTCACAATCACTTTGTGAGGAAATTGAATATTATTCCTTATTCCCAGTTAGGGATCCAAAATCCAGAGGAGGTAGAAAGGTGTTTGTGTGATGTGGCTTGGTCTGCTTAGTCTTTCTGAATACACAGCACAGAGAGAGTCTTTCTTCCATAGCGCAAAACAAACACTTAAGTTAGGATTCTTCTTTGCATTGTCACTGGATAAACTTCTGTCTTCCCTTGATTATATGTGAAAATTTGTTTTTCTTGAAGCCAGCATTTAAGTCAGGTGCGGAGATGAAGGTGTTGAGAATATAGTAAGTGCCAAAAATTACCATCCCAAAACTGAGAAGAAGTAAGAGATGACACCGAGATTGCTTTTTATGTCTTCTGTACGTCTGGCTTGGCTTTCTACCTCTTTTGCTAGGGAACCATTGGCTGATATTGTCTGTCCCCCATGCTTGATGAGGCCTGGTCCATGTCCCGTAATAATAAAAATAATAAAATAGTGTGCCTACCAAAGCAGAAAATTGTAATTTTCAGAGTTGCAAGACAGACAGATGTGTCTAAGGGACCTGGAGCAATCCTAGATGGATCAGCCCTAAGTGCAGGAAGATTTTCAAATACAGCTATTTCTGAAAAACAAAATGTCTCTCCTCTCTAACTTTGTAGAATTTATTTCTTGTTGTACTTGTGCTCCTGTTCCTACAGAATGATGCAGAAGCAAGGCATCCTTCCTATGTATACTAATGCCTCCTAGACCTTTGGGAATGCTCTAGATGGCTGGCAGACAGTGAACAATGACTATGTAAGTGTTGAAACAAGAGTGTCAAAGCTCTACACACAACGATACAGATACAGAAATGTTGTACCTTGCAAGTTTGTAACACTGTGATCATTTAAGAATAGCCATCTACTTAATATGATTATACCAATCATTCTATTATTTATTGTACAATTTCCAGTGATTAATCTACATCTTTGTTGGTAGGAAACTGTCTAAGTAACAAAAAAACGGGCTTTGCAGGGAGTTTTGCATGAAAATCCCTCCACAAACAGAACCTGCAGACAGCCTTCTAATCTCAGGTCTTTCAATTATTTTACTGCTAAATGAGAAATTAATTTTCAGAGGTTCAGTAATTTTATCTGTTCCTTGCAAGAAGTGTTTTTGGGTTGGGTGTTTCTAACTTAAAATAACACATTAATTCCTGTGCATCATGGCATTGGTAGAACTTCGGTTTTGGGTTTGTTTTTTTTTCTTGCATGAAACTATTAAGGAATTTCCACGTGAATGTGTGTTGAGGGCCTTACAACAGATCAATTAATAATCACTGCAGCATCCAGGTCTGGGTGTTAAACGATTGCTTGAGGAAATGAAAGTTGAGGTGAAAAACTGAAAAAATACTGGGACTTTCTGATGTAGGTCTATATAAGCTATGATAGCCCACTCATTTGGGACTACACTAAGGTACCCTATATATAAAACATAGCAAAGTGAGCTTATATTTAAACTACTTCATGGGAAGAATCTCACTAGTGGTTCTTCAGTGGGTCACTCGTAGGAAGGTACAAAAGGTTTAGATGGCCATATGACACACATGGTAACCTACAGTTTTTTTTACAGCAGCAACATGCCTCCTCCTAAAGACACAGTGAATCCTCTCAACGTTCTAAAGGTCCCTTCCAACCCAAACTATTCTATGATTCTATGACTGTTCTAGAAATTTCTTCCACAGCCTCAAAATGCTGTTTCCACCCTCCCTTCCCACACAGCATAACACTACTTTTCCCAGAGAAGGAGTCATCCAAGCTACTGTCTTTCCAGATTGGTGGGAAGGGAATATTGAAATCGTTTGGCTTGCTGGTAAAGCAAAATGTCACTTTGCGTTGTGCTGCATGTGAGTGGCAGTGCTGTACTGAAATACTACTTGGTTGAATGCCAAAATGCAAAACAGAACCATCCAAACCAAGACTTTTTGCATGTTTTCAAAGCAATCATGAACTGAGCCAAATCTCTAAGCCCAGTTTCTGCAAACAGCCTGAGCAGGTTGTAGGTGAGAGGGCTTCCTCACATCTGGCTAGACACAGTGGATTTACCAGAATAAGAAAACTAGGAGCTGTACTGTGCCTTTTGGAAACTCCCTCCTCCAATGCTTCCAAGGGCTCTTCCCTTCTGCTGGCCCCAGCCAGCACAGCCAGTCTCACTATCTCTGAACCAGACAGCTCGGTTATACCAGGGCTTCATTCATTCCCAATCCTACAAGTACACCTGCCCAAAATAACAAACTCAAAGGCCTAGCTAAGTAGCCCTCTCACAACCATCCCAGATGAGAAATAGTGTCCAGAGCACTTAATTCTTTTTCATTCCCTCCCTTGCCAGACTACAGCCAGGCATCACCCAACCCTCTGATAATTTCTAAATGTGTTCCACTACCCTATATATTTTCTTAACATCAAAGCGTGTTGTTGATATTACTTCATGTATATTTGTTCCTATTTCTGCTGGCCAAACTCTCGATTGCTGCTTGCTAAGAAACACAAATAAGCACTGGCAGGAAATGGTCTTTTGAATAAACCAAACCTGATCGGAAAACACTTGTGCTCTGCCTGTTTTGTCTGGCTGCTTAAGAGAAGCCTGATAGAAAACATCTGAGCTGAGTCTCTTCTTTATCTTTGGCGCCAATTAAATTAAATTAAGCCTACAATTCTGATAGTTGGTCAGGGACTGTATTAATGGATCTGGAAAAATAAAGTGCCCTGTGGGAAGTCCATGAGCTTTTAGGACCTGGCTGTGCTTAAAATGGACACATCATTATACGACCACTAGATGAAAGCCAGTCAAGAGGGTGGGGGTCCAAACTTCTTCATTATCTGCTCAGCGCTCAGGGCTGCTGCATAATTATTTTTACATTCAGAGCACTATGTAGAATGGGAAAAGCATATTTCATAATGCCCTTCAGTAGTCAACGGATGTGATTGAGTGACATTTCTTCAGTGGGGCTTTCTGCCTTATCATACTTGCTGTAGTTTTTTAGTGTGTTCCGGGGGAATGTATTTTGGCATTTGTCAGCGTAATTTCAAAGATCTCTTTCCTACAGTCCAGTATCAGAGGACACAACTCGATTTCTTCATTTTAATAAATCTCTAATCTAACTGAGAAGCCTGGCAGGAATATATGGTACTTCCCTGCTATAACCAAAGTTGGTGGTTTTGAGCTCACCTGTCCTCATGATTTTCTTATTATTATTCATCTATATTATCCAGAGGAGAAAGCTTTGAATAAAGCAATTTCAAGATCTTAAGATGCCTTCCACAGAAAAACAATTTGATCCAGCTGCAAATGGTCCTTTGAATTTCCTGGTATTTCAGGTTCCTGACTGATTAATTAGAAAGAAAATAGCTTGATATTTTTACCTGACTGTACGATTGTGCCCTGCTAATCTACTAGAACAGATCGTACAGCAGGGGTTGAACAGTGCTGGTGTTTAAAACTCACACACCTGCTCCTTCCTCCTCCTCACTGCATCTGCTGATACTTTACCAACAGATCAGTGAGTGCTCAGTAAAACTCATTAATTACTGAATTTATCCCAGAAATTTAGTAATTTTCCATCTTTTATGATCACCATTTTCATAGGGTTTTAAATGCTAGTTTCTATATGCATAAACAGAATTAGAGAGAACGACTCCTTTTTGCACATCAACAACATCAGTGAGGAAAAAGTACACAAAATGGAAGAATTCAGCAGAGTTTGATTCTAGCAGTAAAAAAAGTTGCTACAGAATTTATCAGTCGTTGTGGGTAATTTACTGTTGTCTAGTCTATCTTTTTTTGATGTATCTATCTTAAGTACCTCTACAGCTGCCACACCTATCCAGTGCCTTAGTTATCTGGCCACAGGTCAGTGCCTGGCCCAGGTAGATATGAGATCTCTCTACCAGTGAGGGTTAAGAGTCCACCCTGGCTCCAGCTGCTGCAGAGAGCAGATCAGTCTTTCAAAAGGCAACCAGTATGACAGCTAGCAGGTAGGACATAAACTCAAGGCAATGGCACTGGAAGACCTTTGCCTTAAAGCAAAGAGAATATAAGCTCCTCTTTAAGGCTAACATAAGAGTATGTGTAACTCTGAGGCTATAGAAGAGGCTGGGGAAATAAAAGATTTGTGCTAGAACTACTTTTTCTTCCAAGATTGTTTATATATTTTGTGCTAAGAAAACAATTATCTTCCTGGAAAATAAATAGTGATGATTTTTCTTTTAAAGAGGCAATTCCATGTATTCAAATGAATGACATATTCCTTAATATACTAATTTCTAATGAAATAAACATATTTTTTGCCTTGGTCGGTAGTTTCTTAGCTTCATTCTTCCGAGATCAGGGTTCAGATTATTCATGTTCCTTTGCATTATGGCTTTTCTGTGGGTGAAGTTTCGGTTAACCCTCATTTCCTCATTAGCACATATGGCCCTTCCTCTTCACTCCTCCCTCTTCTTCTCCCGATTGCATGCTTTTCAACCTGATAATGTTAGGATTTCAGCTGCTGGTGAATGGGCTTTTGTGGTATTCATTTCTGGAAACCCTTTATTACACAGGCTACCAAGGGTCACCTAACAAAATTAGGTGATCATCTGGCTATTTATCTTGGCTGTAATTTATACTAAAGGGTTAGAGGAATACCTACTTATATTTGAAGTCTAGAAAAGGAGGAGTGGGGAAAAGCAAGACTATAAAAGAAACTTATAAGCTACCAAGCCCTGTTTTATCTTTTCAAAGCCCCCATCCCAGATGCTTTCCTGATTGTGGTTCTGTTCAGCTCTGATTTTAGTTCCTAGGACAGCAGCAACACGTGTGAATTGTCACCCTGAGACCAAAGCAAGGGAGGAACCTGATGTTGATGCTAGATTCAGGCATTCTGCTTGCCAGAATTAAAGGTTTATCAAACATTAGGATACAACGCTGGATTTTTGTCAGAATTATAAACAGCTTGTCATGAATTTATTAAGTTTATTAAAAGCCGTTTCCTGATGTCTGTTAGTAATGTGCTAAGAAAATCCGTTGCTTATACCACACAGGTTACAGCAAAAAAGTTTATAGTCCTAAAGTAGGGATAAAATCTTTTAGGGAAAAAGGAATGGACACTATTTCAGTTTTTAGTTATAGACTGTTGAAAAAGGAATTCAATAAGCCCCCTCTTTCTGTGTTTGCTGCTTGGCCATAGGGATAACTTGATTTCATTTCTACAAAATATGCTGGCTGACATTGTTTAGAAAGGATTTTATGTGAACATATTCTTGCCCATAGCTTGCTCATTAACTGTCACTGGCCAACCTTGCTTTTGACATTCTTTACTTATAATTTGCTGTTTATACAGTGCTGCTACCATCTTAAATCCAGGGTATTCATTTGATTGTCTCACTATCCAATCACACTTATAAGAAAAGGAAAAGGACTTGATAAGTTTTATAGAAGTGAAAATTCATGCAAACACAGTCATCCGAGAATACACAACACTTTCAGGGCAAACACATATTGGCATGATTAATTTTAAATTTTTTAATTAATGTTATTGCTAAAAATTCACAGCTTGTATGAATATTCATGAGAGCAAATAAACTTTCAAATACCAGACTGAACTAATTTCATTAGAATATATTTTCATAATGGTATTTTGAAGTAGTCTCACAGCTCTCATGTAAATGATTTAATTTTTTTTAAACATTGTTAGTTCCCTCTCCTTCTGCTAGTACAATGATACATCACTAGTACTCTGAATAATACTGAATAAAGTTACCATAACAACTTTTAAAATACAAATACAAGACCTACATACATTCTACAAGGCTAGGTATAGATTTGCATGGTATTTTGGGGAACAGAACTACAAAAAGTTACTTCTGCATGTTAGTGGCCAAATATATTGGTTACTCAAAAAGATGAGATGGTGGATCATCTAATCCCAAGATAAAACTTGAGTTACAGAAGAACTGTACTGTCAGAGAACACCTGCCTTCACATTGGAGTTTTATTTGTGTGGTCTGAACTTGTTGACTGAGGCAAGCTAGCTGACTGTGCCTTAAGCACTTTGGTGAGCAGTCAGAGCCTGCTTCACCAACATGGTTCATGGGGTGGCATCCTCAAAGAGTGAGATGAAAACTAGCATCTGGGAGCTCCACTTCCAGAATCACATCTGAATCCAGGGGAAGATATCTGCTAAGAGGCAGAGATGCTGGGTGGAGTGTCCTTATACTATCATATAAGGCAGCATGGTTAAGATGGCAAAGCTTTTCACTGGACATCTGCACTAAGACTGAAACTGATTTGACATTTCTCTTAGAGCTTTGATAGCATTAAGTCAGAAATGACTGAAAGTAGGCACACAGGACTGCATTTGCTAGCACTGTTCTGTTGCTTGCAAGAATCTGAACATCTATGCACACTCCTTTTTCCTAAAAAAAAAAACAAATACAGGGTAAAGGATTCCTCTAATGTGACCATAATGATGCCTATGTGGTTTTGTAAGGCTGATCTGAAATCTAAAAGGCATGTACAGCACAGCTCTGTTGCTGGAGCCAGAGAGCAAGCAGTGCCCATAGCAGCCACTGCCCTATGTGCAGTCTGGCCTCAGGAGCGTGATGACTCTGACCCTTCCCATTGCCTTCTCAGCAGAGGTCTTCAGGTGGCAGAAGGGCTGGGTGGTGTGCCAGTCTTGGGAGGAAGGCTCTCACACCTTCACAGCCTGCTGCTATGGGCTGTCTCTTTTCAGCTGCTTTCCCTAGTCTGTCTTCTGCACATATTTTCCTGATCAAAATTCTCTATTCTTAGCTTCAGCTTGCTCTCCCCCTTCTTCTCACCTTTGGCTTCTGTACTCCAGGTGTCTTATCCCAATAAGGTGAGAGAGGGACAAAGCAGTGTTTCAAATGAAGAAGTATGAGTTGGAGATGTTGGGCAGCTCTTCACTAGCCCAGATCTATTTGTCACAAGTGATGAATGCCTCCAAGAGCAGGTGTGTGTTATGAAATGACACAAGTCAGAACCCACTCTGAGCAGTACTAATAACCCAGTCTGGTAATCTGTGTCAACTCTTACCAGAGAACATTTTGTGATTCTGAGGATTTCTTCATTTTTCAGAGTTAAAAGGACAGCCAGGTATGTCATGATGCTTTTTGTCCTGGTCAGATTATAAACTTCCATATGGTTATTCCTGATTTTGGTCTTTATCTTGTGAGTCACATACATTCACTCTCTGAGCTCCTATCCATACATAAGCCAATCCTTTGCCAACTGTGAATGGGTCTATTGCATACATATAATTATAGATAGTATTTTGAACAGCATTTCTCTTATTGTTTTGGAAATAGATTTATCTCCTTCTCAGAAAGCTGCTTAGAATGGGTTTTGCAAAGAGCATGTGTATTGCTTCAACAAACAGGTCACAACTTTCCTGCCCCTGTTTCTCCTTTCCATACTACTGCATCAAGTTCTCAGTGAAACTATCCTATCTGCAAGCAACAACAGAAGGTCACTAACTTTAATGTTAAGACTGGTGAAAGCTTTTTGGGAAGGGCTTGAAGTATGGAACAGAGCTGGTAACAGCTTTGTGGAAAACTCTCACAATGTTTCTGTTGACGAAGGCAAGGCCAAGATAGTATCCTCATAGACACTGGCTGCTACTGTAGGATTTTAGAAGATTTAGGACATGGATTACGCCAACAAGATGAACATCTACTTGCATACTACCTAGCTCTCCATCCTCATCAGTTCCCCACTCCCAGCTGATACCATGTCTACCAACATCCCAGTCATTTTGGCATTTATTTCCAGGCTGCCATCAGAGGACCATTCAGCATATTCAGATACTGTTGTGTTTGTCATAAAGAGGAACTTCAAGCATGTTGATTTGTTCAGATTCAGACAGAGATGGGTGAAAATTATTCTTTCTAAATCTGTTTGATTAAATTTTACTGGGTTGACCAAATGATGCCAAGTAAACTTTTCTGATAATTGACCAGGTTTATTAAGATGCAAATCAGGACTGTAGCAGTTGGAATTAAATTAGTGAAGAGAATCAAAAGGCTAACTGGTAAAAAAATAGATACAGTGAATCAGAGAGAACACTGATAAAGAAACTAAATAAATACAGAGATTAGTTTCATCACAGATGAGAACTGAGAACTTCAGAAAGATGATGCATATAAACATGACATAAATTAGAGATTCTTGGTATTTAATAATTTGCTGTCTTTGATATGCTAAAAATAATTGAAACTGCTCATCTAACAAGATTTATAAATCTTTATTATTTCAAAATTGTGTCATCATCAGGATGATGTTGGGTCCTTAGGATACAGCATCTGGCAAATTAGGATGCCAGATGTTTTTTGTTTTTGTTTTTCATTTTGGTAATAGCAGTGAAGCTACTTTATGAGCAAAAATCAGTGCAGAAATGTGCTGTAGTTGCACAGAAGCTTGTAAATAACAAAGTCGAGAGAACTGGCAGATCTTGAGGTGCTTTGTAGTATTTATCAATATCTGTTGAAAGGTTTTTTCAGGTACAGCATATTGTGTTCAATTGAATTGGGCATACGTTGGAAGCACAGCAGTAAGGATAGCTCACAATGACTGTTTTACTACTCTCTACTCAGCATGATATGAAGGACTCTAGGACAGGAAAAGGTCAAAGAGGACAAAAAAGTGAAAGCATTCTGATTTGCCTAAAAATCCACCCTCCCTCAGAGGGGGAAGGCAGTTGTTTAGGTCAGCTACATTGAAACTACGGCACATACACACTGAGGTTTGTCTGCAGAAAACCCATGTATCTCTGGGGTGACCGTTCATCAGGGAAGACAAAAAATTTCCCTTAGGACTTGTTATCTGAAAATACATTTAACACAGTTGTTTCTCTCAATAAGCAGTACTTTGGTTTAAGGAGGATCTTTAGCCATGATACACCTCACTGGTCACAGGTTAACAAACAAAAAACTGCCAGGACCAGAATTCAGTTGGCTGACCAGAGTAAACTGGGCACAGGCAGAAGTCATTGCAGTTCTGGGGTTCTGCCCCAGCTGGGAGCCAGGAGGACTGTTGACTAGTATGTAGGAAGAAGGCCTGACATTAAAGAAATGAACTCAGGGAGCTCAGAAGAAGAGGTATGGAGAGATCTTCACCCATGACGCACAGATGTGGTAATGTAACACACCAAGCTTATTTTTTTGTTGGTGGCACAGGACAAACTTTTCAGAAATGGCTGGTGATTTGAGGTGTTTCTGTTATTAGATACCCAAATGTAGTTCAGTGAAGGGGTATGATGTTTATGAAGTGCTCAGAACCTATCCAATGAAGGGAAAGCCTTTTGCACTGTCTTGGCACTGGACACCCAGAAATTTCAATGCATCAGCCATGCCTGAAAAGCTTGGCTACTGTGGCTGGGTGATAACGTTAGAATAATGTGGTACTAGGTATTTCGATGTGTCTTCCCTGGAAATCCCTCAGGGAAAGGCTTTCCAAGTCAGATGGGTCACTCAAGCTTAAAAATCAAAACCTTGGCTGGCTTATACAAAAGTTATTTTCATTTAATTTCAAGACTTGAGCTAGTATAAATGCATCTCCCTAGCTATCTGTACGAGACAGCAACTATCAGTCTTGCACCCTTTCTGTACTTACCTAGAAGTGACTCCCTCTAGATTCCTCTCTTTAAATCCACCTTTATTGGCTTGACAGCTCTCCTCAGCAATATCTGTGCCATTATCTGTTAGTCACTCCAGACTAACATTTTGTCTGAAATTTTGTTGCTCTTTCATGTCTTTTTATTCTCTACCCTCTGAAAAAATATATTTCTGACTCTATTGAGTCCTGTTTTCACTAAATCCTTATTGAAGTCAATAGAGTAAAAGTAAAATAATAATAGAAATAAGTATGAAAGATACTATAGAAAATAAGGTGAAATGGTTTGCCTCTTCCATAGTCCATTCAGCACTGTTATAGTGCCTAAGAACAAGTATCTGACTGAAATTCGTCTTTGATATTAGTTCAGTGTGAAAAGTGAAATTATTTAATCAGGTACAAATGCAGTTCTGTTCTGACAGTGGACTTGATAAAAATGGCATCCCAGATTTCCATTTTTGTTGTGGCTCCAGTTCATGTGTGCTGTTTAGAAGAGAAATATCATTTTACTGACTACCACCTGCCTTGCTAAATCCGACTTGAATCTACAAGTTAGACTGTCCTCTTTCCATATTTATCTTAATCAGTTAGCAGTTTAAAGTTGTGCAAGACACCTTTGCAATATCTTTATTGTCTTCTCCTGAGTGATATTGCTATAAGTACTGAATGCATAGTCAGCCCCAACATGTTAATCAGATTTGGTTTCCACTCCTGTCTGTGACTGACTGACTTTGCCCATTGACCCACTGACAGCAACCTGGCATTACTCCTCGCAGCCTTACATTGACAGATTCATAGCTGTATTTTTGCACTGGCAATTCGTAAGAGAGAGGAGAAGCCAGCTCTGTCTCTCAGTGCTCAGCAACCCTGCTGCTCTGGCATGGGTAAAATGCTGGCTAGGTGAGGTTGCGGACATGGTTCTGAATTAGCATGGGGAACAACTGCGAGGTAGTCAGCAATTCTGGTACAATGACTTAACAGAGTACAACCCTACTTGGTTCAAAAAGGAATGAATTTGCACGTAAACATGCTAGTCAAATGTGCCAGCAAGTGTCAGAAGAGAGCTCTTCTGGAGGTAGAAGTAAAAATACTACAAATCCAAAAAAGTGTTGAAAAAACTTTACAGCAGGTTCCTCACTGCAGACACATAGATCCAAATAACAAATAACAAGCTTATTGTTTGAGGGACAGGTTAAATATTTATGATGTAACAGTGGCATTTCCACTCATGTCAGTTGGACAGTTTCATTCCAGTTTCTGCATATATTAGATTAATACACATCACAGTCATTCCGTATTTTTTTCTCCTGTGTCATAAGTTTAATGTATTTTTATCTCTCTAAAAATGACATTCCAGTTAGCAGAAGACGACCTTTTCCTGCATTGCTGATTGCTTCCCCACATAGCTTAGATAAAATCACCGCAAGAGTTTTGAGGACTTATGATTTAACTTTAACTGAAAAAGAAGTATAGAAAACATTGCTGCTCAAGAAACAATTCTAAGAAGACATTGGAAAAACTGTGAAAATCACCTCTTTGTGCAAGCTAGCACGTTAATAAAACCAGAACTCTGTCTGCTTCAAAGTTCAGTATTGTTAACCCTATGATCGAGAGCTAGCTCTTTCTCTGAATTAACAGAAACATACACTCTAAAATGTACTTTAATTTACGTAAAATGTCAAATCAGATACTGTCCTAGGCAGCCTGCTCCAGCTGACCTGATTCAACAGGGCAGATGGATTAGACAGTCTCAGAGGTCCCTTCCAACCCCAGCTACTCCCTGAGTCTGTGAAACAAATTGCTGGTTATTACCTGGGAAACAATCAGAGAGTGTTTAGTGTTCCCTTAATGAAGGCTCCAGTCCTGGTGGTTCCGACCACTGAGTGGAAAGCCCGAGGGAGTAGGTCTTGATGAGCTCACTCTTGAATCAATTTGTTACTTTCTTTCCTGAGGCAACTGTAAACCCCAGTGTGCTGTTTATGACTGCCCTGTAGTATATGCATGTTCAATGGCCTGTGCATTGTTGACTGATTGTAGTCTCAGGGCTCCACTTCCCTCGGGCTGAGGCAGGCTGCAATAAGAGATGAGGGGGCGTTAATGTGTATTCAGATGCTGGGTAAGAAAATCCAGTTTCTTTTTACTATATACCTTTGCTGGCTAATTAAGTTGTTATCCTTTGAAAGTATTTACTGACACTAAGGAAGAAGAAAATGAAAGCAAAGAGGTTTCCAGCTGTCCTGATTATTCAAGTATTATACCCATTCAGAAGCTGAGAACACTTAACCTTCTTCCAATACCAATATGCTCTAATATCAAAAGTCCAAGTCATCCACTTTGCAATTGAAGCCAACTATTTCCTGCCTATTGTACTACAAGCGCTGAAAACTACTATTCTCTTTCCTTTACAACAGCCTCTTACATATCTTGGACTCTGTCACATCCTTCTTCAGTCCTTTATTCTTCAGGCTACCTGATCTCATTCACATTTTCTCCTTAATTCATCCTTTCTAATCTCTGATTGATCACATTGCTCTAGACTAGACTCTCCTCAGTCAAACTATGTCCTTCTTGAAGTGTCATGTTCAAAACTGGGCACTTTTCCACATGAAACTTGCCTAGTGCTGAACAAAAGTAAATACTTTGCCTGTTTTGCAGGCCACACTTTTCTTTCTGCAACACCAGATCATATTTGCCCTCTTCTGAAGAACTTTATCTCATGGATGTAACTTCTGCGTGCAATCTACTGTAATCCACGGATCCTCTTTTACACAACCGTTTCATACCAGAAGTTTCCCAACCTAAATTTCTGTGAGTCATTACTTTTGTCCAAGTGTAATACTTCACATTTGTCCCTGCTGAACAGCATCTTCTGTTTTTCTTACCACATTTGACCAGGTCTTGGTTTTACCATTGACTAGTATGCAGTCTCAGGCCTGCAGAGACTATAGCCAGAAACCAAACAAGAACTCCATAGGAAAGCTGTGACTTTCTAAGTTATGATACTACTCTGCAAGGAATCAATACTTATAACGAAGTGAGCTATCTAATTCAAGCTGGAAGGACACGGAAGGCTTTAAAACAGTACATGCTTTGTGAAAAACAAAACACCCCACCTTCTAATCATGGCTTTACAGGGACCATGTTATCCTGGAGGTTATTGACAATGTTTCCAGCTGCGAGAAATAGTTCTGAATTGCAGCCAAGTGACTATGAATCTGAAGGTCTCTGGATAGGGGAAGCAAAACCATCCTCTAACAAGTGTTTTTTAAATCATGTTCTACTTTGGGGAATGTTTCTCATTTCATTGTCATTTCCCACTTCAAAATTTTTAGTATACGTATTTGTTATTCTGTTTCTACTATTTCCTTTATCAAACTCACCTTGCTGGCTTGCCTCTTCTCCCTAGTTTGTCTTACAGATGGATCAAGGGACTACAGTTAATTTTCCTGGTAAAGAACTTGAAATAATAAGGCTCATCTGCTTGGCATTTAGGCACTACAGAACAAATATGTTAAATAAAGGCAAAGGGCTGAGACCTTCCTCAGACTCATAAGCACTTTAAATGAGAGACTATTTAAAAATGTGGCTGCTGTAAATATCTCTGCGTCTTTAACACAGGCAAAATGAGCAGATTTATCAGTAAAAGTATCATGAAGGAGCAGGAGAAACCAGAGAATGATGAACAAGTTATTTTTAAGAGTAAAATAAATTATGGCTCATAAATATGCCAAGTGATACAAACATGTCAAAAGCAAGGAGGAATTTGATGAAATACATTCAGACCACAGGAGAAGTCTGTCATGGGGGAAGGAAGCCTAGATCAGGATCGTTTCTCAGCATCATCTGAGCATTTATTTGACACGACAATTGCAAGTTATTGTTTCAAAATAAAACAATTAATTGCAATGCATATCTATAAATCATCACAGAAGCAGATGCCTCACTTTCAGATATGTAAGAAACCAAGAGATGAACACAATTGTTTCTTAAACAGAGATTTATCTTGCTATCATTCAGTATTTTTCATCCCATGGCTCTAAGAAAGATCCGACTGATATTGCTGTCTTGTCTGGCAGTAATATTGAGGCGTAGCAAAGACACCTCTGGGGCAATTTAAACTTCCTCAAAATTCTTTGGTGCCTTTATAAAATCATAATTGCTCATTCTGATGATACAATCCTGTTGGTAGAAATACAACATGCCAAATCAGAGGACAGAGCTTCAGGAATAACCATCGATTAGGATCAGTGGTACCCAAGAAAAGAAAAAGAGTAAAGAAGTAAAGAGATAATTTATTTTAGGTAGAGTTGAGATTATAAAATATGGTTACCTGGACTTGAGGGAACGGGAGGACACTTCCAGCCATTTCTTTCAGTGATAGCATCTGTCCTTGGGTAGATACAAGGAGTTCTGATATTTTTTAGCTAGCTGATTACAACTACAGATAAATAACTGTAGAGGATTAGCTCTTAATTTTCTTGTTTCCTTGAAAAATAAAGGGTGAAATCCTGACCCTAAAGTCAACAGAAAATTTATTCTGAGTTGCACAAAGCATGTATTTACACTGTGCATTTCAACCATGCAGCTTTGCCAGCGGTTGGAGGGACTCCCTAGCCACATTTCCTACACCCTCTCCCTGTCCCCATGCCCATTTGTGTCTGCCTAAGCTTTGAGAAGGCTTTCTTTTAAATTAATTCCCAGAATGAATAACAAAAAAACTAGGACACGAGTGCAGTTTCTTCTGTCCATAATAAATTAACATTGGAAGAGATGATACTATATATTCTAATAAGGATTAGTTTAATTTATTGGGTGTGGCAGGACAAAACAGTTTAAAATGTACTTAAGCGTTTGGTCTCTATCGGCCATTAGGTTCCCAGTCCAGTTAAGTTTAAATAAAAGATAAAATGTATTTAAAGTAACTAATTTGCATACAAACAAGGTCATCTTCATGAACTATAGAGGAGTAGCAGGCCTCACGCCTCAAGAGAAATTTAAACTCTGTTATCTTAACTGCAAAAGTCTTTCCAATGAGACAAATTAGCTATGTATCTCAGAAATGCACATGCACGTATTTTGTACTCAGTGGCTTGCATAAACTTGTCTGCACTAATGCATTTAAACAGCAAGGAAAAGAAAATAAAACTTTTGGGATACCCCTTCCAAATCCCTACTGTCCCATCCTTGTAGCAGTTCTTCCTTTTCGAAGGTTGTTTAACACTATAAAGGAGCAAATATAAAGGAAGATAGTGAGGAACACTGATTGGATTGCTATTTCACAGCAATTGTATTTGCTTTGAAATTATGTTCAAGGAATAAAACTTACAATTGAGCACAGCATACAGCTGGACTCTTTTCTAACTTGGGCAACCTGTAAAAAGAGGAGAGAAGGGACTACCGCTTCAGCCAATGCATTTGAACTGTGACAAACAAAAGTTCATTTCTCCCTGATTCTGAAGGAAAATCAGAAAATATAACTGTATGCAGATTCAGACTGTGTGGACATCAAATGTTAATAAAGACACCTAGGGAATCTGTCTTCTGTAGAAATTCAATAGGCAAATGCTTGATAATACCTAACATTGAAAAAAAAAAAAAATAAGAGTCCTATGATGCAATACTTGAAGAAAACTTTTGCAAAAATACACTCCACCACCACAAGCCCACCAGAGTCTGCCCTCCAGTGGGCTCTACTGCTTCCCAGTCATCTCAGCTCTCGGGATTCTTGACAATCTTAGTGAAGTACACATAGGATTTATTACTAAGAGCTATGACAGGCACACTTTACAGCAGGCCCAGTCATACTATACATCTCTGCAAGGTTGATTTGTGGTGATACAAGTCACACGCAGCAGAGATCGGAGCCAATATCTGTATGCTGTAGTACTATACTGCCTCAGGAATTGGCTCTTGTAGACAAAAAATAACTTAAATTGTGAATACTGACAGGCAGCTGATAATTGTCTATATGTGAGTGGGTGCTGGTGAATGTCTAAAACAGAACTTCCGCACTCTCAGGCACAAGCCTGCTACTTGCTAGATACATCCAGTAAGGGCTGGTTGTAAATTTTGATAACAGCTGTATAAAACAAGGGTGACACATTCTGTATAACCACTAAAATACAAGGAGCAAGCAGGGCTACACTCAGTCTGGGGACCTAAGGTATCAAATAGCCACATATATCCTTTCCCAGACTGCAAAATCATAAAAATTACCCATAATTTTTCACAGAAGGCTTTCTGAAACCACAAGTCTACCACTGCCTAAAAAAGGGAAGAGGAGATGCAGAGATCTCAGGCTGTCAGTCTGAATAGTTAATCCAGAAGGTTAAGCAAACACACTGATAAACTGACCTCAACTAACAAGTCATGAAGCAATGCCTTCTTAATATTGTCTCATGATGTTTAAATGAGATCTTGTTACTGGCTCTGAATTATTTTACCTGTTACTTTTGGACACCTAAAGATTGATCTGATCTCTTCCTTCAGATTAGAAATTCCTTTGCTAACTTGCTGCTTGTTTAAAAAGCAGATGCATACTTTTTACTTCCATGAGGCTTTAGCTTGTCACATTTTGCCAAAGCTAATAGTTCAGTTGCACTGCATGGGTATGCAATTGTCAATATGCAACAAGATGTCTAACTGGTCATTTAATCTACCCAGACAACATAATCCAATAAGCACTACAAAGTCTGGTGTCACCCTTCTGCAAAAATCTACTCTGCCAGTAGGTCTGTTTAGTTTAAACTGGTACACAAATAATTGATCTTAAGGATCATCTCAGCAGCTTGAGTCATCTCATCATGACAATGACTTCTTTGGAAAAAACAAGATTTGCTAAAGACTTATAGATTTATTAAAAGGTCCCTGACATCTGTATGAACTAAAGATAAAACAGATTACAGAATAAGAGTGTTCAAAAAACCTGGCCTGAGAATGCTCCAGGGCAGGGCATTGACAGCATAATATACTTACTGTCACTGAAAAAGCATTCGACTAGGATGTTAATTACTTGAAACATTGTGTACTTAATTAGTCCCCTGGGTCTCTAGACACTGGCTTTTGTCCCTATATCTGCAAGCTAGTACATGAACAAAGTGAACTCAACAGTTCCTTACAGCTCTAATTGACAGATTCTATACATAAACCAAGATTATGGCCCTGACAGATGACAAATGAGCACAACCCCATCTTGTCATCTCCCAGGCTGCTTTCTTTTCCTTAGAGTTTTCCAACCAGCATATTCTCACTTCTGCATATTTACAGCCTCCACAACAGCTCTGCCAAGTTTCCTTGACATCTCAACAATGTCAAGCCAAATAATTTCCCCAAATACTTCTGTTATCTATCTATTTTTTAAGACATCCTGTGTAGAGACAGCTGTGGTGTGCTATGTAAACATAGGGTAAAAGAGCTGCTGGGTAGGTAAGGAAATGTGTCAAGCTACATTACTCAGCTGTCCTCTTGCTATGGACTTACTGTGGATCTAGAGATTTTGGTCTTGTTCTGCCAGTGACCCATATATGTTTTATTAGTTAAAATAGGTAAAAGTAGGTCAAAATATGTATCCAGCTCTGTAAGCAGACAGGTCTATAAAAACACTGAAGATACTATTATTATTATTATTATAATTATTATCCTTTAGCCTGTTTTCAGAGTCCTAACTATGGCACCACATTTTACTTCTTCCTGCTCATGCTTTTACAAGCCATATGAGAATACAGCTTTTCTATTTGTTCATAAAACCAAAAGGCTTGCATGGGTCCCTGGACTCCTTATACAAACACTGCTATTTCTGGTAACTTTCTTGCAAACGGTATAAAAATTATCTCTGGGAAAAATGACATCAAAGTACTGACTTCACAGGGCTTCTCTGATTTCTGTTAAAATCACATTGTGTTTACCAACAAAGAGAGGAACTTTGTAACAGCTGGTCCCACAAACCACTTTCTCTCTGTTGAGGCTTCTATAACCACATATGCCATATAGAAGGGCAACGAAAATCCTGCAGGTCTATGCAAGGCTTTAGCTGACCTGCTTGACCTCAGTGAGCTTCCATGGGTGAAAATGACTATACAACACCAATCATTTTTTGTAGACGTATAACCCAAATTAAAGTATACATATAAATTAGGCCATATAAGTTAGGAACTGCACTCAATATTAGCTGTATTAGTCCTGAGAGCGCAACAGCGTTAAACAAAGACAGTGCAAAAGTCAAATGATAAATCTGAAGAAAAAATGAGAATTGTTCTATGGAGGTAGAAGATACCAGTTTTGTAACTCTTATCAGAACAAGCATTGTGCTTCCAGACTGAACAATTTATTACTGTGGTCCCACTAGGAAGATTTTGATTTTGAACTATAGGAAGATGAAAGTACCATTCAGAGACTGCCTAATATAAAAAACAATGGGACAAGTTGTACCACAGAAGAGAATTTCAAAACGTATTTAGTAAAAGAAAAATCAATTAATCCAATGTTCTTTCTAAGCATTTGTCTAGTCTTCTAAAAGATTAAACCTTTCTTTGTTTTGAATTCATACTTGTGTCTGGGCATGATTAATAGAACTGAAGAAAGGGGAAGAAATCCACAAAGTCCTGTAGTCTTGCATCAAATACTGAATCTTTTTGTTTTAAGTCAAAATGTTACAGAATGTCAGCTCTGTTAGTTTTAGGGGTCTTAAGGGTTTCTTAAAACTATTTGGTTTTGGTGTGCTAGTTGGTGGCTGGTAGTTAGGCCCCAAATCCTCTTTTTTTCAAACTGGCTAAAAGTAAAGTTTTAAAATACAGATTCATTTCCTCCTCAAAACCTCAAATGTTCATGAAGAACATTTCCAAGAGGAAATTTAAGGTAATTTCTCTTGACGGGTGCTAAATCTGTCTATTACTAGGTCATCTCATTTTCTCTGGAAATCCATTCAAACAGCTTTTCATTCTGCCACAGGGTTATATATAAAGATAACTCAGAACCTAAAAAGGCCAATTACAAAGAGCTTGTGACCAAGCTTCTTGCTGTTCCATGTTTTAAACACACCAAATATACTACCTCACTCTTCAGAGAATCATCAGGCACCAACGGAGTTGTGCGTTATTGGCTCATTTTTCACATTTTTGAGAGCATTGAAGTCCAGTTGTTTCAGAGGATGGCTCAGCCTCTCAAGGACTGTAGTAAAGTCAGCCCAAGGCGTTGTTATACCAAAAAACTAGCACACCCTCAGCTTTCCAGTGGGTTCCCAAAAGACTCTAGATGCTTCAGATTTCAGCCAGACGTTCTCCCATGTGTTCTCCTGGCACCAGGTTTGGCAGAAAAGTGCTCCCTTGTCCTTTGGCACCTGTGCCAGGAGGGGAAGCTTAACCACTTCTCAGTTAAAATATTTTTCAATATTTTGCTTCTTTCAAAAAGCCTTAATTTGGGGTTAGAGGGTTAGAAGGAAGAAAGAATATTACCACCATCACTAAAGAGCAATTAATCTCTTATAATATTAAAAAAGAGGATCAGGGAATGCTTATCCTTTTTTATTTTTCTGGGGAGGAAGAATGGTGACAGGACTGTTGTTGCTTGCTTACTATACTCAACCATCCACCCCAGAGAACAAAGGCAAACCTGTTCACTGTTTTATTTCCTAATTTTGCCTTTCTCCTTTAAGTAAAGTGCAAATTAAAGTATTCAAAGGTTGAATATAATGAGGTCTTATTCTCTGCTACCTGAAGGACATAATCACCAGTTCTTGGAAAGTCTTTCACTGACCAAGGTTTTGTTGCTATGGTGACTTCTGCTACCATTTGCTTTGGTGTTTACAGTATGACAGAGTGTCAAAAAAAAAAAAACCAAAACCCAACCCCAACCAACTGTTCTCTCACCTTCCTAAATGAGTTTTCTGCTCTCTTCTCCCCCTCCTCCCCTCTTTTATGTGCAGATTTTAAAGGAGAGAAACAGCATTCTTCTTTATTTGTCAGCAGAAAAAAGCTATTTCAGTTTGACAAAACCTGAGGATCTTCATCCTACTCCAGCCATTTACCTCAGGTATTCACTATTGCAGACCCAGCCTTTTCCAGGGCACAGGTGCAAACGGCGGCAGTGGGGCCCTGCAAACCCCGAGCGGCTGGTGCAGCAAAGAAAGGGCAGGTATTTGTACTCTTAAAAAGGAAAGTAAGAAAATGAAAAAAATCTTCATTAAGGTGTTTCAATAACACAGACACAAGCTCCGCAAATCCAGCTCTGTTGCAAATATAGCTGTGTACCAAGAGGGAGACGTGGGTCTGATGGCAGTTTTGACAGAAGTAGTGTGATGGATCAGGATTGCCCTTTGGTTTCGCCTGGCATACAGCAAGTGCTGCAAGGCAACTATCAGTGTAAGGATTTTGATTATAACAGCGGGTTTCTTCCTTGCAAAAAACTGGTCGTACTAATGCAATGAAGGGAGTAGAAGCAGTTGTGCTGCTATGCTATAAACGTCAATTAGAAAGCCCTTTTTATCTTCTGATCTACATAACTGATACTCATTGGGAGATGTAGGAAGAGTAGTAAATATGTTTTACTGCAGAAAAGAATCAGAAGAAAGGACATACCACTGAGCAGACAGGACATTTTATTAAATGTGCCTCAACCCTGCACCAGACCAGGCTAAAGGCTTCCCCTTTCAGGCAGGTCCCTGGAGATCCTCGCCGGGCTGCCCTGGCTGCAATGTGGCACGGCCGCACCAGCCCCTCAGCTGCAGCAACTGCTGGCCCCGACTCCACTGTCTGCCTTGGGCCCAGGATGGCTCTTGAATTGCTCTTGCCTGGACATGAGCTCTGCTGATCCTGACCCAACCCACGGGCCCGTGGCCCAGCCCGCCTTCAGCCTGTCCCCTGGGAGGTTCCTCTGCCTCACTGTCCTACTTGTTCCACCTCAAAATCGCTTCTGCTAGGGAAGCGTACAGTGTTGCACTGTGCAAAGCCTGTTCCTCATCCACATTGCTGTAGCTACTCTGGTCAATTGCCCTAAAAGCAGTTCCTCGGCCCAGCAAATCTTTCTGATTTTTTTTTTTTTAGATTACCTTTCAATTCCATAGCCACCTTGATGACAGTGTGAGAAAAAAAGCTGGTACAAAATCCAAATCATTAATGTCGAGATTCAGGCTGCCTCCAGACAATTTGCTGAGCTGATCAGAGTTGCTGCTGCATTGCCTCTGGCTTCCAGACTCCTTGTGGGTGGGGCTCGTGGCCACTTGTACAGGCACATGAGAGTGCCAGGTCACAGAAACTGCTGGCACAAGCCCACCTTGATTCTTGGTCATTAACAACCAGCACACCTCATAGAAGATGGTGATTTTTCTTCTTCTTTAGAGACACTGATTGTGATACTGGGAAGCTATTTCTGCACTGAAGGGAATTTTTAGGATGATCCTGTACCAAACCAGTGAGTACATCTAAGAGCAGGGGATCTTCTAAGCTACTTCTGCTGCAGAAAGAAAATAAGCTATGCAGTGCCTGTTTGCACAGATTTTACTAGAGAAAAGTGCAAACTGATCCTTATACTGTTAAGGAGAAAAAAACTCTTAGTTTCTGTTCTAGAAAATCTGATGGAAGGTTATTAGATGCTCTCATAAATTTAAAAATGACTGATGAAGTAATAGGAAACAAAGGATTAGAGAACAGATTATTCTCTGAGGGAGGAGAGATTAATGGTGAGTTCAGACACCAGGGCACCTAGTATTAGAATATTTATTAGTAACTTGATAAAGAAAATGGGGAGCAAGTTTTCAGACTGCAGGGAAAAGTAAGGTTGTTTCACTTGAGAGGCCACAGAGGAGAGTAAAAAAAAAAAAAATTGCAGTGATTATACTGAAGGATTTAACAGTGTTCAGGAAAATAATAAAAATTGATGAATCTCACCCTTTGAACTACCAAATCACATGGAGTTTTGAGGTTTTGTCCTTTTGGAAATTACTTCTGGTTTACTACGTTACTGAAGCACTCTATAGACATGCCCATATAACATCATCCAGGTTTAATAATGTAATATATTACTGCCTCCTGCTGCTTCCCACTGCCCACTGACCTGGCAGCCAGGATTTCCCAGGATATCTTCATGGACTGCTTCCTCTCCTAAAGTGAATCCATCAGAAACAGACGTCTAGACACTTCTGGTAGCTACACTGTCTGTGCAGGGGCAATAATTTCTGCCAGATGGGTGGAGGGGAAGTAATATTTTTTTGCCAGAACAGTTATGTGTGAAATGAGATACTTGATCACACCCCAGCCAGCAAACACTACTCAACAGTTCCATGGCAGGGAGGAGACGGTGTGGGGACCTCTGTTTAGGATCCACATATAGTGCTGGACTGACAGAATCAGGGACCCCATCTGGCCACACATCTGTTGTTCTCACCTTCGCCATTGCACTGTGACTGCTCAGCTATTCTGAATCGCTAGTGTTTTAGACCCACCCATTTGTTATATGAAACAAATACAATGTGCAAAACAGAAGAGGAGAAGTCCCCTTGTTTGTCAGATATTAATATATGTTGAAGAACTGCATACTAATACAGGTCCGAAATATTCATCTGAAAGGCTGGAGGCACAAGCAGGGTATTGAGTGTTGGTTACAGCTTCTAGTTTACCTGGATTATTACAGCAGATGAGGCAGTTTTGATACAGAACAAAACCAAATAATAAACAGTCACGGCACAACGTTTTCCAGAAGCTGTGCTCCCCACCCAACCTTACCAAGAAATAAAAGTTCTGAATTGGTGCTCTACAATACTTACACATCTTTCCTAAAACACTGGCTTTAGTCCATCCCAAATGGTTTTATGTTTCAGCAAGAAGTCACTGAAATGGCGTTTGTGCTATTTATATTTATTTTTTATGATGAATTTTAATTTAAAGCTTCTAAACCCCCTCTATTTATATAAGGTTTGTCAAGGGAATACTCCTACGAGTTGAAATTTTTAAGTTCATGGTTTGAGTAGTTGAGCTCTAGAGAGTAATCCAAGGTATTTTGTGGGTAATTTGTTATAAGTGATTGTGCAACTGAGCTCGGATGTTGAAACGAAGATTAAATGCTTATAGGATTTCAACTAAGATCTTGGCTCCTAAAGTTAATATTCTACAAGACTATGCAGACGCTAATGAGGGCAAGAAAATTTCTTTCTTCTGAAGAAAACACTGTATTTAATATACTTTCTTTCAAAAAAGGCTACATTCTCTTTGCCATTGTGACTTTCAAGTTATGATCCTAGGATCAGTCTGAGAATCCACAGAGATTTTTAAGAGAGCTACAAAGGGTAACTCTAAAAGCAGTTTATTACTAGCAGTAAATTTTCCCTACTGAACCTACTATTGAATTTTTTAGGATTTCACATAGCTGGAAAGACTGAAAATCACTGGATCAAAAGAAAATTAAATAAACGGAACAAATAGAAAACCAGAAGAAAATCAAACTTCCATGCATTGCATCTTCTCCAAAAAAAGAAGTATTCACATGATGCATTCAGTTTGCCCTCCATTCTGCCAAAAGTATTTTTCAGGAGCAGGTTTAGTAAAAAAAATAATTACTAAAATAATTATTTGACCTTCATTTCTCTTAAGGCAAATTGGAGAAGTTTTATTAATGTTGAAGTAACAATGTCCTCCTCCTTAAAAATGAGGAGACAGTTTTCAGAGAAGTTGTTTCTGTATGTTTCCATTCCAGCTGCCTCCGTTCTATTTGTTCCTCCTTGCTGTTTCTCCCAAAAAAGATTTTGGTGACAATTCAAAAAGAAGAAACATGGGAGACATGGCTGAGGAAAAAATAAATTCTCAATTTCAAGTGAAAATCTTTAAACTACATACTATGGTAACACTAAACAATTTTAAGACTTACTGAAGCATGGGGAAGAAAGAACAAAGCTATTTATGCCTCTAATGAATACAAACCTATTCCTTTTATACTTTCAAATCAAAGGCCGTTCACAGTCAGCCCATGGTGTAGGAATTACTATGGAAAAGCTACATGTGATTTTTGAGGAATGGCCTAGATCACTAGAAAAACAGCCAAAGTGGCTTAGGAAACAAAAGACGGAATAGAAGTTACATGGCTTGTGCAGTGGCACTGTTTCTCCACACACTCACTCCTGGTTTCATTTAATAACACCATTAAAATGTGTAGTATTAAAATCAGTTATACTTTCTGAGGCACTCAGTGCTTTTTTAAAAAATGTCTTTGTACAGAACCCCATGTCAGATCACCCCATCGCTTCCTTATTGGTTCCTTCTTTCCCCTTCTTTACTCCTCTTGCTTTCCAGGATAATCCTGAACAAGTGTGCTGCTGTGGCTGTATGATACTGTCTGGCAACAGCAGACTCAGCTTAAGAATTTACTGCTTCTGAAGTGTCCTCCATCGTCTCTCAGAGGTTGTCTCAGCCAGTGCCACATCAGTCTGACAATTCATGTGGTCATGCTCTTAACCAGATCTATGAAATGATCCAGCTTAAATCCCTCTTCCCTCTCCACCACGTATAGCAAGCTGCTCCTTTTCAAAAATCGCCTTGAGAAGGCAAAGCGAATGGTGGTGGCAATGGTGATGACAACCTTTTGACAAGAAGGTGCAGGGACAAGGGGCTTCTGAGGTCATGGGAACTATCCAGTGACAAGATCAAAATGTGGAAACAAAACTGAAAACCTACTCTTCGATGACAAACCAGTCCAAAATGCTGACCGTTGGTCCCAATTCCTGCTTGACAGGCTGAGCCTAGGAAAGAGAGACAGGCAAGACAGAAGGACCAACAAGAGATTTTGCCAGGTGGGTTGGGGCAGTGGACTGGGAAGAACAAGAGAAAGCTGAACAACCCCATACTGCAAAATGGTGTGACTGTGGAGCTGGGAGGCACACAGGGAGGGAGAATGGCGAACACACAGTTGGTGGCATAAGTAAGAGTCATCGAGAACAATGTTGCATTTGTGTCATTTCCATCACCAGTATTATAAAATTTAAATTCACCAGAAAATGATTTTTTTGTTTGTTTTGCATGTTTGTTTTAAAGGAGACATTTAGACATCTTCTGTTGCACCAATACCTGCATATCTGTTTTGGGTGCCTAGACCCTTGGGTGCCATATCTACTGGGATGCCTAGACCCTTTTCACACTATTTCAGGCCGAGTTACATACACCCTTCTTCCAGTGTGGTAAAATAGCAATCCCTGCATCTCCTGAAAATTCTTTGTCAACGTAGTCCTAATCATCAACCTTCTTGCTATTCCTCGCTTCATAACCTAATGGCTTCACCCATATAACAAAAATAAATATTTTAAGCAGTTGTGGAAAATAAGGGGCAAACTCATTGGAAATGCTGTGTCAAGTAACTAAGGGGAAGAAGAAACCAAGACCTATCAAGAAACCAAGAGCTATTTTTTCACTCTACTGCATTAAAAGACAGAAAGAAACAGAGAAAAATTAAAACCAAAACAAAATAAAACACCAAAGAAACATTTCAAAATTTGAATTATTAAGCTTTTCAGAAATGAAAACAGAACATCCTTTCAATCACATGCAGATGCCCTTTCTGTTCTGGAACATCCTGTAGAACAAGGAAGGTATTTCAAAAAACACTTCTTTTTCAGGTACAACAAGGTTTGCTAGCACTTTTATCACAATGGCTTTGATGTTCACCTCAGTGCCAGAATCCAAATTTTACAAGTTACAAGGAAACAAGGCAGCAACCACAGAGTGCCAGGCAGCATCTAAGCATCCAAGGCAGGAACAGAGCCAATGTCCTACTAACAGAATAAGTTTCCTGGCTGGAAAAGCAAGTCTTATCCAGTTATCCTGCCTCTTCTACCTACAACAAAAAAAATGTGAGAAAAGCCTCCAATTCTAACACTTGCCTATGATTTCATCTTGACATGTGCTTGTGATCTGCTAAGCAGGTGGGCTGAGGGGGTTATTGCCTTCACAAACAAGGGAGTGCTCTACAGCAGCCATTAATTAGCATGGACATTCTCTCTGAAATGCTGAAAAGCACAAAGTGACATATTGACAATAGCAGTGCAACAGATATGTAGCACCAGTTGCTTTATTAACTAAACATCCAAAAGCAAACGTTAAGTTTGTACATCAAGCTACTAAATATTCAATATGAAAATTCAAGTAACAAGTAGAATAAGGAAATACTGTTCCAAGATGAATAAAACAATATTTGAAAATATCCATGTCCTGTAAAAGACAATTTTATTCTGCATGATAGATTTTAGAACTCAAGAAGCACAACAAGTTTATGATCAGATTTTTGTAAAAAAAGTCTGTCTAGAAGATAATAAAATTATCATGAACAAAAAAATTAATTTGTTTGAGATATAATGTCACTGAACGCTTCACTGATTTTCTTCTTGAGCATTTTCAGCATCTTTAATTATTCCAACAGTCGGGTTGTTGTCTAATGGTGCATTGTCTTAACACATTATGTTTTGGAATTAAGTAAAAAGCATTTGTGTCGTGGGTTAAGCAGAAGAGAGTTAATTTTTTTCCCCTTCTCTTCATAAATAGTTAGCAAGAAGCTATGTTTTGGATTCCTGCTCAGGAGAAAACTGATAAGAAGGAATGTTTATAGTTATTGCCAGGATACTTTCAAGGACAAATACATTCAGCCTCTCTCCTCTCCACAGACAGAACGGGGGGGGGAGAGACAGTCCGGTTTTTAGCTTGGGATTTGCTTTTAGGTTAAGATTGAGAAGCAGACTGACCAATTATTCCATCTCATTCACGTCATACCCAGTATATAGGTGAGGACCCTTCCGGAAGATCTCTCTTTTGCTTCCCTTGGGCTCTGGATCATCTCGCTTCGGGTACCTGCATTTGCTCTCCCAGGGCCTTTTCTCCCCCCCCACAGATGCCATTGGCTCTTGGCCCGGGACGCTCATTGTCTCCGTTCCATGAGTTTCAGGGTCCTCCCTCTCCGGGGGGATCATTAGCTGTTTTTCCCCTGCTTCGGTCAGCTCTCATCCTGGGACGCTTGGGCTGTTATCTCCATTCCGTGAAGTGCCTCAAGGAGCAGAGCATCCCCCCCCCGTTTGGGGGAATCGTGAGTGAGGTGTATGGGGATCGTTAGCTAGCAACAGGCTGAGGCTTTGGGGGCGGGCAGTATCATTGTGTATCACCCATTCCCTCCCTCCTCCAGGGTCGTTGGCTGGGAGTGGGCTGGGCCTTTGGTCATCAGGTGGGGAGGGGCAGTATCACTGTGTATCACATTGTATATTTGTATGTGGTATTATTTCCAATATTATTGTAGTTTAGTTGTTGGATTGTCCTTATCTCAACCCACGAGTCTTTTTTTTTTTCCCCTTTACCCCAAAAACTGGGATACACATTTAGCAAGAGCCGCTTGGCTAGTCAACATTAGAAGATCTGCCAATCGGGCTGGTTCTGCCCAGTCAGGACTTTTTTTTCAATTTACCTCTTTAATTCTCTCCCCTATTATTGGGTGGGGGCGGGGACTGTGTGAGCGGGTGTGTGTGGTTTGGCCCCAAGCCAAGGGCCAACCCACCACAATTTGACAATTATGTGTCACCAGGAACACTAAACTCTTGCCATGTAGTTTAAAATTATGTGTTTCAGTGCCAGCTAAAGACATTCTAAATTTATAAATTTGATCTGAAAACTTAGAAAATAAAACTGTAATATTTGTCACTAGCAGACAGAAACGAGACTCCAGTGCATTTCCTAGTTCCACTCACACACGTTTCAGTTCTGTGGGTTTCATGGGATCAATCACTATGAGTCAGTGGGCTTGAAATGTGAAAGGTTTTTTTAAACTTTCTGCCCAACATGAACATGGAATCACAGACTCACAGAATGGTTGAGGTTGTAAGGCACCTCTGGAGATCATCGACTCCACTCCTCCGCTCAAAGCACGGTCAGCTAGAGCAGCCTGCTTAGGACATGTCCAGTTGTGTTTTGAGTATTTCCAACAATGGAGACTGCACAATCTCTCTGGATAACCTGTGCCAGTGTTTGAGCTCCCTCACAGTAAAAAGTTTTTTTTCTTATGTTCAGACAGAACCTCCTGTGTTTCTGTTTGTATCCCTTGCCTTTTGCCCATCACTGGGCTCCACTCAGAACAGTCTAGCTCCGTCTTCTCTACTCCACCCCATCAGATACTTATATGTATTAATAAGATCTACCTGAGCCTTCTCTTCTCCAGGTTGAGTAGTCTCAGCTCTCTGAGTCTCTCCTGATATGACATCAGCTGTAATCTTTTAACTGTTGTTTTGGCCCTGAGGTGGACTTTGTCCAGTATGTCTATGTTTATCTTGTACTGGGGAACCCAGAAGTGGATACAGCACTCCAGATACATTGCACCAGGACTAAGTAGAGGGGAAAGATCACCTGTGTCAACCTGCTGACAATGATCTGCCTAAAGCAGCCAGGAGGTGGTTCTGTTTCTTTGCCATGAGTGCACATTGGTAGCTCCTGGTTAACTTATTGCCCATCAGGACTCCCAGGTCCTTCCCTGCAGTGCTGCTTTCCAGCTGGGTGGCCCCTTGCATGCAGCGGTGCATGATTATTTCTCCTCAAATTCAGGACTGCATTTCCCTTTTTTGAACTTCTTGAGATTCCACTCAGCCCATTTCTCCAGCCTGTTGCGGTGCCTCTGTACAGCTGCACAACTGTCTCATGTGCCAATAAATCCTCTCAGTTTTGTAACATTTGAGGATGCATCTGTCAACAACAACTTCAAACTTGCAGAGGGTGCTCTCATCACCCAGGTAATTAACGAAGATACATTGGCCCCAGTACTGAACTCTAGGACACAGCACTAACAACTTGCCTTCAGCTGGACTTGTGCCACCGTTACCCATTCAGCCTTGCAGTTAGCCAGTTTTCAGTCCACCCCACTGTCTATTTGTCTAGTCCATATATCATCAGAATATCTATGAGAGGCGTATGTGACAGAGAGTTGAAAGCCTTACTACAACCAAGATAAACAACATCCACAGCTCTCCCTTCATCCACCAAGCTGGTCATCTCATAGTAGGCTGCTAGGCTAGACAGGCATGATTTCTCTTCTGTAAACCCATGCTGACTGCTACTCATCACTTTCTCATCCTTCATATGTTTTGAAATGTTTTCCAAGATTATTTGCTGTATCGCCTTCCCAGTGACTGAGGTAAGGTTGTCCTCACCTTAATCTTCTGTCAAAAGTGAACATTATTAAACTCTGGACTAGAAAGCACCAATTCCAGTAAAGGTCTTGTATTGTATGACCTTAGTAACTATAAGAAAGAATAACTCAGTTTTCCATAGATCCCTCTTTGCATGTTTACTAACACAGATCTCTCATTAACCAGACCTTTCTATTTTGAAATTCCTCACAGCTCTCTGGAAAATGGTGCTTGTTCCTCAGCAGCACACCAGGAACCCATGGGCTTTGCACTCTCTCTCTTAATTCTTCCGAAATACATTTCCTTCACATCAAAATCCTCTCCCACTTCTTTCTCTCATACTCCTCTGCTCCTTCCTCCTCCTATCCTTCCCCAGTCCAAGACTACAGCCAAAGGATCCTCAGCATCGCTTGCCCTAGACTACTCCAGTATATCCAGTCCTTCAGCTACTGGAATGGGATTCAGTCACACCTCAGCGACTTCTACTAAAAGAAGCCTGAAATGTAACTAGAAAAAGAAACATTAACTCAGAAACCAAAAATCATGTCAAATCAATTAACCCAGTACTCAAATAAAGCTCTAGTCAACTTTCCATTGGGACAGAAGGCCCAAATGATGGTATTTCAAAGCAATGTATATGACACCAGGCTCTGCTCCGAATGCCTGTAGCATCACAGCTGTTCTCAAACAGCAGATAAGATGGCAGGCTAGATGATCATCAGTAGATTGAGTTCTAGCAATGGAGCTAACTACATTACATAGTGTGTTACAGATCAGAGTAGTTTGATGTATTTGGGAATAAGTCCAAGACACTAGGACAGGATTCATTCCCAAACATGGCTTAAGGAATTAATTCCTGTAGGGGATGGATATTCCCAGGTCCCACTGAGATTTGTGTGTCAAACCAGACCCTCAGAATGGCCTTCAGGTGGATCCTGATTTCCCCTAGAATGCAACAAGACAGCTCTATTACATGTGAGTAAATGGACACTGACGTGTAAACAATCTCGCAACATGTTTGTATGGTCACAATGAAAGATTCAGACTTTATATTTCTCCATATTTCTTCCAACAACTACAATTTTCTCTTCTGCGATTGCCAAGTTACACACAGCTCAGTATCAATTCTCTGGAAAACTGTTCACAGTGGCTGCCTGACCTTTGACCAGCCCATTTGCTACATGCTGCCACTGCCACAGCCTCATCCTGTTGTCTTAATTCTATGCAAACAAGCCCCTGGGTTTGTTTTCACTGATAATGAGTGTATTTATGGGAGTGCTGACCTGATGATCCTAAATGAAGATGTTTTAGTAGTAGGTGGAGTAAGTAACATATACATTATCTAATGAGTATTTTTAATGTCTTCCAAGGACAATGTATCACATTTTGTCTATCCTAGCACTGAAGCCTAGGACAGACAAAATGGCAGGAAGCCCTGTTTGACATACTGATCTGAATCAAAGCTGTTAACCCATGCACACATAACAATTACTTCTTGTGTTACAGCTGTACCGAAAAATCCTGCTTTCCCCTCAAAGCATTTACAGCCATAGGCCAGCTGAGCACATTTCACAAAGGGAATGCTGCTTCTAAAAGCACTACTAGGGGAAAAGAAGTTTTAGGAGTCTGCCAAATGTATTTGTACTGGCTTTTTAAATGTAAAGCAAGTATGAGAATTTGGTCTTAACAACATTTTAATTTCTTACTCCTGTAAAAACTAGGGTAAGTCACTCTCTTTGTACACAGCTGGGAGCTAAATTCAGATTCTCTCTCTTAAAATAAATGGGAGACATGGGTAAACTTTAAATTTTGCATTGACATTCAACTCTTTCAGACCATATTTAAGGAACGAGTGTCTCCAGTGAAAGTACAGAAATTCATGTAGAAACTAAATATGCACCCACAAACAGGTCTGCCTCACAGGCATCCATCTGACAGGAGCTTTTTTTTGGCATAAAATTACAGTAGAATTGAGTGCTAAAATGTATTTCTGTTTCCCCATACAATTTATAGCACACAATGATATGACTCTTAGACATGAAACTGCACTTTTCAATGGAAAGAGATTGTGGAACCTGCATTTAGTTTTATCACAGGATAACTAATGTGTCAGCAACATTTCTACACAAACTCACAGAGTAGAAGCACAATGGATTTTACTGCGCTTACTTTAGAATAGTGATCAGCCTATGCTCAATGTTCTTAGCTATTCTGCAGCAAACTGATGTGCCCTTTCTCACTAATCCTTTGTAGTGACATCATAGACACACCACGTTACTTTGCCTGCAATAAAATCATAGGGTTGGAGGGGATGTTGTTTTTTTGAATCAGTAAAGTCTGAGTAATTTTAAAGTTGTCAATTTAGAGGCTTTCTTAGAATATTTCTATATCCTACATGGTATCTAGAATATACTATAAATTGTATATAACTATATATAAAATATAAAAATATACATTATGTCCACAGGGTTGCATGACACGCACAGTGATGTAAAACCATATACTAAATTAAGAAGTAAAATTACCAGAGAGTGGAAAATTAAGATCATCTCAGCGGTACTTCATGACCCAGTGAACAGTTTCGGACATTTCACTGTTCAGTGCAGAATTCAGTAAAACACCTCAGTCATACATCGTCATGGTACAAAAACTTGGACTTCAAATATTTTTCATAACAGATATTCATCAGATTTCTTTATGCTTCCTACAGAACGCTATGATAATAACTTCTGAGATAGTATTTTGACAGTGGTATATAAAAAAGGTCAAATACTCCTATTAATAATCGTGTCTAAAAACACACAGATGGTAACAAAAGTCCATAGATGACTAACCCTCACATGAATTCCAGTTCCAGCATCACAACTCCATCTTTCTTTTTTCTACTCTCTTGCAATTTCCCTGCTTAGGACAGCACTGGCTTCACTACTGAAACTTTCTCAGTTACAAGGGAAACAGCTTAGTTCAAAACTTCTTGATCTTTCTGGTATCAGAGCAGAACAGGTTTCCTTCACTCTCTTCTAAAACTTTCCTGAATTGCATACAATAATTTTCCCCAAAATGGCTGCATTTTACCTGTACTCACCTTTCTTGTGTCAAAGCACTTTGGAGTCTCTCAGGAGGCTATGAATCTGAATGATAACAGAGCTTTCAAGAACTCCAGTAAATTCTCTTTTTCCTCCTTTTTTTTTTTTATTCAATAGCACAAAAGAAGAGTAGAGAAAAAAAGGTAATTCAATTATCTCTGAGTTATGTTTGTGGGAATTAAAGAGCCATTGTACTCTGAAGTGTATCTCTGTGAAAATGGTACTTCATAGCATCACATTACAGTGCCTCAGTGATTTCAGCTCTGAAAAGCAATCACAAGTCCTGTTCCCTCTTGTTTTCATGCCATTACCGGTAATGACCACTAATACAGACTGTCATTAAAACTTGTTAACTCTTTTGTTGATGAGACTGAACTTGCATCTTTAGCTGTACTGGGTCCCCTACACCAGTGGAAATAAACAGGAGATTAATGGGCTGTAAGATACGGAAAGAGGCATGGGTTTGAGTATCAATATTCTACCTCCAAACCAACACCTGCACGAGCTGAACTCTTTGAAAAGTACAGTAGGAACCAGTTTTCCCAGGCAAAAGCACTTTGCCCTAGCTACAGCACAAATTTCCCTTCCATGCTGAATGTACTTTGACTAAAATACTGAGTGTAAAATGCCAATTCCATTCAATTTGCTTTTACATCTAGAAAAAAGGCGAATAATTAACAACATTTATTTTGCTTTTCTTACCCCTCCCTACAGTGAAATACAGAGGCATTAGGGCAGTATTTCCTTTTGTACCTGCTTTTGCTTAGCTTGAGATATGTGTGTGACACGAAAAGAGAGTCAGTAGGGACAAATATTTTGAAAACAGAAGATGTATATTTTTTTAGATGGTGGGAATTACATTGCTTTTCCATCATTACTTTTCTGATCAGAAATCCCATTTTAAAATTCCTGCATATCAGCTGGTTTCTGCTCCATCTGACAAAATGATGGAGTTTAATATCTGGTTTCCTGCGGCAAAAAAAAGAACTTTCTCATTTGGCTAGTAAAAAAAATTATTATTTTTATGTAGACAGATAATTAAGTCTTCCTCTCTACCTATCTGTAACTATACAGAGAGGTAGAATAAACTCAGTCCCTTACAGCTTCACCGGCGTCTAAAACCTTTCCTATGGAATTCTGTTCTCGATAGAAGATGTTTTGACCTCATTTTCCAACATACTCTTTACATTATTACTGCATAACTGGTAGTATTAATAGACTCTGTCTGGATCTTAGAAGGATCTTCAATGTGATATATACAGCAATGGAAAAAGAGGCGATTGTCAAATGTATAAACTTGACTGACGCTCACCAAAAGTCTCTATGAAGCTACAGTAGCTTTGTTCTGCCCTATTAGAGACGACTTCATTTCTAACTTTGCGATGAAAAACTGTTGCTAGTTCTTGAGATTGGAATCTTGTTTGATAAAAAAGACTTTTAAACTTCACCTAGATGGCAATATCAGTAAGAGAAGGTTGTGTAGAACATCCCGTTTTTAATTTTACCCTTTTATGTGTCTTTGTTGTGTGAAAGGTAATTTTTTATTTTGCAGGACAGTTGACCCAACTCAGTACACTATGGATCTGTCTTGCCATAGTGTCCCTGGTCTGCTTGGGAGATGCCTTGAAAATTGTCAAGCTGAGATAGGAAAAGACAAGTGTAAAAAAAAGTCTCTAGTGTTGGAAATCCTGAGATCCATGTCTCTTCCTCCAGAAATATTTCTGCTCTCTGAAGTATCCACCTTACAGCCATTCCTTTGAGCACTTTTGCAGGAGGACAGACAATATGAGCTAGACTTTTCTCCTGTGCCCCAGAGACTCCTGGCTTATTACAGGCATATCGAAGTCAGTAGGCTAGGTGTGTTCCTGCAGTACATATATTAGAAACATTGTCATGAGGACAGAAATAAAGACTCCGTAGCATTTACAGAACAGCTGTTGCTCAAGTTGCTTAGCGTAAATGTTAAAGATGGTCCACTCTGTGTGCTGAAAATCAGCTCCCCTTATGAAAGCAAGTGGTGAGAAATAATACAGGAGGAACCATGGTTGACTCCTACATGTGGTAGAATGAGCAGGCAGTATGAAGGAAACACAAAGAAATAAAAATAAATAACCCATGAAGAGAAAATATTCTCATTTCCTCAGATTTTTACTCTGCCACTCAGACAAACATAAGAAGGAAAACAATGCTTCCTAGTTTTTTTTACATACACCCTGACCATAGGTATTCTTACTGAGAAAGTCAGTATTTTCCTAGGACCAGAAGGTTGCAAATTGATTCCTAGTAAGAATCTGAGTATACAGGAAAACATGAGGAACTGGTCTTTGTGATTTAGGAGCCCTCTTTAATTTATTTTTTGTTGTTGTTTGCAGGACTGAAAATATTAGCAATAAAATCTCAAGGTTGCTGTTTTTTTACACTGAAATATACAGTCAGCTGTTTTAAAGAAATGTTTTCCTAAATCCTTGGAGGCTTATTAGCATAATGTGTAACTGCAGTGCACAATAAACACTCAGCAAGCAACTTAATTGTTTTCTTTCCTCTCTTTCAAAGAAAGATAAATACTGTGCCAGGAGGTTAGTATTTAGAAAAAGAAAGGGATCATGTGCTTCCAAAATGGCACGTGCACTCCCTTTTTTGACATATTCTATGTGAAAAGGCAGCCATTTTAGCAACTCATTCACATTCACTCAGCTTTGTAAGTCTTGGGTCTTTTTTATCCATTCTTTGCATGGGTAGCACAGCTTTCCCTACTCCTTGCAATTTAGGTGGTTGTTCCTTGAAGTTTCAGAAAGCTTCTGTACATGAATCCACTCACACAAAGCTCACTGCAAACGAGGTCAGAGGAAATAGCAGCACTGTGCCATTGTGAGTGCTGTCAAAAACACTGTGCCAAGCCTAAAACATTTATTTTAAATATTCCATCTTAAGTTATTAACACTGAAAGCATGTTAAATAGCTAAGACATTCATGCAGTAAATTAGCTTCTTTCTGTTTGATGGAACTATTCATGTGTATATATGTTATTAAGATAATAGCCTTAATTGCTTTGAATCATTTGTACAATTTTACTATTTGCACTAAATTCAGCTGTGAAAATGAAAGGAGATTATTGAGGTTCGAGTTCTGGCTATAATGCATTAGCACAATGCTGAAATGTTTATACTGCGAACACAGCAGAGAACTTGTACCCAGTGAAAAGACTTTTAAGAGATTTATGAATATATTTCTATTAGAAATTCCAGTTTGGATCCTGAACTGGAACATAAACTTCCTTCCATTACAATCCAAAGGAACAATAAAACACATACATACCACATATTTTCTAGACTGTTTAAACAGGAGACCTGAATAAAAGCACCAATCTTTCCTTATCCTAATGTTAGGAAATGTAGTAAGACCAGGGCCTGGTTTTGAAAGCATTGCTGCACACAAAGGAAGGGAATTGCCATCTATTTTCTGGTAGACTTTCTTCACACTATGGAAATCACTGTGATTCTCATTTTGGTGTGTTTTTGATGGAACTAACAATATGTCGGCAAACTTACACAGAGATCGGAGAGGCAATAACAAACCAAAGACCCTCACTAGTAGCTTTGTCCCACATATTCAGCATGCCGTTCTCATACATCACATTCATATTTTTGCAGTGCACTAATAAAAAACTTAGTTCCCCTTTAACTCAGCATAAACAGAATTCACATATTTAAAAGTATTTCATACTGCTTAGTGGCACATATAACAGGGTTTTTCCTCTCACGATTTGTGAGCTGCTAAAACAGTTCTGAAGGTCCACTGTGAATCATGCTCTCATTCAGTGCCTATCAGAAGCAAAAGGGGCTCTTTGACAATGGGTCTTTTACATGGATTTCCTAAGAAAAACCATGCCTGGGAAGGGAGCTTGGGCTTGTGGAAGAAATCACAGATGGCGTTACCCTCAAGAAAACACTACTGAAGGTTTGACTGAATATTGCAGCATGTACATCAGTTCCCGCGAGCTGCAGATCTGGTTCACTTACTGAGTTCACACAGACTCAGGCAGTAGAGGAATCAAACTTTCCTACAGGCTGAGATACCTCATATATTCATAAGGTATACCTAATATATTTATAAGAAATGTTTAATACACTAATGAGTACTGCTCACTAAAAGACCACTAAAAAAAGGTCAGCAGCTTGTTGCTTACATGCCTATGCAGTTCTTGATGCAAATAAGGCAGAAATTTAAAGAAAACTTTGTTCAAAAGGATTAGACAAATCAGTTAAATACAAGCAGATTTAGAAAACAATTTCACCATTCACAAGTCAACAGCAGAGAGTTAGATGGCTTTTGAATCCCAGTTTATGTTCTTTCTGAGAAGAAATTTTCATATGTTGACAAGTCTCAGGGCTGTATTTAAGATGACAGTTGCTATACATCAGCCCAACATAATTTCATCACAGTTCAATTATTCATGAGTTGCAGATTTGATTTCATCACTTTTCATATAATCAAATAGTTGATTAGAATTTCACTCCTGATATGAGTTGTTATGATTGACAGGTCTTATTTATATTGAAAACACTGTATCAAGAGTTGCAAAGTCCAAAGCAAACCACAAGAATTTATCGTGAGTGTAGCTTTATAGCATCTTTTTAATGCAACATTTGAATTCTTTCACCAAAGAAACTGTAGAATAAGAAACTGGATGCAAATCTGGTCGACAAAAAGCTGCATGTTTTTTACTCTTCCGTTAACAGGATGAGACTAGATCCAATGCTTCATATTACAGCTCATTTGTGACTTTTTTCTTTTTTTTTCTTTTTTTACTTTTTTGTTTGTTTGTTTTAGAACCAATAAAATGTCAAAAATAAGGATTGGTAATTGCACCTGAAAAACGGTGTATGCAGAGTCCTGCTGAAGAACATAGAATAAAGTTTCTCTTCGGTTTCTCCCCTTCACCCAACATTCAGCAGTGTTTTGATGAAAACTTGGCACAGATCCCAGTTTACAATTTAATTTTGTTGTTGCCAGCTTCTCAGCTTTGCTGATGTTTGCCTATCCATCTATCTCATACATGGGCAATGGTGCCATCACCGTGTGCTGTACATGCTTTCACCCTTTCCTAGAGCGCAGCACAAGGATGGCAACAGGAACATATGTGGTACCCACATGCAGCATGTACAGTTGTAGGAAGTTACTTGTGATGCTCCTCATCTTTCACATAGGTAGATAATAAATAAGGAAACACGAAGCAACACTTGAATCAGTGCAGCTGTACCAAACCGGTTCCCAGGGGACTCTTTGCAATGTAAAAAAAAATCCCTTCATGTGGCTGGTTGCTGCTCCGTTTGCTGTACAGTTCTCAGTAACAAGCTGTGGTCTTTCTCCATTCTCTTTTTGCCTTTCAGTGGCCATAAAGGTAATACAACAATACATACTTGAAACACAGCTCACTTATATCTTACAAATGAATTATGTTGCAGACTTTTAAAAATCTATTTTCTGTGGAAAATCTCAAGGAAATCCCCTTGGCACTGTGGAAGATAGAGTCCATTTTAGTTACATAAGTATGAGGATAGAAGACACATTTTAGGTGTCTATTTTTCAGAATTTTAAAGAATCAGTATAGGCAAATGTTGTATTACCTTGTACTGGAGAGGAAGAAGTAATGCTTTGGCTGAAACATCTAAAATTATTTTGTGTTTCATTAGTTGAAAGAAATGTTTACTTCCATATTTGTTCAGTAAAGGCAATAATTTTTCATCTCTACCCACACAAATAGATAGATAGGCTAATTCTTCTTCTCTAGAAAATGTTTTTAAAATAATTTCTTCTCATTCTAAAGCACTTATGAAGTTTCCAGAAAACATTGGAATTTAAAAAAAACCCTCAGAAAATACAGATGAGAAGTAATTTACTTATCTGTAAAATCTCCAGTGCAGGAACTTTGTCTTTCTCTGTTTCTGTAAAGGACCATCTCATAATAAACACACTAGAGTTAAAATTAAGGATCATAAAAAAGGGAAAATGTGTGAAGAACTGTCTAAGATAGCATTGATATTGCCACACATTTAAGTTAGTTTGGCAATTATTTTGGGAAGAGCTCAGCTGGGATAATCATCTGATGTGTTTTACGTTTGTGCCAATTATTTAATGTATTTCTGCCTACTATTCTCACCCTATATGACAAAGTAATAAAGGCTGCTTACTGGACACAGTTAAAAATTGCTATCAGCTTCAAATCAACTACTCCAGGAAGACAAGCAGGATTTGGTCTGTATCATGGATAGTTAAGGTTGACAAACAACTAATTCCCGGTTGTCAGTTTCTCAGTTTTCAAAGCCATAAGTAAGACTGCAAAATCGTCCTCCTTACTGCTCCTCTATCCAGGATGTCTCAGAGTATTGTTGTTTACTGTAAGGCATCCTCAAAGAAATTCTTTGTGGTGGTACAATTCACCCAGAGAAGTGCAAATAGACTTCTGTCCTTTCAAAGGTTGAAACTGTATTGTTGCCAAATGAGTTCAATAATTTACTTTGCTGTTCAAATGGGAACTTAAATGCCATTCCCCACCCAGTAGGGTAAACTGGCTGGGGGTATTTACAGCACAAATAACAAACAAACACCACAGGAGACAGAAAACTTTGACTTCTGAGTTTGCCCCAGATGATAACAAGACCTGTCTGCTATCTGGCAACCGGGGACAAAGACAGAGACAAAGATCCACAGGCTGCAAAATAATTTGACAAGAGCAGAAAGACCATCCTGGTAATTGCTGCTGACACCAGTCCAAACCACTGTTCTGGATGCTTGTGCTAAAAGGGTTGTCCCTTGCCTCACTGAGGCTGATTTGAAGTTAGCTCTCTGAGAATATCATTTCATCAGCCAGCTTGTTAACTTGGTGATGAGAAAGCTGAAACGCTATTGCCATTTATTTTGTAAAAAAAAAGAGCTGAGTTTTCATCATGTTGATGACACTGCAGCCTCATCACCCGCCCAAGACCTCCTCTAATGACCTGACAACAGAGGTGGAGTGGTGGTGCAACTGGGGTGGGGGAAAAGGTAGAGGGAGTCCTCATCACATGCTGCTTAGATTTTCATAAAAATCTGAACTAATCGTCTTGCAATTAATAATGGCACTTCCCCCAACCTAACTAGTGACAACAAGTAATTTATTGAAATACATTCAAAATAAATAAAAAGGGACATGGTTAAAATGCCTAGTATAGTGACCTTTAAGAGGAAAAGCTGCAAAATCTTTCCACCAATTATGCTGTTTGTAGAAGTGATATAATGGAGTTACTATTACTTGTTCCTTCTGTATTCCAGGCATGGCTAACATAATTTCACATTTCTCATCTCATAATAAGTTCCTGCTTATGCTAGTTTAAAAGCAATGCCCTTATTTAAAGAGTAGAAAAATCATTAATTTAGGTGAAAAAAGAAATTTGGTCTACTTTTTTTGCAATCTTAACTTTCCAAAATTATCAGTTCAAAATTAATTGACAAAATGTCAATGATACTTCAAATTACTAGGCATAAGAAAAAGCTTCAGAAATCTGAACATAACATTTATGATATTATAAGACATCTGAGAATGTTGATAATATACAGAACTGTACAGTAGATCCATTCAGAATGAAAAAGCTGTCAAATGCCAAAAGTGACAACAGAAATTACCTACAAAATTCAATGATGCAGTTACTCAGACTGAATTCCAGTGCCTCTCATGGAGATGCACATTTTAGAGCATGCATTTAGATTCTGTGCACAGAGATGGGGACTGCTCTCCATAGCTATCTTGGAGTGGCATTGGCAGCCACAAATGCCAGTGCTAAACATTGAAGCAATTGTCATGCAAGCGTGAACCCTAACTGCACCCTTTGCAGTAAGGTGCCAAGTTGAATGAGTGAGCCTTATGATGAAATTCACACTCTGTTTAAGAGAGGGACTTGCAAGTCTTCTCCAGTCTGGGCAGACACAGAATATGTTCTCCCACACACCACTACACTGTGCTTGGGATACACCTGGTTCACTGTTCATGACAGCTAGCCCTAATTTGGAAGACAGCCTACAGACCTTGTACTTGAGTACAACTTCCCATATTATGACTGTACACAGAGAAAACAGGGAAATAGATTAGGTTTGTGCATTTTTAAATTCCCCATATTGCAGGCAGCAATTGGGAAAATTAATCTAGGCGATGAGATGTAGCATTTTGGCACAGGCTGATAGAGATCTGATAATAAAAGAACATTAGCTGCTCTGCGTAGGTGGTTGGCTTTGCTCCCACAAGCTTTCCAATATGTTTCCCATTACATTTTAATACTTCTGTACTGTGAAGATAGCCATTTACTAACGTTTCTGATGTTTGAAACAAGGGGAACAGGGTTATGTGGCAGAAGATGTCAGTATACTCAGTACATAGAGTAGGTCTGGACACACAGGATAGTGCTGAAGCTCCACTTGTCTAAATTCAGATTTCATCTGAATTTAACAAACGATAGTGTTTAAAAAAAAAAAGGAAAAAAGCAGCAAGTGTTATTTTATTTTACTATTTCCCTGAAAATAACGCTGTGTGAATGGCTCTCACTCTTAATGTAGATCATGATTACAAGCGCCCTCTTCTGTTGAGGCGTTTTCTTGGATCGATGCAGGGCTGAGCTAGGAGGGCACCTGAGGGGCCTTGAAAAATGTCAGGCTCTTGCTAGCCATGAACGCCCCTCATGAGCAACGTGCTTCTCAGCCAGGCATGAACGCTACTGCTTAAAGAGTTTCTCCTGTATTCTTACTTGCAGGTCATGTTTTCCAGTTGAGAACAGTCTGAGTCACTCACCAGTTTGGAGGCACTTGTCTTTGACACTCCAGCACTGGTTTTATTGGATGACTTTCACAACTTTGCGCCTTTCTTATTTATTGTTCTTAAGACAGATTTTGTGCTGAAACAGAACAAAAGCGTGTTTTGAGTCATCTTAGTGTTGACAAAGGCCACAATCAAAGTAATTTTCCATATCCCTCACACAGGTACTAAAAAAAAAGCCTTTAAATAATAATAATAAAAAATAAATAACAATAAAATTTTGATACTTTTGTTTTCCATTCCATCTTTCAATTTTTAAGGTTTGGTATTGTCAAATTTCTTTCACCAGTATGACAGCTTCAAAGTTACTCTTCTTACAAGTGGAAGCTTGGGGCTTTGCTTACTCTCCCTCTTCCAGAAAGGGTCTTTCAGAAGGGTCTAAGATTATAAGAATTAACAGCACTGCTGCCAAAGCTGTGAGAAGCTTTGAATTTAGTTCACTAAAATATGCTGTTGCCTTTCATCCTCTGCAAATTTCCTTGTTTTCCATCAGAGTTTTGGGGGTTTACTGGATTTCTGCTCACATTGCTCTTCAAAAACACACAGACAGGTGGCAGAGACTAGATCTTGCTTAAAATCTGGATCTCTGTTTGGAATTACATTTCAAAATCTGGTTTTGTTCTAATTGGCAAAAGATGTTTGAAAAGTTCCCAGGAATGTTATATTCCTGTGCCCTCTTGGGTAATACATGTATACACACATACCATAAGACTTTGTAAAAAAAAATTGCTTTTGTAACACCATCATTTTCTACTAGAAGCTGCTTCAAGAATTCTATAAATATTGGGAAAAGACTTGTAATAACAAGCAGAAATCTTACTTTATACAAGTATACACAGATCTACACTTTTCACCCAAAATAAGGGATTTAACACTACAGTTAGAATAGGGATAAATGGCACAGCAACAAAATCAGAAGCCAGGAGTAACTAGTTATGCCATTTCTGAATCCCAGATAAGTACTGAAGAATACTTCTGTTTAATTTCTGATTTTTAGAAGCACCACCATATCACACTCACTGTCTCTTTCTGGCTGCTTTATTTGTAATGAAAAGGCCAAAGCTCTGAATCTTTTGTAAAGCTGATTTTGTTTCTTTGGTGGGGGTTTTTTAGGGGTTTTTTGTGTGTTTTGTTTTGTTTTGTTTTTTCTCCTTGTAATTTTATGTCCTGTGAGTGTTGAGTGGAAGAAGTGAGGATATGAAGTCTGGAGTGGTGGTCTCATTTTTGGATTTGGGTTTTGCTATAAGGTTTTGTAAGTCATTGTAGCTAGATTTATTTCTAGAATCTGAGAATCTGGATTATTATTGTTAGATCTATATATTTTACAGTATAAGGATTTTTAAGATTTCAAACCAATAAACTTAAGGGGGGAAAAATTAGGTGAAAGTATTTTTCAATGCAAGGTTCCATTGCTGTCCTTTTTTCAAGTTGTTCCCCAATTTTCGGAGCAGTGCTGACCGACAGCAGTGCAGAAGGACACTGCATGGCCAGTGGAAGCATTTGCAAGCATCCCAACAGCAGGGAACAGTGATGCTTCTGCTGCCACATCATGTCTCCTCTTCAGTGGCAGGATATTATGAAGTCAATCCCGAATAATTTTTATTACATTAAGTTTTCAGAACCATCTTGAGGTTTGAATAGGGTTTTTGTATTTTTCGAGTTTTGTTTAAAGCAAATCCTTGTCCCTCCCATTCCTGGTGCAGGAAAATAAAAATCAAGGCTTCTTCTAAACATAAAAGTGGGAATAAAATGTTATAGGCCATGATACTGGGCAATGTGACTGCACAAAAATAATTGAAAAAAATGTCTAGGCACTCCCTGCTGTTTTTATTTTTAGTTTATCCGTTTCTTCTATACATAGCAGCATGTCAGATTTCCTGTCATCTGTTTTCCAATAACTGAAACCTTGGAAGTTTGTTTTACTCTATTAAATCTACTCATTAAGATAGAGAGAGTTTTCACTCCACAAAGACATCTGTTCAGCTATTGAGTGAATTATTTACAACCCATTTAAAGGCAGTATTGCTGTAAAATATTTAAATGTAGTTTAGCCTCTGAATCAAAGTCAATATAAAACAGACTAGGTTTTTCAAAGGGAATTCCATAATACACAGATGCCCTTTCTAATCTATTTTTTTTTCCTTTAAGATAATTTTTTAACAGGACAATGTCTGTCTCTGAAGATTTTCCCAGTATTAAATATACATGTATTTTATTAGGGAAAAAATCCTACTGCTGTATTAATAAAAACACAAACACAAATCCCAACAAAACCAGATATGTTTTACACCCACATAGCATTTCACCATTATGGACAAACAAATTTCACAAAGAGTTATAATTTGTGTAGAATTACTTCAAATGGCATCTCTTCCATAGCAAATTATAGTTCATATTTTCATGGGAGATTTTGTTTTCAAGATTAATTAACTTTTGTGAAGCTTATTCAGGCTGATGACTGCATATGTTAGTATTGTGGTTAAGAAAGAAAAAATGTCCTGAATCATAAATACCCAAAATGTTTAATGGAAAACATGTGTTCCCACTCTCACCACTTTAACCACTTAACTCATCAAATTACTTATGCAAATAGTGACAACAAATTATTAAAAAAAACAGGTTTTAGGAATGTTCACTTTCCTGAAGGTAGCTACGAATATTTGTAGGCTGAATATCAAGACCTAAGTAATTGAGGGGGCAGCAAAATTATATTCAATTTATTTCAAACATTTGGAAAGTTTAGTGTTCATGTTCATGATGAGTTTAGAAACTTCAAGTAGATGTCAAGATTCTACGTTTATTTCATTTGTAGCTGATTTTTTAAAATGCCTACTTATGTGTACACACAATAATAAAAAGAAAACCTAAGCAAACAATTTATTTTCATTGAAAACAAATCACTTGGTTCTAGCATACACTTCCACCAGCTGTACTATTGGCACAGCCAAGAGCACAGCAAAGCAAGAGAAGACAGTCAGTTTTCACTTGTTTCTGTAACCTCTATCACTATTAAACAAAACAGCGCACTATGGATCTACCTGGGTTGCTGGAACTGAACAAAACCAAAGTAGTTCTAAGGTGAGGACAGCAACTTGCAATAAAATAAATAGGTTTTTTTCCCATCTGATTATAACCAGTATTTTTTTTAAATAGTCACAATCTTAAATTTTGACAATGTTTTTATTATTCTTACTATTACATCAAATTCAGTCTTTGGCATATCGTAACAGGAATCTGTTTTTTATCTAAAATGGAATTAATTATTCCGCTGACTTTTACATTATGCTTAGACCCAAACAGTACAATATAATTTTATTTCTAAGGAGGTATTTTCCTTCATTGACAACCACATTAGGAGGATGTTACCTATGTTACCTTAAAGTATCAACATTTCACCATGCACTTGCCTGTATCTGAGAGACAGAAGCAAGTAGAAGCAGAAGTCAGAGTAGTAAGCAAGGGTGAAGGAGGGAGAGAAAGAGCAGGCGAGTGTATGTATGACTTTGCATATGCATGTCCGACTTAAACAGCAAAAGGGAAATGAGCTGGATTGAAGCAGCGACCATGTAGTCTGACATTCCCCTCTCTTGCCTACTGCTGAAAACACTTTAGCGTTTCTGCCATGCTTACCATAGAGCCAAGCTGCATAGCCTTTCCTTAGGAGAAAGGCAATTTTTATTGCTTCCCATTTTTAAAGAAAGTGAAAGCTCAGGAAATGTCACTGTGGGTAGACTGCGATAGACATCTGGCCCCTCACTTTTCCCGGTGCCCAGTGTGCACATTTTAAGTTAAATTGTACAGTTGCATGCAAATTATTACCAAATGTACAAAATAGCCTAGTTGATAATTTGCATAAATCTTGTCCAGAGGTGCATACAGCTTGGCAGCACTGTCACTGCTGATAAAAATGTAAAGAAGAAGGATAAGTGAAACCCTGCCAAGTCAAATGTGAATGGCATATCATTTTGGCATAACCAGAGGGGCTTTGGATGCAGGGAATGGAGTTTGAGAGGGGATCACCAACTCCTCTTTGACAGGCTGAAGCTAAATGGGAAGTGAGAGCTGAGCAAAAAATGCTGCTGGGTTGAACTCAGTTTTAATTATACACAGAGCAAACCATCATGTGAATAAATTCAGTTTTAGCGCATAACTTATACAGTCCCTCCTTCCCAATTTCCCACTGTCAACATATCTGACAGCTGTCTAAGGTTTACCAGCGTTTATCACAGTTCAAATCCTCTGCACTTGGAGAAACACAGCGAGAAACTGCTAGAAATTCTCATCCTGCACTGTTAACCCTCCAGACGAACTTCAGACTTGCATCATTTGTAGTGAAAATGTTCCAACGCATTACCACTGGGAGCGCCTGTGACAGGCAATGAGGCAAGGAGTTACTGTTGGGAATGCATTTGGTTCAAGAATTATTTTCATCCCACCAAACTCCATTTGCCGAACATCCTTACATTATTCAGGCTCACTGTTTTTTAGATTTTTTGGTAGCTTACAGTCTAAACATATAGAGTGTGAACATGCCCTGCTGTGATGGGCACCCCTTATGAAAGTTTGGAATAATAAAACCATGACTGTGAGAAGAAAAATCATGCCTTTCCAAAGATATTTATTGATGAAAAATGTCCTACTAAAACCAGTGGGAGAGTTCTACATTAGCTTGTTATTGCCCTGAGAAGCAAGGTCTTGCAGCAGGAGATCACTAACACGTGAAGATTGAAGTCCATGGCACTAGTGTGGAAACACACAGTAATGCATTGCAGCTGCAAGCTTTTTCACTGCTTAAAATTTCGAGTAAATGAGAGTCATGCAAAACCTTACTGAAGTTATAATTTGTGGCCTAGCTTACTTTTACCTGTTCAGCCTTTAGGAATATGTTTTACTTGTAAAAGTGACAAGTGGAACACTCCAGCCTCAGAAAAATAATGTTACAAAAGTAAGGTTTATTCCCAAAAATAAAAACGCTATGAGAAAACTCTATACTATTGGTCCCAAGAAAGCCCTGCAATAGGGTTTTTAACTCAGGCATACTCATTATTGCATAGGTCAACAGACTGATGGAGATTACTTTACCTGTGCCAATACTAGCTCAGGCCCAGTAAAAATGTTACACGAGGATTTTGTGGGACAGAAGTTTATTCGATTTGTATTTTTTGAAAACTATATCAGAAAAAACAAAACTGTCATCTCAGCTGTCTCAGAGATCTCAGCCCTTGCTAAAGTAGAAGGCTTTTTACTTCGTTGTCCCACAAAGGACATAAGTGAGGTCATTAATTCAGTCATAAATTTCAAATTTCCTGGTATCTGAATGTTTAACTATGGAAACCTGATTTAGCATTAAGAGGGAGGGTCTTTACATGTGTGTTGGCTTATTTTTTGAGTGCTCACAATGTGTTTAGTGGTGTATGGATACAGAAAAGAGACAGTTCTACTCCTAGGATCTTACAAACTGGTTTAGTGCCAAACAGAGCAGTGAAAAGAATGGATTTATACATAAGATATATGTATATATTCTAGGCATACGCGATATCTTACAATGCATCTGGAGAAAACATGGGACAGACTAAAAAGCAGCATGCTGAATTTGAATTATAGGGGAGAGAGGTATGCAGAAAAAAGGTGGAGATACCAGGTTTTGTACTGGTGAAATAAACAGAGGTATATCACACTCGGTCCAAGTTCTTCTAGTTGCAAGAGATTAGCTTTTGATTTTATAGAAGACCTAGATTTCTGCACTTACAGAGAAAATTATTTGAGAAGTTGAAATAAATTTAAACATCCGACACAAATAGACAATATACTTACATGATACCTTTTTTGCCATATATGTAACAAATATGCTTCTGGTCAACTCAAACAGGTAGCTAAACAGTCAACACTATTGTTTGCCAACAGTATTGTACTCATGCAAAATACAATAAACGTTTTCTGTTTGGTGAGATCAAACCAAGCCCAGAAGTCAAGCGAAATTGTATACGATTTCACTTAGCAAACTGCAGCGTACATAGTAATATGGCCAATGCCAACTGCTTAGGGCTTCACTAAATAAAACTGATAACCCATAAGACTTGTGAAGTAGAAAATACCAATGTTACTGGAAACTCCAGGAAAAAAAAAAAAAAGTAAAAGAAATAATTAAAACTATGGTCACATTAGATAGAATTATCCACTTGTACTTCAGAAAGTAGCAAGCTATGTTCCTGAACAAGGTGAAGTCAATTTAAGGGCAGAGTAATTAGGACTAAACAGCCACATGTGATGTAGAAGAAACTCTTAAACAGAAAAAAATTATACAAGTTCAGAGGCAGGTTTGCTGCCGGAAACAGTAATGTCACCAGCTGACATTTGTCTTCATAGGAAGTGTTGCAAGAATAATGAATGAATTACAATTAAAAGCAGAATAAAGTTTGCTGACACAGCCCTGGAGAGAGAGCAAGATGAAAAACACTGTGTGTGAAGGTTAACAGCCTGTATACAGAGATCATCTTGTTCAATCACACAGTGTTATTGCCTTCTGAACTCTAAAAACTCTTCTGTATTATATAGTGAAGTCCACCAAAAGTTCATAAATCCATACCATTCTCATTCTCCAACAAATGCCGTAGAAAGGTATCTATAATCCATATGGAAATCACAGTCCCAGGATGCTAAGGAAGGCAATTCTTTAGCAAGATTCAAAATAGGATTAGAAAGTTACCTATGTGAAAACAGCATTTGTAGATAGAAGATCAAAGAAGAATGTCACAAAAGTATCAGAGAAACAATCCAAATGCATTATGGGAATGTTCAGACTACGATGAAAGTAATGCTATTAGTAAATTCTTATTCCATACACATCTCCCTTGCTTCCTAATCTCACCTTCAAGTTAAAATAGAAGAAAAGAACAGTTGTGAAATGCATATGCCATGTTTTACAAACCATCTTTATTTAAAAATACCCAGTTTAGGCTACTATCAAAGGTATTTATCAAAAAGCCTCCAGATTCTAAACTTGTTGAGTCAGAAATATGTTGAAGACTTTAGTAAGCAAAATATCAGCTCAAAATACTTAAGTGTTTAGAGAAAAAAAACAAACTGTAGTCTTACAGGGTAAAAAAATGGAATCTTACAGGGTGCTGTTAGGCAAAGCCAAAATCTAGGCCTTGCAAGATGAGAAGAGCTGGGAGATAAGACCTTCTGAAGACAAAGATGCTTCTGTAAAAACAAAGTAGAGCTTCCTTTCATTAAAGAAAGAAATTCAGTAAGTGGCTGAATCCCTTGATTTATTGGTTGATTTGATTTCTTTCAATCACTCAAACAACTGACCAGTGTACTCTGATTATTTAACATCACAAGCAAGATGAAGGTTAGGCAAAGCATAAGACACTTAGAAGAAATAATGTGGTGTTTAAATTGGATAACACAAATGAAGTATAAACAAAATAAATCTTCTAATCCCCAAAGCAAATGCTAGATTGATCATCCAGATGCTGGCAACTCATCCTGCTCAAATCCCTTGTCCTGCATTTTACACAGTTGGAAGAAAGAAAAGAGGAATTGGCTGCTGTATGTGTGCACCGTGTTTCTCTAGCTCGGGAATCAGACACAATAGAGATATACATGAGATAAACACATTTTTCAAAAGTAGGTCTGATGGAGTCATATATTGTGAATATTGTTAATTTTCTTCTTAAATAATAGAAACAGCTTCTAGATAGAGAAATTTTTCCATCTGGAAAGCAGAGGATTTACAGGGCTCAACATCAGTGCTCCTGGCCTAGTCTACAGTCTCTCTTCTTATTCAAACATTTTAAAGAGAGATTTAACGGAAAGGTTCAATCCTCTTTTTATTGGCCACTGTTCATCACTTCTGGAACGAGAGAATGCATGGGATCAATTAATTTGTTAGACATGAGATGCCTCCAGCTAGCTCAGGAGGAACTAGACCTTCATGGAAATACAGCTTGTCCTATGGCTCATAACAGAGGGAGTTCACACCTCTACAGCTGGCTGCCTCATTTCCATATACTGAATGAGGAGTTCCTGGTGTTGCAGGCCTATGATGAAATGTATATGAAATGTAGAAATGCATGCGAAAAGAGATGCTGGCCTTGAGAGAATGAAGTCTCCAGACCGTTCTGAGCAACTGATGGCTTACAAATGCACAAAGCTTGTATCCAACAAAGCTGACAAGCACCAAGGACAAGCCTCCTTGACTGTGCTGGATCTGGGGTATCCCAGAGATATGACCAAAATACCAATTCGGGAAGTACTAGGAAAGTTCATAAAGCTGGGGCTCTGGGGAGGTCACGTGGCAAGGATTTTTCTCCAGCTGCATAGTTATGAATGTGTTTTAGGGGAGCACTTCCAATTATTTACAATATTAATTGAGGAGCACATAAGATATAGAGCCCCACAGATCATTTAACTATATTCTCTAGCAACTTCAGCATTTTTGTGGAGACAAGCTAGACCTACCTTTCAGAGCTAATATAATTATTACAAACATCACATTTACAGTGCTGTGCTGCTGTGCCCTGTGTGATACTTATGAAGTGTGAGAAAAATGCTAAACACAGACAAATGACTTGAATTCTGGACTCATGGATGTCTTTGGCAATCCGTGTAAACGATAAAAACAAACATCTTAATTTCTTCCCTATCAGCAACAGAAACCCATGTTCAGTATTGGAAATTAAAATTCAAAATGTCTCATGTGCTCATATCCTGGACAACTGTGGTGATTTGATGGGTGATTTCTCTCAAATGCAGCTGCTTTTTTTCCTGTATAGGTTCTGCTTTCTTGTGGCACACATTGTGCTAATATGTTACAGTGCTTTAAATTGCCTGCTGTATTATGTGTGGGTTTTTAAGTCCATCACCCTGTGATAAAGGAGCCACTGATCTTTATGAGGATTATTGTGCCTGAACAATTTTATGGATGGCATTGGTGCAGACTGATTTCTTTACCATACAAAATCTCACTGGCAACCTCCGTGCTAGTTCATGTTCTTGCAGTGCCATCTAACTGACTTACATAGATTGCTTACAGTTTTCCAATATTTTAATAAAAACTTTCAGCATAGTAGTGGCAATTCATTTGATTACACATAACAATATATGCTAAACATAGGCACAATGAGGAGAATAGTAAATGCCAAACAAAACTTTGTTAAACTCACAGTTATGGTTAGGGAAGAAAAATGAATGTGTAGTGAGCTGAACTGGCGTTTATCCTTATTAAACTGCCAAAGAATTGTAAAGTGTCACAGAAAGTGCAATAAAGAAAATTAAAATGCAAACAAGAAACAATCAAACAATTCCCAAGGTCTGCATGCAATTTCAAAGTACATGAAGATAAATACAGCATCTCTGCCCCTTCCAACTTCTTTTTGGGAGCCTGGGAATCGTGAGAGTGCATGGGGGCCAGAAGTACAAGAGCTGTTTTCCCTCTTGCAAGTTTTTGAATGGTCTATCTCCTGAGAAACATAATTTCAGCTCCAAGACAGCTTGTGTGTCCCAGAAGTGCTTTGCAGGGAGTGGTGGTGCAAGGGCTTGAACAACTCCATAAGTTTGGCTGAATTTTAGCAGAGGAGCTTGTGTTGCTAGAAGGACTTTGTCTTCTTAAGTGACTCACTGCATGAAAATGTCTGCACAGGTGCCAGACTCAACATGGCATCTATCCTGGGGTCCATGCAGAACCTGCACAGCATCCCAGGTTGCTCTCCTTTTCACCTCTTGTTGCAATAGCCTGTCTTACATCATCTTCTCTTGTTTCTCTCGCATCACTGGGAAGAACCTTGAGCTCAATACTGCTCTTTAGCATTTTCACAGCAGTGGCATCTGAGACCCCCTGTCTTGGGGACTCAGATCTTTCAGATCCCTAAATGCCTGTAAAGACATCCTGCTCATTATCTTTCTTCCCTTAACTTCATTTCTGAATTGCAAGGCCGCAGCTGGCATGCTGCGTCATTTTTGTATTCTTGCTTTTTTGTTGGTGAACTCAGCCTGTCTTGGAACTGCAGGTGTCAGTCCATAAGACAAACAGTAAGATCACTGCTGAAAGCTATTCAAACTTTCTTGAAAGTCTAAAGTAAATATGACATTTCTTCTCCCTGAAAAAGTGGTGGCAGGACAAAATTTATAAAGCTCCCATTGCTGACCTCAGTTTTGTAAACTGCTTCAGTGTGGGCAACCCACGAAGGACATTGTTGGGGGAATGAAAGAAGAAAGACAGAAACCAACAGGGAGTCCTGGAGGGAAGATGCAAGGAGGAAAGGGAAACACTGCACAAATCCTTGGGCAGCCCAGCACACCTCAGAGAATTATGAATTACCTGTGGAGTTCATTGGCCAGCTTGCCTTTGGACATTAGTGTATGTCAAAAAAATAAATGATATGGTCTACATTAAATGCTGTGTTGAAACTTCCATTCCTCCATTCCCCATGCTTAAAGGTACCTGAGAATCCACCTGCAAAGCAGTCCTAGAAGATTCTTCCCAGGAAGCTTTGTGGGACAGCCTGCTGGTGAGCCCACTCTCACCCAGGGGAAATCTTGTTCTTTGGGGCCTCCTTTTTCTCTCCCAGTTGTAGGAGAATGGTCTCATGGGGAGAGATCTCTGAGTTCAGCTTTTGGAACATGGGTATGTACTTTGTCAGTCTCCACACAGCAGAAATACGAAAGCAGAGACTCTGATGTACTTGTGGTTAGTATCCTTTGCCTCCCAGTATAATTGTTTCAGTCCGTGTTTTGCTTCTGGCATGGCATCCTAGGCACATGATGTATGTTGCTACTATAACGTATGTTCCTGTTAGTGATGCCAACCCTGTGCTTCCTTGCACAATGTTCTGGGCATGACTGGGGATGCAATTAACCCTCTGGACAATGAGCTGCATATTGGCAGCACACTGTTGGCATGGCGGACCACACGATGTCTGGAAGTCTGGAGCCCCTAAGTGTTATGCTGGCAATCTGAAGCAGTTTGAGAGGAAAACAAGTAACTAAACACTAAAGAAGGTGATATCAAGTACCATCCACCTCCTGGAAACTAGAGAGCAGAGGAGTAACTTCAAAAAAAAAAAAAAAAAAAAAAAAAAAAAAAAGGGGAATAAAAAAAAAAAAAAAAAAAAAAAATATATGAATT
>WKFP01013844.1:350156-361154 GCA_011057875.1 Pterocles orientalis
AGAAAAAATAAAAAAAAAAAAAAAAAAAAAGAACAGAAAAGGGGCATATAAAATAATATCTACAAAGAAATATTTGTTTTCATGCCCAGTTGCTTACAGATGTGCTGTAACCACACTACAAGGAGGCAGGGTGGAGAGGATAAGGACAGCTCAGTTGGCTGCATACTTGAAACCTGAACATCACTTGCAAGCTGGGACAGTATTCAGCCAAGAAAGGAGGATAAAGATTTTCAGTGTAGATGATAATAGTGCCATAAGTGATCACATAGACAACAGTGGCATAAGTGACCACATAAAACCTACAAATGCACATAGGATCCCATTTCAGCTACCGAACAAAACAGTTTCTCTCCTGGCATTTATAAATACAAACCAGCCCTCTGTGCTTTGTATCTCACATAAAGGAAAAATATAAGCTTCCGATGTGATTACATAAATGCTTAGAAATGGTATTAATGTAGGTTATATATGATGTTATGTGGTGCAATAAAAGTAGGGACATTACTAGTTTCATGTATAAGGCACGAGTCAGCAAAAATTTAACAGCTGGTATTAATTACGTTTATTATAGTCTCAGACTTTCCAAAACTGTTCAGATTTTTATCTACATGGAACTATTCTTCAGGTCATATGGACAAGAAATACAGCATCTGTTACTCTTATTCAAGTTTTAGTGTTACACTCGTATGACAAACAGAAAGGAAGGACAGTACCATGTACTGGGTAGAGTGTTTTCCCCTACTTAGAACAATTTTTGCCTCTTCAGTTCCAAAATAAAAAAATCTTTTGATGCTGGACTGGGGCACCTCCCATATGAAGACAGGCTGAGACCGTTGGGGTTGTTCAGCCTGGAGAAGAGAAGGCTCCAAGGAGACCTGATAGCAGCCTTCCAGTACTTAAAGGGGGTCTACAGGAGAGGTGGGGAGGCACTCTTTATCAGGGAGTGTAGTGATAGGATGAGAGGTAATGGTTTTAAGCTGAAAGAGAGTAGATTTAGATTAGATATTAAGAAGATTTTTTTTTTCTGTGAAGGTGGCGAGACACTGGAACAGGTTACCCAGGGAGGTTGTGGATGCCCCATCCCTGGAGGTGTTCAAGGCCAGGCTGGATGGGGCTTTGAGCAACCTGGGCTAGGGGAAGGTGTCCCTGCCCATGGGAGGGGAAGGGTGGAACTTGGTGATCTTTAAGGTCCCTTCCAAATCAAACCATTCTGTGATTCTGTTCTTTGAAAATACCTTAAAAAAGCACCCTATTGCAGGGGAACAAGAAGAAGATTTGACCTTCAAGAAATGAAGCTTTGCCCTTGAGCAAATAAACAGACCAGAATAGGAAAAGAGAAGGAGCTGACACAGCAAGAAAAGCCTGGGAGCCTGACCCTTTACTGAAAACAGGGAAGTTGTGGGTCTGAGGGGTTAGCCAATCGCAACAGTAGTTAGAATGCGTGAACAGCAGTTGGTAACCAATGAAAGAATTGTTTATGTTTTGTGCACAGCAGTAAATGCTATAAAGCCACTGTAAAAGAGCAATAAAGGGTCTCTGATTTACCTTCTCGCTATGACAAGTCATTTCCAGGGAAGACGTACAAGTCGTGTTATAAAAGACACTCAGAAAAAAATTGTGTTGAATCCTGTAGGTAACTCTGATCATCCAGGGTGATGAAAGATTAACTCAAACAGAAAAAGGCACAAAGATTCTTAAGAAGACCAGGGGCTAGGCAGCCCCACCACAGCAGAGCAAATTGTTTTGCACCCTCCCAGATAGGGAGGCCAAGGACAGGAATATGGTCACTGCTTACAGTTCATTATCCAATGCCCTCATATAAGCATTGCAGAGGTAGAAAACAGTTTAAGCCACTGGACAATGTTGTCACAGAATCAAAATATAAATAAATCTAGACAAGAAACTAGAAGAGATCTGTAACAGAAGAAAAGTATGGCTCTGAAACACTATCCCTATAGATGCTGAGAAAAACTGTGCTGGGCTGAAGATCTGAGATGTATTTTCATAGCAGAAAATGTATTATTGCATGTCAATCCTGTGAGAATAAGCAAACTTGACTCTGTATACCAGAATGTCCATTCAATACTAAATTTCCCAAAACAGCTGGACTGGCCTTTCCAGTCCTTACCTGTATTTATCTGTAAAGTCATAAGTCAGATGTATCTATTGAATAGGGAACAATGAGGCTATCACCAACACACTACTACAAATAACCTTAATACAGGAGCATTACTCACTACAAGATTCATCAAAACTAATTACTACTTGGGCTACAGACAGAGAAGGATTTTATTTCATGGGCACCATCCTCCTATCACAACAATCTTTCAATGGCACATCTCCATGCCGCACCAATACAAACAAAGGTAACAAAACTATTGAGAGAATTCAACTCTTAGGATTTTTAGTTGTTCTGAAGTCTTCACAGTATCCCAAATTGCACACATCATAAGATTTCTCACCTTATGTCTGCAAATTAGAGGAGAGATTGTTTTACTTCAGGAAGTCACTTCAAAAGGTTTTTAGGTTTGGAAGAAGGCACACTAGAAACCGAGAGAGTAAAGTAGAGCTACTTCAGACATATACCTTTTCCCCTTGTCTCCAAGCAGCTCCATGGAAATTATGTGGGAAATTACACAGACAGGTGTTACAGTGCCTCTCCTTTGAAACTACTCCTTAGCAGATATCTTTTTGTGAGTGGGGGCACCTCTACATTAGAAGGTGAAAATGGAATTGCAGAGAAGTACAGTGGTATAGTTATGAACACCTAATTTTCTGGCAATCAGGAGGACTAGGAGAATGCCCCTGGCTTGTGCAAGAAGGTGTTTTCCTTGGATCCAACGCCACCTGCTTGTAGCGTATGAAAGGACTGGAATCAATTAAGCTGCATGGCTGAGTAGCAGATAGTTTCAGGAGGGTAAAAATATCACAAACTTCTCTAACTGAAGGAAAACAACTAGCCTGGAGGCATAGGCAAGTTTCAGAAAGGTTTATAATATGCTTCTGCTTCTAGCAATTTTCTTTTTCATCTGCTTTATCCAAACCACATCTGTCTGCAAACATGGGTGGAAAACTCAATGAGAACATTTATTCATACGGAGAACTAGGCTATTAGTCCACAGTGAGTAATTTTTAACAATTTAAGACTTTATCTGTTGATGAAAAACATAACGTCTTTTTACTTATTTACTAGCCAGAACCATTAATTTTATGGCTATTCATCTATGAAGGTTGTTCTCAGGTGAGTTCATTATGTGTGCTTGGTATTTCAAAGGGCAGGATTACTGTTTGTTGTCACTGGATACTAAGTCCCTTAGCAATGCTCCTGGCTGAGTGAATACTACTACCCTTAAAGATCTGTTTTATAGTAGGAAAATTCACATCCATGAAAATCTAGTCTTGCTTCTGGAAGCATCTCTTTTTCTTAACTTCAAATACCATCTGGTAGTGCTCATTGTATAAGTGTCTACTAAAGGAGCTGGAAGTTTCTCATTTTAGTAAGAGGTTTAAAATTGCAACAGAGGAGCTCATGTTTGCTTTTGCTTTCTGGAAGCTTAAGAAGTCACAATTTAGTTACTAGTCCTAGCTTAGACCCTTTTTCCTGCCATTAAAAACTCCTGCTAGAGGGATTTAGAGAAGAAATTAATGCAGAAAAGCATAGTGGGACAAACCCAGCCTAAATAAAATCAATAGCAAAGATGCAGTTGACAGTAGCTGGGTAGGATCACTGGTACTATGAAATTAGACTTCTCTATATATCAAGATTGTTTAGCTTGATTTGGATTAGACACACTCCTATGCACTATCAAACTCCTGGTTCATGCAAGCACACGTGGTTAATTTTTAACTATAGAGCAGATCCCTGTTTTTTCTGAATTGAATTTGCAACAGCTAAGCTAAAATTACCTTCTTCTTCCTCAACTTACATGGGAACCTTAGTTTTGGCATAGGAGTACCTCCCAAGCTATTTTATTTTTTTAAAAAAGCAATTGCAATGCAGAAAAAAATTGTTATATTGACTTTAGAATGTATATTGTCATCCCTAACCAGTTTTAATGAAGACCATGTTTATAGTGTAACTAGGGTAATAGTAACTATGTGTTGGTAAATATTTTGGTTTGTTCACATTCAAAAGTCTATTGAGATCAACAGGTTCAAATCTACCTCATAATATTTTGTTACATGCCAGAAAGCTTTGCTGGTTGTTATCAGTTATTGGAAATCACTTCTTTTCAGGACTCTGATATGTGCCAACCAGGTCATGCATTCTCCAATATTAAGACAGGCAGCAATAACATATTCTTCATCCCACAGGGCAATGAGTATCTAAATCAAGGAAATGGGATTCAGCACTTTCTCAGCATGTTTTTCAGAGGAATTTAAAGGGTAGTATTCATATTTGCAGCTGAAGAGGCATAGAGGAAAGCTACCCACACCTTAAATGTTTTCACTATTTTTAGTAGTTTATCAGGCTAAATTACATTCCAAAACAGTTTTTCACCAAGTGTAGGCACAATGGGATTTTCAACTTAACTTTAACCTCCAAAGGACAGAGTATCTTACTTTTCTAAGAACAGGTCAGAACCTCTTCTTCCTTAGTAATGATCAAATATAAATTCTGGCATCCTTCAAACTTCAGCAGAACCATGGAAGAAAATCATGCCATTGAATCATGCTTTTATCCTTAAGTACTAAGAGAGCAACTTTGAAGCAGCTATGAGCTTAAACAAGAAGAATCACAGTTAGTGCCTTCTGGTTTTTTCTCTCCTTTTCTTGAAAATTTCTGCCTGTCCCTTAGAGTCTGCTCTTTATACAGAGCCCCAAGGGCCCACTCTTCTGTTTTTCGAGGCAGAGAACAGCTCAGAAAGCTCAAGTATGCAAATCCCAACAAGAAGCAAAGGTGAGAAGTGTTTCAGTTTCATGAAAAGGAAGCTGAGAAACTTGTAGAACTGATTCAATTCACATACCTTTTATCTTAACCAACAACCTAATATATTTTTATTAAGTCATTGGATTCAAGTTTTATTTTGTAGAATAGTAAGCGCAGAAATCTAAGAGAAGAAAAATTGTCACATTAGCATCTGTGAAATAATGACTCATATGCCCACAGAGTCATTGTCTTACACTAACAATATGCAAAGCCTAGAGAAGCTTTCGTTAATGATCTCTGCTGAGGGATTGATGGCCACAGAAATGGCTGGCATCTGCTGTGCCAGAAACGAACTAAACTAGTTTAATTTAATCTCTTGAAAGAAAATAATACCAACAAAAGCATAAGACACAGAGTTTCTCTGTGTTTCTCTCTTATTTTGCAGACTTTTCATTCATTCCAGTGACAAGCTGGGCACGCAAGTATGAGGCCTTGAGGAAACTTGACAGCCTTTGAAATTGGGGCTTTTAAGAAACAGGCACACAACACAAACTGAGGAAGGACTGATGTAGAAGTGACAATATGTTGACAAAGAAATGAAAAGGGGGAAGAGCAGGTAGAAATCACAGAATGAAAGACGGATTAATTCCTTGGATTTCCACTATAAGTACATTGGAGGACTGTTCTGAAAATCATCAGACAACTAGGAGGTGTTTTTTTCTCCCCAGGTGATACTGGCTACCCAGCCTTTTAATACATCAAAGTCTAAAGAATATAGCACACCAGGAAGAGAGTGAAAAGTTTAAATTGTAAACCAGTACACGGACAGCTCAATTTCTCCTGTGACCAAAATCAGAGCTCTCTTATCCCCTATTCAGATACTCAGATATCAAATTCTCTACCTTCCTTTTGTACACTAGAACCATTAGAAAACTAGCAGAGGTTATTAGAATAATATAATTTTCAGGGACACATGCGTGCTTCTGTATCCTACCTTCGCCCCGTAGGTGATTAAAGAAGCATATTACATTGAATTAATTGTACAATTAGACCTCAGGCCCTTGAAAACTGGCTTTCTGTCCTGAAGAGTCCACTCACAGAAGGAAGTGGAGGACAGCAGTTAACTCTAATGTATGACTTGAACCAAATTATTGATTGAGATAAATGAGCGATGTTTCACTGATATCACAAACTGAAGTGATCCATACTGTTTTTTCTGTTATTTATCTACTCTTAATGATGTCTGCTTTTCCTTGAGGTAGGAATTATTTATGGATTTTTCTCATAAACTTCATGTATGCTACCTTTAGGGCTTTCTGGGGAAAAAACTGCAAAACACAAGAGCTTCTTCAATTTTGCAAGGGTTATCAGGAATGCTAGAGCCACGTTCTAAATTTTAGCTTGACGGTGACTCATTCTGAAACCCACTGACTTCCAAAGCAGACAAACTTTTTAGACAAGTGCTGACAGATGTTGTGGATCTGAGGCAGGAAATAAGCCTTTAGTACTTAATGTGGTAATGAGAAATTAAACTGCCTGAGGCATGAAATATAATTGTTCATTTACACTGAAAACATATTCATGCAAAAACAATCATTACAGTCATGGATGGGAAAAACAGTCAAATAACAGACCCAAATCTTCTGCTAAGCACAATGCTGGAACTTCAATATTTTCTCTAAGTAGCCTCTGGGGAAACTGTATGCTTAAATGATTGCACTGATATAGGTCTCTTGGTGCTAGAAATGGTTGAAAAGTTGGTATGTACACATCATTAATGAGTTTTTCTCAGCTCAGGTGAAAAAGCTGCGTGAATGCTGTAGGGCTATACATTGTAGGTCCAGGCTATCACTGCCACTACCAGCGATGGACAAGTTACAGCATAGTCCTTAGGGGAGATGTCCTCAAAAAGGTCTTAGAAATACACACTTCAGAAAAGGGACAGCCAGCAGTTATATTTTACTTGCCATTTTAAATATTCATCCCAAGTGAACAACTGAAATCCTGAGACTGGCCAGTGGCCAAGTTACAGCATAGGTTCCCTAAGTAATACAAGGGGCATGGATCGAGCTCTGAAAATATAGAACTAGCACACTTTCAATAAAACAAACACAACAGAAAAACATCTTCCTAGTTCATTAAATGAAAAGATGAGAAAGCTTGAAACACATATCTCCACACTTTTACTAGGAGAAAAAATGATAAGAAGTTCAACTGCTACTATAACCTGAAGTAGCTGCAGTGCTAGTTGCAAAGCAAAGGCAAAACCTGCTATTGAGGTGTTCTGTAACCTTTCATTTTTTCAAAAAAAGGATATTCTTTACTGCATATTTTAATTCAATCAATAAAACAACAAATAAGACCCAAAGAAGCTATGCTTATGTAAGGCAGCATGTTCCACCATTCTGTGGCAGGTGGGTAGACAGCAGAGAGTCCAGGTGAGCACCAGGAACACCAGGCCACCACAATTTCACACTCTTGCCTTGCAGCAGGAAAGCAGCACCTCTTTAATTACTGTGCAAACCACAGAGCAATGCTTCCACATCACTTTTGAAAACACTCTGGTTATAAAGGCCCCCAAATTACAACATGATTTATAAGAAATAGAATAGAAAATTTGTATCAGTTACCCTATATGGAAAACATCTGCCTCCCTCAGAAATGGGTTATCCCTGTCTCCTTCCACTACCCCCTCAAAGTATTTATGGCTGGTTTTCATTACCTTTTCCCATCCTTATACAGGACCTACGCAATTGTACCTATTGTAAATCAGTAATGTACTTCCAGCTTCAGTGAAGGTTTTGTATATCTTAACTTCTCTTTATATTTTACTTTTATTATTCATTACCTTATTCTTTTCTGCCAGGTACTATATAGACACACCAAAATTTCTGAATAAGTTTACCTTTCTTTTAGCATCATTGAAGGAGCACAGATAATGTGAACAAATTTTTTACAATTGTATCTCTAGTTTCAGACTGAAACTTTATACAGCTGAGAATCACTGTGTCTAGCACATGCCTTGGCTGAACCGAAGTCCGTACTGACTCTTCTTGCCAGAGTTCCAGAAATAAGCTTAAAGGATGCAAGGATGTCCAAAGTATATCTAAAGCACATCTAATAAGCAGAGTTTTGTTCAAACACAGTGTCAATTTCCTTAAAAAAGCAAATTAGTTTGGTGGTAATGGGTGCTGGTCTTGATCTTTCTGGTCTTTTTTTCCCCCTTCCGCTCTTGCTTGCCATATATATTTATTTTGTAACACATTCTGTTACATAGTATAAAGGAGATATGACTTACATTCCTTTTTCAGTTGAAGAGAGTTAAGAAACACACCTGTCACCTTTTATTCCACCTCTTCTTCTAAAGCTACTTTTCAGAAAAAAAGTCATAGAATCAGACAATGCTAGAATGGTTTGGGTCGGAAGGGACTTTACAGATCATCACGTTCCAACGCCCCTGCCATGGGCAGGGACACCCTCCACTAGACCAGGTTGCTCAAAGCCTCATCCAGCCTGGCCTTGAACACCTACAGGGATGGGGCATCCACAACTTCCCTGGGCAACCTGTGCCAGTGCCTCACCACCCTCACAGTAAAAAATTTCTTCCTAATGTCTAATCTGAATCTATCCTCTTCCAGCCTGAAGCTGTTACCCCTCGTCCTGTCACTATGTTTCCTGATAGAGTGGACAGTGGTGCTTACCAAGGAAGCATAACAGATTCTGGTCCCTGAACAAGTGAGCAACTCTTGAACAACTGCCTGGTCCATATTTTCAGAAACAAGTTTATTCATTAGCCCTAAGGGAAAAGTAGAAGCACATGCATCTTTCTATTCTTGCTGAACTGGGGCATAAAAATCAATTTGAGAAAAGCAGTTTAAAAATAGCTCATCAGACACATCTTTGATTTATACTAACCTAAAAACTGAAGAGTATTTAGCAAAGTTATGTGAACTAGTCTGTGTTTACTTCTTCGTCACTCATATAAACATTTGCCTTCTAGATTACTTAAGAGATGAGATTCCTACCTTCAGAAATTTCTGTTTCATGGGAGTAGCATCAGGAGACAAGCCAGAGCACTTGTCTGGTAGCATTTCAAAGGTTCTTAAACCAGAAGAGGAGTCCCTTCACTTGTAGTGATGTCCTAGTGGTCACTGTGTAAAAATGAACTGTGGTCATTTACTTTCTGAGTAACATTTTTAACTGGAAAACATTGCATGGAAATCTTTTGCTGGACACGGCATGAAAATGTTATAGGTCTCAGATAAGATATCTGGTCAAAGTTAGAAATCATCTCACAGAAACGGCCATTAGGTCTCGTGCCAGGCTCTCAGTGATCCTGTAGAAGACTCAGCTTCAAACCTGCATAGCTTGCTTAGAGCAGTGACATGTAATTGTTTTCGTTATACCCACTATGAATACATTAGTCATTCTGGTGTCTTTAAAAAAAAAACAAAACAAAACAAACACACCCCGCCCCACCAAGTCAAAACAAACCCAAACACAAATAGTCTCCAACTATATAGCCTATGCTCTCCCTTAAGTCAAGAATTTTGAGACTGTTAAACTGGGTTTTTCTGCCCTTACTCTGCTGATATGTCTTCAGGGCCTGCTCATAGTGCACACTGGAGTTGGCAATTCAGCTCCTGTAAGCTTGAATTCCGTGATATTTGCCCCTGTCCCAAGCAAAAAAATAAATTTTTAAAAAAGCGGCACCTTACATTAGAACTTCTGGGTGAAATAAGGCTACAGTCCCAAAGCAATCACAGAAGTAATGTTGTCATTATTAACTTTGTTCATAGAATCACCAGGGTTGGAAAAGACCTGAACGATCATCCAGTCCAACCGCTCACCTGTTATCAATAGCTCCCACTAAACCATGTCCCTCAGCACAACATCCAGTCTTTCCTTGAACACACCTGGGGTTGGTGACTCCACCACCTCCCTGGGCAGTCCGTTCCAGTGCCTGACCACCCTTTCTGAGAAGTAATACTTCCTAATGTCCAGCTTGGATCTCCCCTGCCGTAGCTTGATACCATTCCCTCTGGTCCTATCACTAATGACACGAGAGAAAATGCCAACCCCTAGCTCACTACAACCTCCCTTCAGGAAGTTGTAGAGAGCAATAAGGTCTCCCCTGAGCCTCCTCTTCTCCAGGCTGAACATTCCCAGCTCCTTCAGCCTCTCCTCATATGGCCTGTGCTCCAGATCCCTCACCAGTTTTGTTGCCCTCCTCTGAACACGCTCCAGGGCCTCAATGTCTTTCTTGTAGTGGGGGGCCCGAAACTGGACACAGTACTCGAGGTGCGGCCTCACTAGTGCTGAGTACAGGGGAACAATCACCTCTCTGCTCCTGCTGGCAACACTGTTTCTGATGCAAGCCAGGATGCCATTGGCCTTCTTGGCCACCTGGGCACACTGTCGGCTCATGCTCAGCTGAGCATCAATCAATACCCCCAGGTCCATTTCCTCTACGCAGTCTTCCAGCCACTCCGCCCCAAGCCTGTAGCGTCGACCGGGGTTGTTGTAGCCGAAGTGCAGGACCCGGCATTTGGTCTTGTTGAACCTCATCCCATTGGCTTCAACCCAGCTCTCCAGCCTGTCCAGATCCCTCTGTAGGGCCACGCTACCCTCAGGCAGATCCACACTCCCAGCCAATTTGGTGTCATCTGCGAACTTACTGAGGGTGTACTCGATGCCCTCATCCAGGTCATCAATAAAGATATTGAAGAGGACAGGCCCCAGCACCGACCCCTGGGGAACACCACTCATGACCGGTCGCCAGCTGGATTTAACTCCATTCACCACCACTCGCTGAGCCCGGCCCTCCAGACAGCTCCTTACCCAGCCAAGAGTGTACCCATCCAAGCCACGGGCTGCCAGCTTCTGCAGGAGAATACTGTGGGAGACAGTGTCAAAGGCTTTGCTGAAGTCTAGATAGACCACATCAACGGCCTTTCCCTCATCCACCAGATGGGTCACTAGATCATAGCAGGAGATCAGGTTGGTCAAACAGGACCTGCCCTTCATGAACCCATGCTGGCTGGGCCTGATCCCCCGGTCATCCCGCACATGCCACATGATCTCCCTCAAGACAATCTGCTCCATAACCTTCCCTGGAACCGAGGTCA